>CM022881.1:4948616-4959188 GCA_012654025.1 Pachypsylla venusta
TTTTTGCCCCCCCCCCCCCCATCAAACTATTTTATGAGACTAAGACAAAATTATTTGCTTTCCAATTTTGTTGTGTATTATACCATAGCAACCATTACTATAGAGATCCTTGCCCTCAGTCGCAAAAGTATCAGACTAGTCACGGGCCTGATCACTGGACACTGTGGACTGAGAAAACATCTGCACACTATTGGCTTCCATCAAGACCAGGTTATGTGCAGACTTTGTGGGGAGGATAAGGAAACTGCTGCTCACGTTATCTTTGATTGCAACTCCCTCATTGCGTGGAGACTAAGTATGGGACAGCTACATCCCAGGCTTGAAATTCACGCAAAACACCTAGCCAAAAGGCTGATCAAGCCGTTGCAGATCTTAGGCCTTAGCTAGGAAACAGGCTACTTTCCAAGCACAAAAAGCCCATAAGAGCCTTAGGTACAGGGGCTTACATAGCCCCAAAGAGGAATTTAGCTCACGAATATAGGAATACCATAGCAACCAGACGATTTCTGATCGAAAGTTAATTTAGTTTCGAAAATGCACTAGATAATTGAGGACTTAGGTGTCCACAAACGTCTCAGGAATATTTTTAAAGGTAAGATTAATGAAAAAGTTTTCAAAAACGATCAAACATGACAAACTTGTTTGTCATGCGTTTAAGCCCTATCAGACTAGACAAATTTTGGTCACTTGTTTGATATTAAAGCAATCAAATAGAAAATTTTATCAAATGTATTTGTCGATCACATTGTTTAGTAATGTTTGAAGTAAAAAAAAAAAAAAAAAAAAAAAAAAAAAAAAANAAAAAAAAAAAAAAAAAAAAAAAAAAAAAAAAAAAAAAAAAAAAATCGCATCATGACAAATAGTGTGATACCACCCTTAGAAGAGTAAGTTTTGAGATAAATAACAATAAAATAGATTCCATCCAATCAAATTCTACGGAGACCCCAAATTTGACATACATACTAAATAAATTTCTAACTCTTTTTAGACCATTCTATTTTTAGACAGCAATACTAAAAACCGCTAAAACCGCCAGCGGTATATTTGATTGCACTAGGGATGGGCTAGTCATCCAAGAGTCGACTCACGACTCCTCGACTCACTCATGAGTCGAATCATCTTTTTGAAATGAGTCGACTCCAAAGAGTCGACTTGCGAGTTTTTTTTTTTTTTTTTTTTGACTGATAAAGGTAATAAAAGAGGAAATATTTTTCCGGGTGTTTGTTGTTTACTGAAGGAAAATGTCCTTTTATTCTGGTGACGATTGATTGTGATGTCTTTTTAATGTATTCGCCGAAGTTGGGGACGTTTATTTGGTAGATGCCCCTTTTGTCAATTGGTTTTATTATGTCTTTCTTATGAAATAAGGCGTTTCTGAAAATTGTCACTCGATGCGAGTCGAGATCAAGAGTTGACTCACCTATATGAGTCGAAAATCCCATCCCTAGATTGCACACAAAACGTTTTTTTATTCGATTTTTGGATTCTAATAAGCATTGACTCATTTGAGTTAATCAATCACTCATCTCTACTGTCTTTAAATGAAGTAACGTTTTGAAGATTTCTCAATACTTTCAGTCAATGATTGAGTCCATCCTATCATGGTCGCCTGAGTACTTACATCTTTATTTATTTTACAGTATATTTTCTTCAATGGATACCAAAGTATTGGCACTCCATGGTAAGATGAGAGAAAGACGTTACAAAATTTTCGAAGAAGTTCGACAACTCTCCAATGGTATTCTGTTATGCACTGATGTGATGGCTAGAGGTGTGGACATACCACAGGTAAATGAGCTAACCATTTTGTTTCATATTAATCCGCATGTTTAGCGCTAGTTCCGTGGTAAATTGAAGACTCTGCCAATGTGACTTATGTGACTCATGGGTTTATTATTTCACTAGCTAACCCCCCCCCCCCCTAAAAAATGATATTTTACATTTCACGTAGAATCCGTGAATCGAATAAAAAATAAAAAAAAAAATGGCCACGGGTAGATGGCGCAATGTGCTTGTTTTTCGGCATTTTTTCCACTTATTGGTAAAGCCCTTCGATTTTAAGTAATCCCAGAAGAAGAAGTCTGGAGATTGCCTAGGATAGCCGTCAAATCAGGAGATTGCCTAGGATAGTCATAATCACCGTTTTAGGATATTAGTCATACGGGAAACAGAAACTATCCTGCGCGATCGCCTGATTTAACTTTACCAGATTTTGATTTATATTTTCAATAATGAACCTTTGGAATCGTCACGAAAAAAAAAATACTCCTCCTCAAAATTTTATATTTTACATTTCAAAGGACGTAGAATCCAAAAATCGAACAAAAAAAATCTGTTTGTCCGCCGTAAGCCATGATGAGCACTTTTGCCATTTAGAGTTTACAGATTTGAATGACATTTGGTATATAGGTCTCATCTGGGCTCTAATTTTGCAACTTTGGGTGCGGTCAAATACACCCTTGCCGGTTTTTGCCGCTTTTTATCAGTTTTAATTAATCCTGTCAAAAATGGTAAAAGTCAAAGACTTGAAATTTGTTGTGTATTTCAAATTTGGGGTCTAATTACGTCCCAGATTTTTTTTTGGGGGGGGGGTTATATTTTTGGCCAGTAAAAAATAAACCCTTCTGTCACAATGGCAGAGTTCTGTGCGATTATCTTAAATCTAAGGGCTTATGCCAATAATCCATGATGCCTTGATAAACAACACTGAACATAGCGGTTATTTAAATCCTTGATAATAGTTTTGGAAAATGTTGAAAAACGAGGATATTGCGTCATCCACTCTCGTGATGGCCACCTAAGCGAAAGTATCCTCCACAACGAGAAAAAAAACTTGGCAAGGTTCATATTTTCAATCCATTGTGAATGATTACAATCCATTTTCATTTTATCGAAAATATACGAGTAAACACGATGATTATAAATGGACAATATAGAATAACAAGTATCCATAGAACAAGTACCCGGATCCGGATATAGATATTTACACGAATAAGGGGACAAGTAAAGAGGAAATAAAATGCAAAATAGACCAAGCAAAATGTGACATTAATTAAAAAAATCTCTGCCAATGTAACACAAAACAAATATTTTCTCCAAGGTCGCAATTTTTTCCTTCAAGGTTATTTTAAGACTCACACTATTTCTATGGTAAGTTTTTTAGACAAATCAGTAACAAGTGGTAGCACGATTTCGATTTGTGAAAGAAAACTGCCAAATTTACACATTTACTGGATGAATGAAATACTCCTCTCCAAAATAACTCTGCTAATGTGACACATAGGTTTATTATTCTACTGGATAAAAAAATACCCCCTCCCCCCCGGGGGAGAAATTAGACCCTAAATTTGACATACGTACCGAATTTCAATTCTGGCCCCCAAGATGGTTGGTTCTTCGTACCGGGGATACCCGTGCCCTCGGGCACGGCCAAAGGCCATCAACACCGTTCCGACGACAACTCACTGTGCCGTGCTGCTCCAGATACATCCTCAAAGAGTTTGTATATAGATCCTTGCTAAACCCTGAAGTATCTAATCGTTGTCGTCTATGTATGCTGGCGGCTCATGATTTACGTCATGAGCAGCCAGCAACTATCCATCAAACCCAACTAATCTAGAGCCGTCAGCATTATGGACAGATCCAGTTGGAGAGGCCGCTTTTCTTGGCCTGGAGACACAGTGAGAGTCGTTGAGAACGTTAACAATAAATAATAATTTCAAGTCCCTGGCTTGTATACCATTGTCTTTTTAGACAGAATGAATGAAAACCGCTAAAAAGCGGCAAAAACCGCCAAGGTTTTTTTTATTAGATCGCATCCAAAAGTTTTGGGGCACAATTAGAGCCCAGATGTGACCTATATACCAAATTTCATCCAAATTGGTCAACGCTAAGTAGTGGCAAAAGTGCCCTTCACGGTATACGGCGGGGTGGACAAACAGATTTTTTTCTTTGATTTTTGGATTCTACGTTCCTTGAAAAGTAAAATATCAAATTTTGAGAGGGGGTATTTTTTTTCGTGACGATTCCAAAGGTTTATTATTTAAAAAAATAAGCCAAAAAGAAATATGTTTACATCGAGGAATGTAAAAAATGAACACCGGGAAGAGATTGATACAAACATATGTGTGGAGTATTGCATTGTATGGAAGTGAGTCATGGACCATAGGAAAAGCAGATCAAAGAAAAATTATGGCATATGAAGCAATTGAAGCATGGTGTTGGAGACGAATGTTGAAAATTAAATGGATAGATCATGTAAGAAATGAAGAAGTATTTAGAAGAGCCGACGAAAGGGAGGAACTTGATGGAAAGCTTGAAGAAGAGAAGAATTAACGTCAGAGGTCACACTTTGAGACACATGGGATTATTAGGAAAGGCATAACAGAGGGAAGAAATACACGCGGAAGGATACATATATCAAATAACACAAACTTCCCACTTAACACAAACTCACTCATACCTATGAGTGAGTTTATAAGTGGGGAACCATATTTTTTTCCTTCTTCTAAAAAATTTGTAAAAAAATTAAATAAAATATACAAAAATATGTTTAAAAAAGAAAAGAAAAATGACGTAAACGTAAGAACTTATGAGGAATTCAAAAGGAGCAGAGAGAGGAATGGCGAGTTGTGGCAAAGCTGCCCCCCCCCGGCTGCCAAATCACGATGATGATGATTACAAATGGACCACTCTGTAATTATAAAATAGAATATAGGTGTGTCATGTGTGATTGATTAACTCAAATGAAACAAATCACTTGTTGAGTCATTGAGTGAGTCATAAAATGATTAGATATTTTACTGAGTAATTCATTAATGATCTAATCAGTCAAAAGACTCATAATTCACATCTCTATTATAAAACTCAATTCCTGTTGTTATATTGACTGACCTTTGAAAATAAAATTTAATAATTTTTTCAGGTGGACTGGGTAATTCAGTTTGATGTTCCAAGCAGCGCAGCTTCATTTGTTCATCGTTGTGGAAGAACGGCTAGAATAGGAAACCAAGGCAGTGCCCTTGTTATATTGGCACCCAATGAAGACGCGTATCCTAGTTTCATATTGAGAAATCAAAAGGTAATTGTTTTTTGATTTGGCTTTGGTTTATTATTTTGAACTTAGGATTGTAATAAGTCATTAGAGCATGATAACCTCACGGTCCGAGTCATGAGCTGACAACACAAGTTAAACGCTCGTCTGGTAAACAGGAGGGCGTGGGTTCAATCCTCAGCAGAGGCAGGATTTTTTCCTCATTAATTTTAGTATTTCACCACATAAAAATAGAGCTCTAAGGGTTAGGTGGTAGAAAATGCCTCAGGCATTAACCTCTCATAGTGGTCACCTTCCACTCAGGAGTCATTTTTTTTAGCTGAAAACACAGAAAGCTATGATGTAATTATATGGCAGTCATTGATAAGGTTCTGATATTTATATTTTTTATTCAAACTGTAATAATTGAAATAATTCTATTATGCTGAATTCTGTTGATTTTAATTTTATTATTTATTTGCATTGAATTTCTTTCAGTTTTATAAGAATTGTATTAATAATTTCTTTTATTGTAGTTTTTTACAGAAAGGATTACCTTGGAATTGGGGGAGGGAGGGTCTTGTCAATTTTATTCGCCTCCAAAATTAGATGTATGTTGACAGTTAAAAACAATGACAGTATACAATAACTTATTTTTAGTCTCATGCATCGAGCTACGAGCAAAAATCATGGTGCCCCTATCCCTACACTCTTGATTTGATTTTCAACCTTTTGGAATAGACCAAGATTTTAATTTGGGTCAAAGCAAAAAAAAGTAAAAACGATTTACGTAAGATTCCCCAGATTTCCAAATCATTCATGACGTCACCTAGGTTTGAATCATTCATGACGTCACCCAGGTTTGAACCATTCATGACATCACCCTGGCCTGAATCATTCATGACGTCACCCAGGTTTAAATAAAAATCATGAAGTCACCTTGGTTTGAATCATTCATGAAGGTCACATAGGTTTGAATCATTTATGACGTCACAAAGGTTTGAATCACTCATGACGTCAATTAGGTTTGAATCGTTCATGACGTCACCTAGGTTTGAATCATTAATGATGTCAACTAGGTTTGAATACAGGGATTCATTAGGGATAGGACATAAAAACGTATACTAATCTTACATTCGTACAGCAGTCTCCTTGGCCTTGACACACCGAAGACCCGGGTTCAAATGCTGGCGGAACAGAAATATTTTTCGGAACTGTGGTTGTTCGAGGTGCACTCAGTCTCGTGAGTACAACTCAGACAAGGAAAATCGTGTGATATTCACTTTAGATTTTTAGTTTATTATTTTCAATAATGAACCTTTGGAATCGTCACGAAAAAAATAATACCCCCCCTCAAAATTTGATATTTTTTCCCGTTATTGCAGGTCTCTCTAGAACCAATTCCAAGTGTTCCTGTCGACAATTACGAATCTCTTCTAGCGCAAGTTCGTAACATTCAATTAACAGATCGAGCCATGTTTGATCAAGCTAACCGTGCCTTCGTATCTTTTGTACAAGCATACGCTAAACATGAATGTAGTGTCTTATTACAAGTTAAAGATCTTGACCTTTGTCTACTAGCCTACAGCTTTGGATTACTTAGATTGCCCAAAATGCCTGAATTTAAGCATAGAGATTGTTCGAGTTTTCAAAATGTCGATATTGATTTCAACACTATACCCTATACGTAAGTTGTACAGAACAGATCGTCAGCAAACCTCGTAAATTGAAAATTTATATTTTTTGTTTCATAATTATATCAAACTGTGAATGGTACACGTGTCAGGTCGGTCTGGTGCGTAGAACAGAGTCAATATAAATTTATTGGGCTCTGGTGACGTGACGCGATGTTAGTTTGGTGCTGACATTGTTTGGACTGGGCTTTTCTATATATTTGGTTTTCCAAACCTAAATACTTTAATAAGTGCAGGCCGCTTTTCGATCGTTGTTGAAGAACGGCTTGAAATGGAAAGCAAGGCAGTGCTCTCGTTATATTGGCACCCAATAAGGACGCGTATCCTAGTTTGATATTAAGAAATCGAAGGGTAATTCTTATTTGATTTGGTTAAAAAAAGTTGCGAAACTTGCGATCAAACGTCGTTTTTGCATCGTTTATCCCCCAAAAAAGTATGGATTTGTTTTATCACATCCTTTTTCGGGACAAATTTCAGTGCAAAATCCAGATGAANAAAAAAAAAAAAAAAAAAAAAAAAAAAAAAAAAAAAAAAAAAAAAAAACAGTGACTTATAAGCAGATTTGTGGGGTAAAGTTAAATTTGACAAAATGGTCGCCATCTTGAAAACGAAATCGACCCATACGAGCATTTTGTGTTGGATATGTCCTGAACCATCTACCCTAGTCCTGTGGTAACGGTATTCTGTTTCACCCTGTGTAACACCTAGTCCTGTGATAACGGTATTCTGTTTCACCCTGTGTAACACCTAGTCCTGTGATAACGGTATTCTGTTTCACCCTGTGTAACACCTAGTCCAGTGATAACGGTATTCTGTTTCACCCTGTGTAACACCTAGTCCTGTGATAACGGTATTCTGTTTCACCCTGTCTAACAAGCATTCATACGTTTTAAGTTAATTTAATTTTGTGAATTGTATTCTCATTTTAGAAATCCAGATAAAGAAGCGAAAAGAAAGAAAAATTTAGAAACTTATCAAGAAACAGGAGAATGGCCAGAGGGTAAAACTAAAAAAGATAAGAAAAAGAAAAAACAAACAGTAGCTTGGTCAGAAAATAAAGCGAAGAAAGAAGCGTCACAAGAGAAGAAATCAAAACGGAAAGAAATGAAAAAACAAAAAGAATTACAAGGAGTTTCGAAAAAGAAGAGGAAGCAAAATGAAATGACGGAGGAAGATTTGAAAGAGTTAGTCAAAGATGTCGCTCTCTTGAAAAAATTGAGGAAGAAAAAGGTGGGTGATTGAAAGAGTTGGTGAGCGATGTCGCTCTCTTGAACAAATTGAGGAAAAAAAGGTGAGTGATTGAAAGAGTTAGTCAAAGATGTCGCTCTCTTGAAAAAATTGAGGAAGAAAAAGGTGAGTGATTGAAAGAGTTGGTGAGCAATGTCGCTTTCTTGAAAAAATTGAGGAAGAAAAAGGTGAGTGATGAAAGAGTTGGTGAGCAATGTCGCTTTCTTGAAAAAATTGAGGAAGAAAAAGGTGAGTGATGAAAGAGTTGGTGAGAGGTGTCGCTCTCTTGAACAAATTGAGGAAAAAAAGGTTGAAAGAGTTAGTCAAAGATGTCGCTCTCTTGAAAAAATTGAGGAAGAAAAAGGTGAGTGATTGAAAGAGTTAGTCAAAGATGTCGCTCTCTTGAAAAAAATTGAGGAAAAAAAGGTGATTGATTGAAAGAGTTAGTCAAAGATGTCGCTCTCTTAAACAAATTGACGAAGAAAAAGGTGAGTGATTGAAAGAATTGATGAGTGATGTCGCTCCTTTGAAGAAAATGCGCACCAAGAGTTAATGTTCTTAGCAACTCGGCCATGGAGATCGGACATCTTTTGGCGTTAGCAATTATGATTTCTATTTTTCTTTCACAGATTACGGAGGATACTTTTGATGAAGAATTTGGCACAACAGAAGTTGATATGATTTGAACAAATCTCTCACAATCATTTTGGACTGCCAATGTCGAAGGATAACTTTCAGTCATGCTTTTATAAGTGTAAGTTTTCATCGAATTCACACTGAATTATCACTAGTGATTCAGTGGACTATAGACGTCATTCAGTTTCGACTATAAAGAGAGAGAGAGAGAACAGTTTAAAAATATATATATATAATTTGTCAAGTATTGACAAATATTAACAACCTTTGATAAATGTATCATCCATTGATAAAAATATCATCCATTCATAAATGTATCAACCATTGATAAATGTATCAACCATTGATAAATGTATCATCCATTGATAAAATGTATCAACCCTTGATAAATGTATCATCCATTGATAAGTGTTCTTCTGTTACTCAATAGTTACAAGTTCCCATGCTCTTCTCCTTACCTCCCCACATAACTGTTCCCTATGGTAAATCTTTCCTTATCTCTCCCATCGATCTCTGGAAGACAGTACCATATCCTATCCTAAATTCACCCACCTTTTAATCTTTCAAATTATCTTTATTGGAGGCAGTCAGTGAAGCTTTGTTAACTCCTATTCACTACTGTTTTCTTCTCTTCTCCTTTACTATCCTTTTCCTCTTTCTTCTAGTCCTAATCCTTCTCCTTTGAAGTTCGGTGACTTTGCACGGACCATGGAGGTGTGTTTGCGAGAATGAAAATGTTTTTTTTTTATAATCAATATGAGGATTTATTGTACTGTTTTGTAAACCCGTAAAACCCTTTGTATCATTATTGTGAAATAGCTATATCCCTTAAAAAAACACTTTATGTGAAAAAAAAAAAAAAAAAAAAAATGTCTCTACCAAAAAGCCCAAAATTCAAGTAGCTCATATATCTCTTAAAAATATGGTCACAAAGGAAGTGATATCATAGAGTGCCAAGTTCATGTCATCCCAAAACTATTTGCCTGCAAAGGAGGTGATATCATATGAGTTCCAAGTTTGAAAGCTACAATCAAATTTTTGCTCCCGGGCAGGCACTTGGGGCACATTTTAGTGATTTATAGCGTAGTCTTACAGCGAATAGTTAGTAGAAAAACTCGCAGTAATATTCAGAAAAATGTGCGCCAAGTGCCCGCTTTCTAGGACAATCAAGAGTAGATATAGAGGGTGCCCCTAAAGCGACACAAGGTGTCCACGGGATTTTTTTTTTTTTTTATGAAAAACTCGAGTTAAGGTCAGAAGGACCCCAAATATAAAATCCCGCCTCTTAGAGTTTAACACAGTGGCCGCGTAAGAGCGAGGTGGAAAAAAATATGAATTTTCGACAATTTTTGGGGTGCTTGTAGAAGGAGTTTCCATTGACGGACAAAGGTAAAATAAAAGTTAAACTTCATCTATTGCACGTGCCAACGACGAATATGAAAAGAAAATTTTAAAAATTTTGGTTAAAAAGGGTCAGAATTGAAAGTGAAGATATCTACAAACTAGCTTTAACGTGCTATATAGCACGCTGGTTTTGTTTTTCTTGACGTTGCAAAACTAGCGTTTTGCTTGATAAGGCCTCTGTTTGGACTGCAGGGTTAAAGGAAATCTTCAGTCCCATCCTCGCAGTATAAATAACTTATACTAATAAGAGTGGCAATTACTGAGTGAGTTATACAGCTCGTATATTATTATTATTATTATTATTATTATTTACTGTGTTTCAGAGGGTTAAAAAACCGCTGACACATTACAAAATTGGGAACCAAAATACCCCCCACCCTTAATATTCAAACAAAATTATAAATATGTATATAAAAAAAAAGTTAATCAAAACAGAAAATTGGATTGACAAAATTGAAATAAACTGCAAAATTAAAATGACCTGTAAAGAAAACTGAAATTGTTATTAGTAGGTACCTGAAAAAGAAAGAAAAAAAGTTAGTTGGTGAACTCTTGTAGGCTATAGGGAGCAATTTCTAA
>CM022881.1:4960093-4996514 GCA_012654025.1 Pachypsylla venusta
TTGCTCACTAATATGGGGACCACATGGGAACGAACTCTGGAACCGCAGGATAGAACAAATACAATTCAAATTTATCAAAAATCTTTTCTTTAAATTCAACGGTTTCTATCCTGCGTATCCTGAGCCGCTTTCATATAAAAGTCCAAAAGTCTTCTTGAGCATTCCCTTGTACAGAGTCTGAAAACAAGACGCAAATTACATGCAGTAATTTTCTTATTCAAAATATTAAATGGAATGGTTGATAGTCCGTTCTTATTGGGCAAAGTTACCTTTAATGTCCCCAATGTGAAATTTCGAAATGTAAACAGCACACTTTTCAGAATTGCTACAAACGGTAAAAAAATGATCTCTCCAATTGAAAAAGCCATGCTGGCATACAACCAAATCAGATCCCCTAGTCTATGCATCATAACCAACAGCTTTCCATCTTTTTATAATAGACTAGAGGATTTATTGGTTGAGTGTGAAGCTCTTGAATAAATTAATTTTTACTCAGTTGCTTTATGGAAGGGAAAATTCTATTATTATTATTATTATTTTTATATGTATATATAGTAATGATGTAATTTTTAATTACCCTTTTATTATTATTATTAATGTTACCTGTCCACTTAGTCTTTAAGAACATTGAACAGAGTATTATAATAAATAAATAAATTATATATTAAGATATACGAAGTATAGGAAAATAAAGTATTGATGAAATTTTTCGATGTTTTTTTTTTTTTTTTTTTTTTTTTTTTTTTTTTTTCTGGACGGATTATGACGACTCAATTCCAAAAAATGGTGTAGGTAAAATATGTGTCCGTTCGTCTGTCCGCAAAAATCGTGCACCTACAGCCCCCTTTTTTAACATTGGGGATAATGCCCCTGGGGCACATTTATGTTATTTCGGGGTGGGAAAATTTAGGGTGACCTTTTAGAACCCAAACGCGCAGACCCCTGAACATATCACCCACACATTTAGGGTATCATACGACTATCTTTATCGGAGGGCCTTTAGGCCAATTATTAACCTCAAAGCCAGGGCTCATTTTAAAAACTATTTTCTTAGAAGCTTTAAAAGCTTAGGAAAAATACCTTTGTAAATTCAATTAAATAAAAATAAATGATTAATATATTTTTTTAAAAAAAATAGTCCAATTTTGATGAAATTTAAAGCGAACGGCTTTTCAATTTCATGCAACATATCGCCGACAAATTTGGGGTCGCATGCAAATATTATCGAGGGTCCCAAATCTCAAAGCAAGGACACATCTCATTCGTATATTCATACTCGTAAGCTAGATTCCTCCTTAGGGCTATATCAACCCCTGCACCTAAGCCTCAATTGTGCTTTTTGTGCTTGGAAAGTAGCCTGTTTACCTAGTCAAGGCCAAAGGTCTTAGCGAGCTTGATCATGCATTTGGCTAGGTATTTTTCGTGGATGTCGAGCCTGGGTTGCAGTTGACCCATGCTCAGTCTCCACACATCTCAAAAAGCGGAACTAATAATCCAATGTTTATGAAATTTAATCTGATTGTAATAATATTTTTGACTAGAGGTCTACAACAACACCCAAAGGCTAACAAACCCCTGATGTGTAGGGATTAGAGATCTGTCATGAGTGATTGATTAACTCAAATGAGCCAAATCACTTTGCTGAGTCATTGACTTTGAATCACAATCACTGGAAACATATTCATTTTACAACAAAAGAGAGAGAGAGAGAAAGAAAAAAAAATTAAATAAATTAAAATGCAGAGAGAGAGAGAGAGAGAGAGAGAGAGAAGGCAAGTGAAATAGAAAGAGACAGGTATGTGTGGTCTCTTCGTGTGTTGATTATGGAATGATACTATTGGCTACTTCAAGGTTATTCCTTATTTGTTGTTCTGTATCTTCTTCAATTGGGCGTGATTATATGAGCTAGATCCAGATCCATTTGATTATGAATTATGAGTCATTGAGTGGGTCATAAAATTGATTAGATCATTTTACTGAGTGTTTCATTAGTGATATAATCAGTCAAAAGAATCATAACTCACATCTCTAGTAGGGAAACATACAAGTCGTACTGATTATTTTTCTTCCTTTTGCTTTCCAGTCTTGGACAGACCATCATAATACGTCTTGTCATCTGGTTAATTCTAATGACATCAACTATTGCAGAAGATGCATTTTCTAATCAACCAAGATTGTTCGCTGACAATGGAAATCTGAAATTCTTAGCTGGAAAAGATAAAAATATTACTTTACATACATCCGGCGTTGGTGGGATATTTGTTAATGACGAAAATTTAGTCAAATTGAGCAAGGTGGTAAGTATTTAGTGGGATAATCAGTGGCAGATGCACTGGGGGGGGGGATAGGTCACCGCCTCCCAAGTTTGAGGGGTATTCTCTAAAATGGGGGAAAACATCGCATTAATTTTAATGTATACAGTTGCTTTTTATATTATCATCGAGTATAAAATTATTCCTTAATGACACATAATCATTTTTTACTTTCCTTTCCTAGAAAAAGGAAAGTATTGTAATGGGCTAAAATTTTCGGTGTAGTGTTTTCAATGCCAAAACACTTTTTGGCGTCCCCAGAGCCCAAACCTCGAGTTTCAGCCATTGGTCCGTGTGTGTCTGACTGTGAATAAGATATCTCAAGGACGGCAAGTGCTAGAGACTTGATATTTGGTATGTATGTCAGTTTTATGCCATGAACGCCTTTTAGCGTTTTTCACATATCCTACTTAAAATGAGAACGGTAATAGCTGGAACTTTAAACTTGGTGCCTATTCATATCAATTTCGTACAAGAAGTTGAAAAATACAACTTAGGTTGAAGTGTAATATATTGTTGGCCGTTAATTAACGGTTGAAGGCCTTTTTGGCGGTTCAGCCTAAAACCAGAATGGAAAGAGCTATAACTTGAAAATTGGTTCCTATTCATATCAATTTCATATAAGAAATTAAATAATAATAATAATAATTATAATGAAGGTATGTCTTTGATAACTATAGGTTTTTTTGTTTGAGGAAATTTTTTAAATATTTAATTTAAAAAAAGGAAAGATTTTAAATATTTTAACTTAGGTTCTTGATGTAATACATCAAGAAGTGTAACATATAATTGTATTCCCGCTCTGGGGACAAAACGTGTTTTGGGATTGAAAACTCGACATCGAAAATTTCAGCCCATTGCAATACTTTCTTCTTTTTTTTATAGATAAGGAAAGTCGTGTAATGTTCACACCTGATTTTTTGGTGTTTTGTTTTAATTTACTTTAAAAGTAAATTATTAACTAATCCTGCCTAAAGGGAGATCGGATACACGGTATCTAATTTATATAAATTTTATTTATGAAATGCTTAACGATAGTATGTATGAAATGCTTAACGATACTATGTATGAAATGCTTCACGAGGCTATCTATGTAATGCTTAGCGATACTATATATGAAATGCTTAGCGAATATAAAATCGAATCTATCGTTGGCTCTTTTTTGCCGCTTTTTAGCGGTTTTCACGAATCCAACCTAAAATGAGAACGATGTAAATGTAAATGTGATTAATGTGTTAAAGCTTAGTATTGCATTGTCACAACTTAGATTTATGAGTATTACAGCATTACAAGGGCCACTCTACTAAACTGTCACTTAATAAGGGAAAAAATCCAAGGCATTTAAAAGTTAGAGGTCTTCCGTTAGGACTTCTGGGGCATACTGTATAAATCAGATCTGTGCGTACCTTGTACCTATGTATGTATGTGGAAGGTGTTGACTATTTTAATAGCACAGCCCGAACGGCAGCAGAAAAAATGATAAGAGTGGACCTCCTCCTCCTCCCCCCAAAATCATGGTGTAGTACATCAGAATTTTCTTTTACCAAATTGGGGAAAGTTACGGTCTGTTTGGTCGCGACAACATAATTATAAACTCAAAGCGAGAAAATTTAAGGTGACCCATTTAGTGTTTATTTTAGGACATAGTTTCAAATTATGACGAACCATAACAGAGTTGCGAGTTTGTAACCGGGTTGAGAGTTCGTAACCGGGATCGGGCAAAGTAAATGTTTTCCACATTTATCCAAATAGATTTGACTAATTATTTTACTTATTTATTGATTTCCGATTTTTTTTTTTTTAAAAATATTTTTATTAAAAATAAAATGACGTGTCCAATTGAAATGGATTTTTTTTTTATATATATATATTTTTATTTATTTCTTCTATTAACAGTTTTCATTTGTTGTACTTTCCTTATCCTATAAAAGGAAAGTATTCTAATGTGCTGAAATGTTTGATTTCCAGTTTTCAATGCCCAAAAAAAATTATTTTTTTTTGAGAAATTTAAATGAATATTCATAAGGTACAAATTTTACCCCAACTTCAATTTTTCAAATAAAAACTATTTCCTTTTTTTTTTTGTCTTAATGCCTCTTTAACATGTATTGGTCATTCAAGACGGGGGTTTTACCCTCCATTCACTAGAAACTTGCAAACCAGCTACCCACATTGATCTCACCCAGCCTGGGTTGGGCCGGAAAAATAGCCAGCGTCACGAGGGCGCGTACCCACGTGGACATCCACATGATACAACCTCGCCGGACGTTGCTTAACTTCAGTGATTGAACGGGAACTGGTATAACCAAGGTGCCTACATTTCATTGTAAAATATTGTGTAAATTTACGTTTAAATAAATATGTATTTTATATACATATTTGTGTTGAATTTTTTCCGATTGCGTTAATCGCAATTTTTTCTTGTTGACATAGAGATTACCTACCTGATCAAGCAACCTGCTGACTGTATTAACACGAAACAGAGTTTATGGAGACTCTTTTAACGATTATTTTTTGTAAACTTTATTTTATATATTCTTAATAGAACTAGTTTTATGTGACCGGTAGGTTGACTATGGTTTATCAACACAGAAATTTCGTAGAATTGATTAAAAAAAATCAGGTATGAATTTTCTTGAACGTAAATTTTACTAAAGTTTGGGTCACAATGGCTGAAACTCTATATCAGATTCTGGAAACCTCAAAACGTGTTTTAACATTGAAAATTCGACGTCGAAAATTTTTGTATAAAGAAGATTTTTTTCATTAGTGAAAGTTGAAGAAATCAAATCTCATTTTTTCTGGAGGTTAAAATTAGGGCACTTAAAAAACGTTCATTTTCGGACTATGATTTTAGGATAAACCAGGTTATGATTTAGGATGAACAATGGGTTATGATTTAGAATAAACAATGGGTTATGATTTAGGATTAACAATGGATTATGATTTTAGGATAAACGAGTTTATGATTTAGGACAAACAATGGGTTATGATTTAGGGTAAACAATGGTTTATGAGTTTAGGATAAAGGAGGTTATGGTTTAGGATAAAAATGGGTTATGATTTAGGATAAACAATGGGTTATTATTTTAGGATAAACGAGGTTATGGCTTAATAATACCCTATCAATATAAATGCCCTAAGAACATTAGCGAATCATATTATTTCATTAATTATTCTTTTCATCTAAATCTAACTCCTACAAAAGACATTAAATTAAGTGTACAAAACTTCTGGGATTAACCTCGGAGTTGCTGCCGTTTTAATGCGGTGGCAGCCACCACAATAGGAAAAGAGGTTATGCTTTAGTATAGGATAAACGAGGTTATTATTTAAGATAAAAAATGGGTTATGATTTTAGGATAAACAATGGGTTATGACTTAGGTTAAACAATGGAAAGTAACGTAAATAAGGTAAAATTTATAAGAAGAAGAAAAAAACATTAACCTTCTTTTTTAGATATTTGGTACCTTATTTATATCAATTTTATGCATGAAATACTCATCTATAATTTCGATTTAAATCAAATTGACAGTTGTCGGTTCTAATATGCAGCTTTTTAGTATTTTTGACGAATCCTTGAATAACATGTTAATTATAAGAGTTCAAAAAATATTTTTACTTTTAAAATAAATTGAAACAAAACACCAAAAAGACACTATTTATAATTATTTATGAAGAAACTGGTTTCTAATTATTCGATTCATCATCAGTCTAGTCGAGTTGAAGGATGGAAGTTGACTTGTGACTATAAATGGTGTTTTTGGTGTTTTGTTTTAATTTACTTTAAAAGTAAAATATTAACTAATCCTGCCTAAAGAGAGATCTGTAAGAGCTAAGGCTTGATATATGGTACCTAATTTATATCAATTTTATGTTTGAAATGCTTAACGAGGCTAAAATCGAATCTATCGTTGGTTCTTCTTTGCCGCTTTTTAGCGGTTTTCACGAATCCAACCTAATATGAGAACCATGTAAATGTAAATGTTTTTAATGTGTTAACGCATAGTATTGCATTGTCACAACTTATATCCGTGGGTATCACAGTTTTCCAAGGGCCACTACACTAAACTATCACTGCACTACATATTTCTTTACTCTTGTAATGCCGCCACTGGTCGCTACTCACATTAAAGTAGCTACTCAATTGTCCTCACGAGGCTGAGTGCATCCCCAAGCACAGTTCCGAAATAAACCTGGTTCCGTCACGATTCGTGTCCGGCTCTCCCGCGTGCAAAGCCACTGTGATACCCACTAGGCTAGGGAAGTTGCTTTAAAATAAAGAGAACAATAAGTAGTAGAGACTTAAAGCAGTGTTAGCATATCAGTTTTGGTTTATTTTTTTCAATAATGAACCTTTGGAATTGTCACAGAAAAAAAGAAATTACCCCCCCCCCCCGTCAAACGTTTCAAGGTAGGTAGTAGGTACCTACGTAGAATTCAAGAGTCGAATAAAAAAAAAATCCGTTTGTCCGCCGCGCCGTACACCGTGATGGGCTTTGCTGTCACTTAGCTTTGACCATTTGGATGAAATTTGGTAAATGG
Source organism: Pachypsylla venusta (assembly GCA_012654025.1). NCBI lineage: Eukaryota > Metazoa > Arthropoda > Insecta > Hemiptera > Aphalaridae > Pachypsylla > Pachypsylla venusta. The sequence goes on from CM022881.1 coordinate 4,966,952, forward strand.
GTCCCATCTGGGCTCTAATTGCGCCCCAAAACTTTTGGGTGCAATCAAATATAACGCTGGCGGTTTTTACCGCTTTTTAGCGGTTCTCATTAATCCTGTTTAGAAAGAGAATGGTAAGAGCTAGAGACTTGAATTTTTTCGACAATTGAATTTGTTTGTTTGTATATAATATGACTACAAAAAATTTGGACAATTTTTGTTTTTGTATATATTATGACTACAAAATTATTTGGACCATATTTTGTTTGTTTGTTTGTTTATATTATGACTACAAAAAATTTGCACAATTTTTGTTTGTTTGTGTATATCAGGGGTGGCCAACTTCTTCTGCCCGAGGGCCACTTCAATTCTTTTACTAAAAGCGCGGGTCTCACAAAAAAATCAAGACAAATTTAGGCTATATGAACATATAATATAAACAAATGCTATGAATTATGGAACACACTTTAATTTTAATATAACATTTACCACAATTTTATATACCTGAAAAAACACTGAGGGATTTTTTGTTTGTTTGTGTATATTATGACAACACATCAGCAATCAGTAACATCATTAGTGTCAAAATCATTAGTAGAAGCAATATTACAATCCAAACAAGACTAAAATCAATGATGTTGGTAAAATTTTCTTCCATCACAATTCTTTGCTGTGAGACAATATGGTGGGTCTCCTTTTGATTTGCATTACTGCATTCATGGTCTTTTACCAAACATAGTTGAATGTTTGGGTTGCCCTGGTACGCAGAAAAAACCTTCCCAGGGTACCAGAAAATAATCGTTAAAAGTTGTTGGAATATTTGTTTGGCTTCTGGGAATCTGGTTTTCGTATGGAAAAGTTTGTTCCCCGTCTATTCGTTTCAGAGTTACGATGAACTCCTTTTTAAGATAGACCTCAACCTGAGAGAGAAAACTATAATAGAAATAAGAACAACAAGATGTTAATGTTGACAACGATTAGAATTTACAAATTTGGACTTTATTGGAATTCAGGACTCAAAAATAATATATTAAAAAAAATACTTTAAGGTGTTGTGTCGTCGAATGGTAGAATTAAAATTATTTTAATAGACCCTCGCCTGAAGTTTTCTCCAGATCGACCGTTAGGATCAATCCCGGTTTTCTGTTGGCTGACGGTATTGATTCCAGCCAATAGCAATTACCCATTAACTCTTAAAAAATTGATATTGTTTAACCTAAATATTTTAACGTTTCGGTTAATGAACTGTCAGATAAGTTTTTGGAAAATTCCGTGAAAGACTCCAAAAGTGCATCACTCGCCAAGGCCGTCATTTGAACGACATTATTTACAAAACATAGATGAAAAAAAAACTAGAATACACAAGCTTAAAGAATACAAAATAATTTTCCAAATATCTAATTTCGTTTTTATTTACCAGCCCTTTCAAATGTGGGAGAACTAATTGCCGCACCCTGTATGAGCCTTATTAGTGTGATTTCTGTTGTCACCTATCTGGAATGGACACAATTAAACAAAGTTATGCACATACACAAATATGTCAGAGGACTGCTAGGCAAGGCATCTCAGTAGACTGGAACTGGGGCAATGCGGTAAAGTGGGTTATTTTTTTTTTTACTTTAACTGTTTTTTAATTTTGTTTTACTTTTTATTAATATTAGCTTCGCGGGCCGCATGCTGGCCGCGGGTTGGACAACCCTGTTCTAGAAGTTATTATTCAATCAATATACTGGGTGTGTTTTACGTCCAACACAGTGTGTTTTGTGATGCAATATGTCAGTAAAAAAAGTGAATTGCTCAATATTAGCAAATGAACGGCAAATGGATTACATCAGAGTTACAGAGGGGTCGGTATTCTTACCCAAGGACAGTTTTTTGGGGAAAAATAGAAGACACCACCATAGAAGTCCAAAATGGGCTTCATAGAGTAAATGAAGTAGAAATCAGCAATTTGTTGACCAATTTCCCCAGTTACGGCATCAGTATCTGAAACAAAAAAGTTAGTTTTTTAACAAAAAAAGCCTAAAGAAAATATTTTCCAATTAGGGCCTCCGGGGCGGCAGGGCCCCCAAAATTTATGAAAAGGCCTTAACCCCAGACATAACATATCAGAATTTTACGTTTCTACAACAAACTGCTAAAAAGATAAAAAATATTAAAAAAAACACAATATCGGCCCCCCCGGGGGCCCAGGGCCCCCAAATTTTTCAAAATCAAAAATTCCTAAACACCAGCCATAACATAGCAAAATTTTACTTTCCTACAACAAACCGCTAAAAAGCTAAAAATCTTTTTCAAAATCACAATATTGGGGCCCAGGGCCCCCAAAAACTATAAAACTATACAGCAAATTTCCGTCATGTCCTAAACATGTATACCTAATTTCGTCAAAATCGGATGAAAATGGTGGTTTGTCTCGCGTAACAACAAACATGCATACACATATAGAAGTGCATTCACACATATACATACACATATAGAAGTGTATACCGAGGTCAAAAGTTGAGATCACTAACGTTCACAATAAAGAAATACCCCCCAAAAATACCACTGCGTGCTATAAAAATTCCCCGCCAAGTCATCACCCCAAAAAAGACTTGAAATCTATTTTGGGCCCCGCTATCCGCNGCAATGTAAGCTGTGGCGTATAATATACTCTTGGTAGCTACCGCATTTTTTTGACTTGGCGGGGCGGAGCGCTACCGCGCTCCTTAATATGTTTTTCCATTTTTATTTTCTTAATTGTTGGATGAACAAGGCGTTCTCATTTGTTATTACTATTGTCACCAGGCTCGCGATGCTTCTGATCAGGTGAATTTATTTAAATGGACAGTACTACCTCCACTTCAAGACAAGGTGTATCGTCTCATCAAAACCATTGAAGGTAAAGATGGAATATTGGAAATCCTCAAAACGTTAGATGGTAACAGTAGTTCGGCAATTTCTTCAATTTCTTCGGCTAAACCGGTGAGTAAAACCTTTTTTTCTGCTTAACTTCTCTTTAACATCTATTGGTCATTCGAGACGGTGGTTTTACCCATTATTCGCTGAAAACTTACAGTCCAACATTGATCACACTCAGTCTGGGTTGGAGCGGGAATAGTCAACATCTTGAGGGCTGTAACCAAAATACGTGAGAGTTTAAGTGGTTTCATGGGAAATATGTTGGGGTTATTTTTCAGTTTGTTTCCCTGCTATCCTTTTATTTAAGGTGGTTTTATGGATCAACGATTAGAATTTACAAAAATTGTATTTATTTACAAAAATCAGAAATTTGTGTATACCTATGTGCTAGGAGTTGTCTGTCACAATACCACAGCCCAAACGGTACCAGATAGCGGAAAATTGTGGGGAATGAACCTCCCCCGCAAAATCATGATCTACGACCCCAGGAAAATCACAACTAAAATATGTCAAGCCGCTTTTGAGTTACGGCCAAATTTCTAAATAATTCAACAAAATCGGACAGTAGCTGTCGCGACAACATATCAACTCAAAGCGAGAAAGTTCTAGGTGGCCGTTAAGTTCTTATTTTTGGACATTTCCTGCAAAGGTATGGTCAGCCATTCCAGAGTTATGAGTTCAAAAGCGGGAACGGTCAAAATAAAATTTAGAAAATACAAAAGTGAGAATGGCCGTTCCTCTAAGGTCCCTGGCAAAACGTTTAAATCTTGTTTTTTTAAGGGTTGCAATATACAGGGTTCACACAAATTCATACCCCCTCCTCAAATTCCATTGACCTTGAAAAACAAAATTAGCAATATAAGAATCGTAGCAAGGCACTTGCGAAACAGCTAGTCAATAATAAAATATTAAGGTGTTGTCGGAGATCATTATGGTTATTAAAACTTATTTAGTTACTTTTAATAGACTTTCCATGTGACACTTTGTATACAGATCAGTTGATGGGTCACTATTTGTTTCAATTTCAGGCTCAATATTCCGAGCTTCAAACTAAAGTCAAACGAATCGATCGTCAGCTGAGAAAAATTTCAAGCAATTTACGAAAGAACGAATGTCTGGGAATTCCATGTAAAAATGGTGGAACATGCATTGACCTTTATAATAATTTTCAGTGTTTATGTCCTGTTGGTTGGGAGGTAAGTATGGAGAGATGTTCTGTTCGAACGGCCCATGACAAAATCGTAGGAAAAACAGCCAACGGTATACAGGATTATCTGTTTTTGGAGGCTGATAATTGACGTGGGATTGGAAGAAATTAGGCCTTCGGTGGGATTGGAAGAAATTAGGTCTTCGGTGGGATTGGAAGAAATTAAGTCTTCGGTGGGATTCGAAGAAATCAGGTCTTTGGTGGGATTGGAATAAATTAAGTCTTCGGTGGGATTCGAAAAAATCAAGCCTTCAATTGTTTTGGAAGAAATTAAGTCTTTGGTGGGATTGGAAGAAATTAGGCCTTCGGTCGGATTGGAAGAAATTAAGTCTTCGGTGGGATTAGAAGAAATTTAGTCTTCGGTGGGATTGGAAGAAATTAAGTCTCCGGTGGGATTCGAAGAAATTAAGGCTTCAATGGGATTCGAAGAAATTAAGCCTTCAATTGGATTGGAAGAAATTAAGTCTTCAATGGGATTCGAAGAAATTAAGCCTTCAATTGGATTGGAAGAAATTAAGTCTTTGGTGGGATTGGAAGAAATTAAGTCTTTGGTGGGATTGGAAGAAATTAGGCCTTCAATGGAGTTGAAAGAAATTAGGCCTTCGGTGGGATTGGAAGAAATTAAGTCTTCGGTGGGATTGGAAGAAATCAGGTCTTCGGTGGGATTTGAAGAATTTAAGTCTTCGGTGGGATTTGAAGAAATTAAGTCTTTGGTGGGATTGGAAGAAATTGGACTTCGGTGGGATTGGAAGAAATTAAACCTTCGGTGAGNGGGTTGGAAGAAATTAGGCCTTCGGTGGGATTGGAAGAAATTAAGTCTTCGGTGGGATTGGAAGAAATCAGGTCTTCGGTGGGATTTGAAGAATTTAAGTCTTCGGTGGGATTTGAAGAAATTAAGTCTTTGGTGGGATTGGAAGAAATTAGGACTTCGGTGGGATTGGAAGAAATTAAGCCTTCGGTGAGACAGGAAGAAATTAAGTCTTCGGTGGGATTGGAAGAAATTAAGTCTTCGGTGGGATTGGAAGAAATTAAGTCTTCGGTGGAATTCGAAGAAATTAGGACTTCGGTGCATGTGACAAATGTTTCCTAAGAATCCTCAATTTTCAGGGGTTGACGTGTGAGGTTGACGTTAATGAATGTATCAAGTTTGCCAATACTGAAGAGAAATGTCACAATGGAGGTACTTGCATTAATACTCCGGGATCATTTCAATGTAAATGCACCGCCAACTATTATGGCGAACATTGTACCGCTAAGAAAAATTCGTGTAATGTCGTATCAGATCGGGAATTGTGTGGTCATGGTAGTTGTAAACCACAAGGGGACTCACATATATGTCTCTGTGATGAGGTGAGTACTGCCTGAACGAAGTGAGGTATGTTCAATTCGTGTAATGACGTATCAGATCGGGAATTGTGTGGTCATGGTAGTTGTAAACCACAAGGGGACTCACATATATGTCTCTGTGATGAGGTGAGTACTGCCTGAACGAAGTGAGGTATGTTCAATTCGTGTAATGACGTATCAGATCGGGAATTGTGTGGTCATGGTAGTTGTAAACCACAAGGGGACTCACATATATGTCTCTGTGATGAGGTGAGTACTGCCTGAACGAAGTGAGGTATGTTCAATTCGTGTAATGACGTATCAGATCGGGAATTGTGTGGTCATGGTAGTTGTAAACCACAAGGGGACTCACATATATGTCTCTGTGATGAGGTGAGTACTGCCTGAACGAAGTGAGGTATGTTCAATTCGTGTAATGACGTATCAGATCGGGAATTGTGTGGTCATGGTAGTTGTAAACCACAAGGGGACTCACATATATGTCTCTGTGATGAGGTGAGTACTGCCTGAACGAAGTGAGGTATGTTCAATTCGTGTAATGACGTATCAGATCGGGAATTGTGTGGTCATGGTAGTTGTAAACCACAAGGGGACTCACATATATGTCTCTGTGATGAGGTGAGTACTGCCTGAACGAAGTGAGGTATGTTCAATTCGTGTAATGTCGTATCAGAACGAGAATTGTGTGGTCATGGTAGTTGTAAACCACAGGGGGACTCACATATATGTCTCTGTGATGAGGTGAGTACTGCCTGAACGAAGTGAGGTATGTTCAATTCGTGTAATGACGTATCAGATCGGGAATTGTGTGGTTATGGTAGTTGTAAACCACAAGGTGACTCACATATATGTCTCTGTGATGAGGTGAGTACTGCCTGAACGAAGTGAGGTATGTTCAATTCGTGTATTGACGTATCAGATCGGGAATTGTGTGGTCATGGTAGTTGTAAACCACAAGGGGACTCACATATATGTCTCTGTGATGAGGTGAGTACTGCCTGAACGAAGTGAGGTATGTTCAATTCGTGTAATGTCGTATCAGAACGAGAATTGTGTGGTCATGGTAGTTGTAAATTACAGGGGGACTCACATATATGTCTCTGTGATGAGATGAGTACTGCCTGAACGAAATGAGGTATGACTCTCACTTTGTCTCCAGGCCAAGTAAGGCGGCTACTCCAACAGGATCTCTTCATAATGCAAACTGTTTTAAATTGGCTATATGATGGACAGTTGAATCAATGATTTAGATCATGAGCAGCCAGCATACACAAAGGACAGCGATCAGATACTTCAGGGTTCAGCAAGGATTTATATACCAGCTCCTTTGAAGAAGTATCTGGAGCACCACACGTGGGTGCAACAGCTCCAATTCAAGAAAAAACACATTGAGTTTCCGTCGGAACGGTTTTGATTGTCTTTGGCCGTGCCTGAGGGCACGGATAGCCCCGATGCGAAGAAACAACCATCTTGAGGGCTTTCAGCACGTCTACATTGTGAAGTTGTGGTCTTAGTTTCAATTCGGTTTGACTTTCTTAGATCCGGATTGGCCTGTGTTCGAATTTGATTCGGCAAGATTCGATTCGATGCGTCCACACTAATTCGGCTTTATCCGAATGATGCCGATTGACATAATGTGGATGCGCCTTTAAATTTCCTATTAAAATTTGTTTTTGTTTTGTGTTTTTTCCTAGGGATGGACTCTTGGGGACAATGGTGCATGTAATAAGGACATAGATGAATGTGCTAGCAGGTTTCCTGTTTGTTCTGTATCACCCCCGGTGCAGTGCATTAATACACCGGGCTCCTTTCAATGTGCCCCTTGTCCCACAGGTATGAATTATAGGGATTGATGGTTGGATCAAGATAATCAGGTGTAATATATAGAAAAAATATCTTAATCAAATTTTAAAAAATAATTTTCAAAAAACAAAATATTGGGGGCAGGGCTCCCAAAAATTTTTAAAATCGAAAAGCCCTTAACATCAGCCATAACATATAAAAATTGTACATTTCTGCGATGAACCGCTAAAAAGATAAAAAACATTTTCAAAAAACAATATTGGGCCCCCTGGGCTCCCCCGGGGGCCCCAGAGCACCCAAAAACTATACAGAAAATATCCAGATTTAGTCAAAATCGGATGAAAATTGTGGTCTGTCTCTTAATGGAAAATAATAAGAATAACTACTAGAGATGTGTCATGAGAGATTGATTAACTCAAATGAGCCAAATCACTTTGCTGAGTGATTGACTCATGAATCACAATCACAATACGATTGAAATGGAAACATATTAATTTTACTCAAGAGAACACAGAGAGAGAGAGAGAGAGAGAGAGAGAGAGAAAAAATGCAGAGTGAGAGAGCAGTTGTAGGCAAATGAAATAGAAAGAGACAGGTATGTGTGGTCTCTTCGTGTGTTGATTATGGAATGATCCTATTGGCTAATTCAAGGTTATTCCTTATTTGCAGCTCTCTCTCACTCTGCATTTTGTTTTCTTTCCCTTTCTGTTCTCTGTAGCGTTTAGTAGAAGAAAAATATCGTATTGTGATTCATTCAGGTTGTGATTGTGATTCATGAGTCAATGACTCAGCAAAGTGATTTTGTTTATTTGAGTTAATCAATCACTCATGACACATCTCCAAGTATTGCATGGGTGACTAGATAAATGACTAAACATAGAGAACTACTACAAGTCATTTGAAGTAAATTGATTTGTTACTATTGATTGATCGATTTGACTCATTTTTTTAGCCTCAGTAGAAAGTAAGGAGTATGAATGTCTTGTATTTAAATGGAAACGTTTTAGCTTCAGTAGAAAGTAAGGAGTATGAATGTCTTGTATTTAAATGAAGACATTTTAGTCTGAGTTGAAAGTAAGGAGTATGAATGTCTTGTATTCAAATGAAGCCGTTTTAGCCTCAGTAGAAAGTAAGGAGTATGAATGTCTTGTATTTAAATGGAAACGTTTTAGCTTCAGTAGAAAGTAAGGAGTATGAATGTCTTGTATTTAAATGACGACGTTTTAGCCTCAGTAGAAAGTAAGGAGTATGAATGCCTTATATTCAAATGGAGACGATTGTTTTCAGGGTACACTGGGAATGGTCTCTATTGTAATGATATAGACGAGTGTCAGATGAATGATAATGGAGGCTGTAGTAGGACACCGTACGTGGAATGTATCAATACTCAGGTAATTAATAAATCTTCTAAATGTTATTTCCTTTGTAATGTGTCAGAGGTTAGACACCTCTGAAACACTATAAATAATTAATAATAATAATATGTCTTAGATGTCATACCAGAGGTCATGTAACTTTTGAAAGGATCTGAATTTTGAAATTCTGTTTTTTTTTTTCTCTCTCTCTCTCTCTCTAAAGATTGGAAAGGGGCCATGGAAATTTCACTGTATGTGTCCAAATTTGGGTTCGAGCCCCCGGAAGTGGCATTTTTTTGGCTAAAAACGGGGCGGCTGTGTCAGGCACGAGGTTTTTGGGGCTCTAAAAATAAATTATATAATCTGACAGTTCACGAGGCAGATGAACTCGTCGAGTGACAGACGCGGTCGGAGGAGGAGTTACCAGGAAGTTCCTCTCTTCCTGCCTCCTCTCCGCCACTGACAAGTTAAAATGTACAGAATATTTTTTTGTTTTCTGACAGTTCACGGGGGCGGATGAACTGAACGAGTGACGGGTGCGGTCAGAGGACGAGTTAGCAGGAAGTTCCCCTCCTCCTGCCTCCCTTCCGCCACTGACAAGTTAAAATGTACAGAATATTTTTTTGTTTTCTGACAGTTCACGAGGGCGGATGAACTGAACGAGTGACGGGTGCGGTCGGAGGAGGAGTTACCAGGAAGTTCCCCTCCTCCTGCCTCCCTTCCGCCACTGACAAGTTAAAAAAAGTACAGAATATTTTTTTGTTTTTTGACAGTTCACGAGGGCAGATGAACTGAACGAGTGACGGGCGGGGTCGGAGGAGGTTGAGTTACCAGGTTCCCCCACGACCCCCCTTGGAAGCCTTTTTTCAGTTGACAATAAAACAGACAGTGGTAACAGCACATACCGATTATTTGTGTGTTTGGCTATTTTATATTGATTTGTTGAAAATTTGTTTTAGCCCCGAGGGAGGGGGCGCCAAAATGACTGCTTGCCCTGTGTGCTGACCAACCTAGTTACAACCCTGAGTGATCTTCGTTTACAGGGTTACCGCAAGTGTGGTCCATGTCCTCCTGGTTGGGTTGGTGATGGTACAAATTGTAGACAAGGATTTACTGGATGTGCTATCAATAATGGAAATTGTCATCCTCTGGCGGTTTGTTATGAAAACGCTAATTCTCTGTTTAGCTCTATACGATGTGAATGTCCTAAAGGGTATTCTGGTAATGGTGTTGGCATTATGGGTTGTATGTATGGACAAGACAATAGTCCCTGTCACAACAATCCGTGTAGAAATGGAGCGACGTGTTTAATAAGAGAAGACGGCTATGATTGCGCGTGTGCGAGTGGCTATGGAGGTGAGTCTAGACTGACAACGAAATGTATATGTGTTAATACGAGGTAGAGTTGTGAGTTATGAATCTTTTGACTGATTAGATCACTAATGAATCACTCAGTAAAATGATCTAATCATTTTTATTTTCCTTCTCCTATAAAAAGGGAATTATTGTGATGGGCTGAAATGTTCGATGTCGAGTTTTCAATGCCAAAACACGTTTTGGTGTCCCAAGAGCCCAAATCTCGAGTTTCAGCCATTGGTCCGTGTTTGTGTGTGTCTGTCCGTCTCTCTGTCTCTGAACAACATATCTCAAGAACGGCAAGTGCTAAAGACTTGAAATTTGGTATGTATGGCGCTTTTTAGCATATCCTGCTTAAAATGAGAATGGTAATAGCTAGAACTTTAAACTTGGTGTCTATTCATATCAATTTAATACAAAAAATTGAAAAATACAACTTAGGTTGAAGTGTAATATACTCGTATTGTTGGCCGCTTTTTGGCGGTTCCACATAAAACTCTGCAAAAACGACAGGGGCAACATGATATTTTTGAGGCAGACCTGAGTGGGGTCTAATTTTCACAGAACTTCTAGTTTTAATATTCTTTATTTTCAGGAAAGAATTGTGATGTTCGGATAACGTCGTGTGTGAATAATCCGTGTCTAAATGGGGGAACATGTATCCAAAGCTCATATTTAGGCCTAAAATGTAAATGTCCAGATGGTTATTCCGGTCCATTTTGTGCTGATGAAATTTTAGGTAAGTCTAAGGGCCATATTGTAAAAAATACCGGTTAGCTAGCGTCTATGGCATTTTGAATACATCAGTTCCCGTTGGAAAACGGAAGCTAATCAACGTCCAGTGAGGTTGTGCCATGTGGGTGTCACATGGATTCGCGCCCTCATGATGCTGGCTATTTTTCCGGCCCAACCCAGGCTGGTTGTGGTCAATATGACTGGCTGGTTTGCAATTTTCCAGCGAATGGAGCGTAAAACACCGACGACGTTAAGCCAAAGTTTGTTAATTTTGTTGTTTCAAGCCAAATTAAAAGAACAACTTTTTTTTTTTTTTTTTTTTTTTTTTTTTTTTTTTTTTAATTTGGCTTAACGTCTCTTTAACATCTATTGGTCATTTAAGACGGGGGTTTTACCCTCCATTCGCTGGAAACTTGCAAACCAGCTACCCACATTGACCTCACCCAGCCTGGGTTGGGCCGGAAAAACGAGCCAACGATACGTGGTGTTCCCAAGCGGTCACCCATCCAAGTACTGACCACGCCCGACGTTGCTTAACTTCAGTGATCTGACGGGAACTGGTGCATTCAATGTGGTATGATCGTTGGCTAAAACAGCAACTTGCAACTTAATTTCATAATATCAATCTATTATCAAACAGGTGAGCAGTACGTATGTTGAAATTGTATTTTATTATCTATTAGATGAAATAGACCTAATAGATGAAATTGTATTTTATTTAAAACATTGGACTAAATCTAAAGTTTTGTAATACTAATTAAACTAATTAGTTTTTAAACTAACTAATTAGGTTCAAGTTCACACTCCAAAATACGGTTCAATTCGGTCCTATTGAACGAAGTTGAGTTCGATTATCGACAAATCCGGTGTACGGAAACGCTTATAATTAAGTAATGACATAAATTGACCAATAGCAACACAATGTTTATCAGTTGCTCTATGAATTCAAATCAACTATCCAATCACTGAAGTGTGAAATTATTTTGGTAATATAATACTACACTTAAAGTGAAGTACCCACTTCGATGATTGAAATTTGCCTAAATTTTCAAGTCTCAAGTATCCCGTAAGTAGGGGATATGTTCTATTTTAAAAAAAATCTATACAGCGTGTCCCAGAATAACCGGTCCCCCCCCCCGTTAACTTTTGAACGGCTTGGAATTTTTGAATTTTGAAAATTTAGGGCTGGGAAAAGGACCATGGCCAATCGAATATTTATAGTGAAATCCAAGTTCAACCCCCGGAAGTGAAGTTTATTGACAAAAAGAGTCGATTTCTCAAGAAATTTAAATAGACTGGTACAAACATTTTTTGTTGAAATAGAAGTACAAATAAAATAATGAAAAACTTTCCTTTTAATGTTTTATTTTTTTTTAATGATCAGGGGCGGCGCTGGAGGGTCGAAAATTTAATTTTGCTACACCCTATATAACGATGTTTATTATTGTAAAAGTTCCCTTATTGTGTTCAAAAAATGTTTCTCATCTACACAAACCATCAAAGTGTACATTTTTATTTTCATCAGTGTCGTAAGGAGGAAAAAGTCAAATCTCATTTTTCTGCTGGAAGTTAAAAATTGGCCGTTTTGAAAAAGGCCATTTTCGTGTAGATAGACTGAATTAAGGCGGTTATTTAGGACAAACAGTGATAACTAACTTATATAAGGAAACATTTTAGCAAACAAAAAAAAAAAAAAAATAATATGCTTTTCATTTCTTTCACAACAAGGTCAGAGGAATGAGGAAATTTTGCAATTACAGAAAAAAATATAGAAAATAACACTAGCTTTAAGTGCAGTATAAATTTTTGATGGTTTAGGTAGATGAGAAACTATTTTTTTAACACAATAGGGGAACTTTTACATCAAAGTTTATTATAAACACCGTTATACAGGATGTAACAAAATTAAATTCTCGACCCCTCTAGCTTCGCAGCTGATCATTTTTTAAAAAAAAACTTTAAAAGAAAATTTTTCGTATATTTTATTTGAACAAAAAAAATTGTACCATTCCATTTAAATTTCTTGAGAAATCGACACTTTTCGTCACTTCCGGGTGTCAAACCTAGATCTCACCATAACCATTCAATTGGTCATGTTCCTTTTCCTATCCCAAAAGCCGTTCAAAAGTTAAGGGGGATGAGTTGACTGATCATTTTGGAACACGCTTTAGTTATTTTCGGAAAAGTCGATCCAACGGAAAAAAATCTTATACTCGTATGATTCTTACTTTTTTTGTTGTTGAAATTTTCAGCTTGCGGTGGCTATATTACGCGTGAGAATGGATCCATAGAGAACATGCCGGACCTATATAATACTCAATCCAATCCATCTTGCAGTTGGACTATAGACTCTGGCAATCCGGACAAAGTTCTCCATTATTGGTTCACTAAGTTTAATGATCCTAAAGGTGATTGTAAGGACAACGGCTATGTCGAGGTAAATAACGACCAAAAAGTTTCGATAAAAAGGGGGGGTATTTTTTTTTCGTACCGATTCCAAAGGTTCATTATTGAAAATAATAAACCAAAATAGAAAATCACAATGGCACTCTTAATTAAAAAAAAAAAAAAAAAAAATTGTCTTCAAGAATCCTAAATTTCCTTTCAAATATGTCTTTAGAGAAATGCATGGTTCTGATTAGTGGATGATTGTGACGTCACATAATCTGACTTTTATTTTGATTCAATATCATAGCATACTAGCAGGATATGCTCGCTTCGCTTGGCGCCTTAGTGGCATAGTCGTTCCTGTGTTATATATATATGCGAATAATACCATGCCTATAACCTTCCCCGAGTAAAAAATTGCAAAGTTTCGTGTGATTCCGTGCTGTAGTTATAAGCGAACAAACAAACAAGCAGACATTTACTTTTATATACAGCGTGTCCCAAAATGACAGGTCACTTCCCCCCCCCTTAACTTTTAAATGACTTTTTTGAATTTGTATGAAAGAAGATATTTACATGCAATTAAATGGAAAAATATTTATATTCAAACTCTTTTACTGCTGGTGCTGTCACTTCCGGAGGTTGAACCTAGAGCTTTTCAAAATTCAAAAATTACAAGCCGTTCAAATGTTGAGGGGGGTGACCGGTCATTCTGGGACACGCTGTATATTTATAAAACTCAAGGCCCAGTTGGTATACTGACTGATAATTAACATAGAGCTCCTCGATGGGTAAACCCAGAGACTTAAAAGTTGGAACACAGATTCCTTTTAGTATGTAGGTACGTAATAAGAAAATTTTTAGTCAAGTGAAGTTATAGTACTTTTAAACTTCAATATGGTTTTACTATCCCAATATAACGAATTTATAGAAATGAAAAAATCGAAAGTCCAAGTGGAAGTAAGATACTCTTTTTAGCGTTTTTTGATGGGCAAATTAACAAAAAATGACCGAGAATGGACCCCCAAAATAGAATATGAAGACCCCATTAAAAAATATAAAAATTGAAATTTTCCCGTACCAATTTATGGCCGGTTTTCTCCACCGAAAAATTGGAAATGAAAAGCACCACTTCGGGATGAGCGAGAAAGATGATATTCGATACACAGTTGTGTATCGAAAATTAAAGATTGTGCATTATATTGCGCAATCGCGAGCACAGACGTATAATGAAATTTTACAAACAGTAAGTTTGTACGTAAAGTTTTTTTTTTTACCACTTCTTGTTTCTCAGCATCTGGGTATTTTTCGCGGTATTTTTTTCTATCAGCGCATCATACTGCTAATCCTTTTTGGCGCGATTAGAATAGAATAATCTTTGCACTTCACAACCCACAGAGCCGGAAAACCACTACAGACCTCTATCAATTCAACAATAAATTGTTTTTCAACCATGATAACGCGTGGCTGAGACGTTCCTTGAAACGGAAAATAACATTTTTTTTTGGGGGGGGGGATAATTTTTTGTCAGTAAAATACGTAAATGTTTTTCTTTTCTTCCAGATTCGTGACGGAGAAATGCCTGATAATCCTAGTTCATTATTAGGTAAATTTTGTGGAAATATAATACCTGGAAACGGAACATCCTTATCACACAAGATGCGTGTTACTCACTTTTATAAATCAAAATCGAAAGATTTGTTAGAGTTCAAACTAAACTGGGCAGCAGAGGCACCAGGTATGTATGTATAACAAGTGAAACCATCAAGTACAAGGGTCAAGCATTTGTCCGGAGTTTAAACTGAACTGGGCAGCAGAGGCACCAGGTATGTAATAACAAGTGAAACCATCAAGTACAAGTGTGAACCTTTCTGGCATTACGAACCATCAATCAAAGAGGAGAAGAAGAAACAAAACAACAAATAAGGAATAACCTTGAAGTAGCCAATAGGATCATTCCATAATCAACACAAGAAGAGACCACACATACCTGTCTCTTTGTATTTCACTTGCCTACAGCTGCTCGCGCTCTCTCTCTCTCTCACTTTGCATTTTTTTTAAAAAAACTTTCTCTCCCTGTTCTCTGTAGTAAAATGAATATGTTTCCATTTCAATCATTTTGTGATTGTGATTGATGAGTCAATGCCTCAGCAAAGAGATTTGGCTCATTCGAGTTAATCAATCACTCATAACACATCTTTAATTTATTTAATAGTTATAAATGTGCTCAACTGACCTGACGGGAGGAGAGGGACTTGAGGTGCCTTTTTTTAATAAATGATGCTTTGTGATTTTTTCCGTTTTGTTGGCTCAGCACATTTTTAGACAAATGCCCCCAGTACAACAAACCGTACTGTGAAGAGTAAAATAATAATAAAAATCGTCCCGCCGGAGGACGTAAAACAGAAAATGGACCGGACTCGTTAAGCCGACGACAATAAAGCACTCGCTCAGCCGAAAGTAATCCATCTTGCCTGGCAGAGGTTTCCTATTGATGGAAGCGTTTCTGTTCAGAATGATCTGCAGACCACCAAGGCAGGGAAGCCTCTGACGATATATCACGCCATGAAAAAATTAAACAAAAATACTTTCAGCTTGATATATATATATATATTTCCCTTGCCTTTTCCCTTATCAGCGATCGCTGTTGGGGCCGGCTCTTCTCGTACGCAAATTGTATTGTCTTCTGTTCGGTATGTCTTGTTTTGTTGTGATTGAAGCAAACCAACCCTATTACCTTGTGATAGACCGGTAATTGGTTGAATACCGCAATAGGGAGAAGCAAGTGAACACAATAATATAAAAATAAACAATAAACACCTATTTGCTATAATTTTCAGGATGTGGTGCCACTCTGACCAACATCACAACGCCTGGTATACTCGTCAGCCCAAATTATCCTCGTAATTATCCGAAATCAACCGAATGTTTGTGGTCACTTACAACTGTTCCTGGCAAGAGATTAGAATTTACATTTACAGATGTGTCCATTGAAAATCATGCAGATTGTGGAGGCGATTATATTAAAGTAAGTCTATAGGGTAACGTTTAAAGTCGGCTTCTAAACACCGGGGACAGTTCTAGTCATGGGCGTATCCAGGACAGGGTTTTAAGGGTTCACCCCCCCCACCGAAATTTTTGGAAAGGTTTGATTTTTCCTATAGTTCCTGTATGGTAAAACTCTTTACATGACCCCCCCCCGAAATAAAATCCTGCATACTAGTCAAGGACCATGAAGCTACGTATGTATCGGTAAGCTCATATCAACCTGATTCTTACTTACTGTCAGGGCCATTTATACTCAGTTGGTATTTAGCCTCCTCCACAATATTCCTCAGTCGGTATTTAGCCTCCTCCATTTATTCCTCAGTCGGTATTTAGCCTCCTCCACAATATTCCTCAGTCGGTATTTAGCCTCCTCCATTTATTCCTCAGTCGGTATTTAGCCTCCTCCATTTATTCTTCAGTCGGTATTTAGCTTCCTCCACAATATTCCTCTATTTATTCCTCAGTCGGTATATAGCCTCCTCCACAATATTCCTTCATTTATTCCTCAGTCGGTAAGCTTCCTCCATTTATTCTTCAGTCGGTATTTAGCCTCCTCCACAATATTTCTCCATTTATTCCTCAGTCGGTATTTAGCCTCCTCCACAATATTTCTCCATTTATTCCTCAGTCGGTATATAGCCTCCTCCACAATATTCCTCCATTTATATACCTCAGTCGGTATTTAGCCTTCTCCAAAATATTCCTCCATTTATACCTCAGACTGTATTTAGTCTCCTCCACAATATTCCTCCATTTATTCCTCAGTCGGTTTTTAGCGTCCTCAACAATATTCCTCCATTTATACCTCAGTCGGTATTTAGCCTCCCCCACAATATTCCTCCATTTCACTCTATCGTGTGCATCACAATCAGATACATTCAGCTCTCTCATTTTTTTTGGGCGGGGGGGGGGGGTCTGCGTCCACCTTGTTGTTTTGGGCCACCCTTGATGTCTTCGATCATCTGGGTTATTTTCAAGGACGTGTTTGATTGTTTGGGTACTTTCTTGTTTCCATAAGTGTCCAGCCCTATCTAAGTCTCCAGCTTCTATATACGTAAAAGAGAAATATGTAAGTTTAATGTTTTTTTGTCCGGAATTGTTTGGCCAAAAGGCTTAGAGATATCAAAAAATTGATGGGAATGGACCCCCCAAAACCATAGTCTACGACCCCAGGAAAATTACCAGAGTTCAATAAAGTTGAAAAAAAAAAAAATCAGAAAATTGCCAATAGGTCCATATCTCAAATTTTGTCGCGGCAACATATCAACTCAAAGCGAGAAAGTTTTTGCTGACCTTTTATTCCTATTCAGAGTTACAAGGTCGAATCCGGGATGCCAGTGTGATAAACACTAGACCAGGATGACTACAAAATTATATTTACCCTATGTGGGGCCGTATTTGACAAAAACAGCATTTTTGGAATAACGTCTTTTTAACGTCTATTTATTGGTCATTTGGGACGCGGGTTTTATCCTCCATTCGCTGGAAACTTGCAAACCAGCTACCCACATTGACCTCACCCAGCCTGGGTTGGTACAACCCCGCTGGACGTTGCCCATTTTCAGTGATCTAACGGGAACTGGTGTATTCAACGTGCCATCGACAATGGCTAATTAATTTTTCCTTCTTCTAACTTTTTAGATTTTGGACGGTGAAAAGGTACACAACCCTGTCCTAGCAAGAATCTGTACGTCTTCGAATAATAATCTATCTCCAATCACTTCTAATGGTAACAGAGCTTTGGTCGTTTTCAATTCAGATGAGTTCAGTGCAGACAGAGGATTTCAACTTATGTATAGACCAGTTTCAGGTACTATGAAAAAAGGTTCATTATTGAAAATAATAAACCAAAATGCACCAAAAGGAAAAAGCAATAATCAAAATTTTTTTTAAAAAAATGCACAAAAAGAAAAAAAAACAATTTTTTTTTTTTTTTAAATGCGCAAAAAGAAGAAAAAAATAAAATAAAAAAAAATGCACAAAAAGAAAATAACAATCAAATTTTTTTTAAAAAAAATTGGATAAATATTTCCCTTCACTTTGCATGATGGACACGGAGAACAAGTACCCAGTGCACATGCTCTTCTGAAAGTCCACAGATTTGTTCGATCTAGAACCAATTTTGGTTTATTATTTTCAATATTGAACCTTCGGAATTGTCACGAGAGAAAAAAAAAAATACCCCCCCGAAAATTTGATATTTTGCGTTTTAAGGTACGTAAAATCCAAAAATCGAATAAAAAAAATCCGTTTGTCCGCCGTGATGGTTTTTTTTCCCACTTAGCGTTGACCAATTTGGATGAAATTTAGTATATAGATCCCATCTGGGCTTCAATTGTGTCCCGAAACTTTTGGGTGCAATCGAATGCACCCTCGGTTTTCACTAATCCTGCTAAAAAGAGAATGGTAAGAGCTAGAGACTTCAAATTTGGTACGTATGTCAAATTTAAGCCTCAGATTTGGAATCGTCACAACCCCCCCTAATTTTTTTTGGGGGGGGGGGTATTTATATAGACAGTAAAATAATAAACCCATGTGTCACATTGACAGAGTTTTTTTATTTGGTTTAACGTCTCCTTAACATCTATTTATTGCTTATTCGAGACGAGGTTTTTAAACTCCATTCGCTGAAAACTTGCAGACCAGCCTCCCACATTGACCTCACGCAGCCTGGGTTAATTTAACGTGCCATAGACGCTGGCTATTTAGAGCCTTTTAACTATTCCAGGTATACCCGGTTGCGGTGGCACATATACATCTCCGAATGGAGATATCAGTTTCTCTCCTGGAGAGGATGTCACTCAAGATATAATTTGTGAATGGAATATTCAATTGCCAATGGACCAAAAAGTTAAACTGTTTCTAAACAAAGTCAAAATATCTTCTCCAACCTGCGATAGTTTTCTAGAGGTAAGTCCTTTCAACGAAATTGAGAAAATATTAGCCTTTAACAGGAATCGTCCTCTCTCAAGTCAGGAGGGCAGCTGGGTTAAATTAAGCAATCATAAACTCCGATAAACTCTTGGAATGCAATGTATGGAAAACCGAACTAAACTTTAATAATGATGTCCGAATTATAATGTAAAGTTTCTAGAGTTTTGGGACAAAAAGTATTTTGCCCGTTATATTATATACTAACTGTGAAATGGTGAACATACGATATTTTTTTTTGCAACAGCAGAGATTTTAAGCAACTCGCAAATTATTATATTTATATTTTTTCAAGTTTTTCCCCTTTTTGGGGGAAGAAGAATACTTTGGTAGGTATAAAATTAAATTACAAACGAAATATTTTTATGTTTTATTTTCTGTAACTTTTGGAGGCTGTGCTCTTTTACCCTTAAGGAGCAGCCGCCACTGGCACATAAGTATACCCAAATTTCTGAGTTATATATCAGCATAAAGAAAGTAAAAATACATTCTGAATTTCAGATTTACAATGGAGTCACCAATACAGTGATTGATAAGATTTGTGAGGACAACAGAGCACCCGGAGCTCCGCTACTTAGTGAAAGTAACAATGTACGCATAGTGTTTAAGTTACAATTTGACATCAAAGTAAAGAGAGAGTTTAGTTTACACTACGAAACAGGTTGGTACCCACGTTTAATCATTTTCCTTTAAATTTTGAAATGATGGTAGTGGAAGGGTTGGGTAGCATATAGAGTATAGAGATGTGAGTTATGAATCTTTTGACCGATTGGGTCACTAATGAATCACTCAATAAAAAGGGCTAATCATTTTTATGAGTCACTCAATGACTCATAATCAAAGATCTAGATGTAGCTCATATAATCACTCTCAATCGAAGAAGAAACAATAAAACAAATAAGAAATAACTTTGATAATCTCGGCCTCTTCCATGTTCTTCAATAATGATAATTGGTATATATCCATGAGGATAAAATTACATGGCTTGGCTGGACCATCATCTAGTTTGAAATCATTGGAAAAAAACTCATTCAATTTGGAACATGGGTTTATTATTTATTGTCTAAAACAAATGCCCCCTCCTCCCCCCCCCCCAAAAAATAATAGGTTACGTTTCGAGGTGAGTGGCATCCAAAAATCGAATAGAAATAATCGTTGTTGTTGTAGCAGTCCTCATATCTTCGATCAGCGGTTCTGGTACGATATACGGTCAAATTTAGAAGAATTGTGTGGATCAGCAGAGTTTACTTTCAAAAATTCTCCACTTAAATTTTTTTTTTCGAATAAGTTATTAAATATTCCTCATATATATAAAAAAAAATATATGTTTAAATATTCCTCAGACAAAAAAAAAATATATTTAAATATTCCTCAGACAAAAGAAAATATGTTTAAATATTCCTCACACAAAAAATATACATTTAAATATTGCTCAGACAAAATATTATGATTTTTTTAAACCGACATAACTCCGTCCCTGGACAGAGTAGGATAATGAGCCCTTTTTCAAAAGAGCGTACGAATCTATTTTTATCCCCTTCCCATTTTACCATTTTTAGCACTTACCATTTTCGAGTTTTTGACGTAAACGCCAAAAAAAAAAAAAAATCTTCAACTTCACGACCCTGTTTTCCGGAGGAGGTGTATTTCCTGACCCATATTTATTAAGCAAAATAACCTTTTAGCTCTAGTGAAAAGATTACAAAAAAATGTATTTTTAAAAAATGGCCTTTTTAGGTCCCCACATTCAAATTGACCTGATATATCTCTATTAGAGTCCTTTGAGTCCTGTATAGAAGACTAGCAGCTGTGTCCCGTGCTTTGCCCAGTTTAAAATTTGTAGAATTTGATCGAAAATTAGCTTTTATTTGAAAACGATTTAACAATTTTTGAATTCTAATAATTTATCTGAGGTCCAGTAGTCTGCGCCTAACTTCTTTGGCGCCGTTGAATCATTCCCCTTCCCTTGCCAATATTATTATTCCATGATTCCATACAAAAATCAAGAAATCAAATCGGCCGTAAACGGCTCGACATTTTTTAATTCTGATAATATTCCTAGGGCTTTATTCTATGTTTTTTTTTTGGGGGGGGGGGTCTATTCCCATTAATTTTTCAATGTCTCTTACTGTGTTTAGTTAAAAAATTAGTGATACCCATACAAAAATCAGAAAACCGGCCGCATTTCGTAAACGTTTGGACAGTTTTGAATTGTGGGGTCTCAGCCTATTCCCATCTATTTTTCGATAACTGTTACCGTTATAGCTAAACAATTAGTATATCTACATTTTATTTGCCCGGTTCTCGGATTCGAACTTGTAACCCTAGAATGACTGGTCATATTTTTTTAAAATATGTCTTGAAGTTAGGATTAAAAGACAACCTAAAACTTTCTCGCTTTGAGTTGATATGTAGTCGCGACCAATTTTGAGATATTGGACCGCGATTTTTTTCAAAAATCAGAAAATTGGCCGTAACTCGAAAACAGTACAACTTTATTGAACTCTGATAATTTTTCTGGGGTTGTAGTCTATGGTTTTTGGCGGTCCATTCCCATCAATTTTTCGATTTTTCCTACTCTTCTGGCCAAACAATTCCGGACACATAAACATACATATTTCTCTTTTACATATATAGATGACGGAATGAGCAGTGCTCATTGGGGTCACAGAATATGTTGTGAGAGACTTAAAAAAAGGTTTGTGAGATGATTGTGAGAGATATGTTGATTGAGAGACTTGAGAGATGACTTTGAGAGGACCTTTTTCTGCTGGATACGATGGAAGGAAGTTTGATGTAACCCTTGATCAGACCTTATAATTGTGATGAAACAGGCGCTGGTCTTGTTCGTTCGGAGCTTGTGCACTTCCTATCTCTAAAACTGATCTGATCCCTTCTTAGGAATAGGAAATCTCCTAGCACTTTATACTGCTGTCGAGCTTCATCTCTCTGGCAATATGATTTCTTATGTTTATGTTCCTTGCCGTGTTCGAGATGACGTCATACAGTACTTTCCTATCTTAGTTCGGCAGTGACTGGGTGTCTCTGCTTTATTAATACTTGGGATCAAGTTTTTCTAAGGGTTATTAGGTTTAGCAGAGGGAGCCAAACTTCCATCTAACAATATTATAACCCGCTTGTGATGTGACACGTCTCTCTGACTTGACTCACTCTTGGGATGCTAAGCAGTCCCTTACAATTTTCGTTGTTTGTGTTATGATCACTCTTAACTTGTAAACGTTAATTC
Source organism: Pachypsylla venusta (assembly GCA_012654025.1). Lineage (NCBI taxonomy): Eukaryota > Metazoa > Arthropoda > Insecta > Hemiptera > Aphalaridae > Pachypsylla > Pachypsylla venusta. Next base: position 4,989,252 of record CM022881.1, read on the forward strand.
AATGTTTCATCAATTGACTCACTCTTGGGGTGCTAAGCAGTCCCTTATATTTGTTCTTGTTTGTGTTATGATCACTCATAACTTATAACCAGCTTGTGATCTCGTGACACCTCTCTCTGACTTGACTGTCCGTTGGGATGCTAAGCAGTCCCTAATATTTGTCGTTGTTTGTGTTATGATCTCTAACTTATAACCAGCTTGTAATCTCGAGACACTTCTCTCTGACTTGACTCCCTGTTGGGATGCTAAGCAGTCCCTTATATTTGTTGTTGTTTGTGTTATGATCACTCATAACTTGTAAACATGAATTCAATGTTCATCACTCATATTATTGACTCCTTGAACCACCTTCTATGTTCTTGTGATGATTGGTGAATGATGTCAACATATTAACGATCTCTCTGTATTTGATTTCAGTTTGTGGAGGAGTATTCTTGTCCAGTTCAGATATCTTAGCATCTCCTTTCTTCCCCAATGCATATCCGAGTAGTCGTATATGTACATATGTTATATCTCAACCCCCTGGTAAACTCATCAAATTAGATTTTCTTAATTTACATTTGAGTGACCCGTCCAAAGAGAAGGCATGTGTTTTTCAGTATGTAAAGGTAAGATTTTTTTTTACTAAATGAGTGACCCGTTCAACGGATATAAAAAACATCCGTTCGTCCACCGTACGCCATGAGCGGCATTTTGGCCTCTGAGTGTTGGACAGATTTCACCAAAATCGGTTAACGTTTAGTGGCAAAACTTTTTCGAATCCTTTTGTTTCGGGGTATATTCCTTTCCAAAATGTGAACAGGCCACCGATTATTAATATAGAAATTGTTTGATGACAGTTGGATCCACATTTCTTAATGAGGATGTCAGTTATAAATAAAAACCTACAATTTCTGACCTTGAAAGTGGAAGGTGGTCAGATTTTTTTCTGAAAACTCTTCACTTCCATTTTCTAACCATTGTCACTCAGGTGCAATTAGTAATAGATTAAGTAATTGTAGTTGTTGTTAACGTTCTCAACGATTCTTACTGTGTCTCCAGTCCAAGAAAGGCGGCCACTCCAACAGGATCTGTCCATAATGCTGACGGCTGTAGATTGGTTGTGTTTGATGGATAGTTAAATCAATGCTTTACATCATGAGCAGCCGGCATACATAGAGGACAGCGATCAGACACTTCAGGGTTCATCAAGGATTTATGCAGAGTGTTCGAAAAGTCCCGGAACATTTTTTTTTTATTTTTTTAAAAAGATTTGAAATTTTATATGTAGTTTTAACACAAATTAATCTATTTTTTGGCGTTTAAATTTCTACAGGGTGTCACAAAAGTGGGTAAACAGAAACTAACTTTCGATTTTTAAATTGAAACCCCTATTTTTTTTAATTTCATATTCAAATTTTACGTCAAATCCTACACACAGTCGACTCCTCACTCGATACTTTGATCAAACGGATCTCTGATCAAAACCGCCCAATCATTGATTTTTCTTTGGAATAAAAGTGATAAAATCAAGAGTGCAATACATCAAATCAGTCAAGTTTTTATGCTGAATCTCGTGGTACCATTGTTTTTTGATTTTTTACACTTTTTATACTCAAGGAGGGTAGAAATTCATTTTGGAAATCAACCAAAAATGAATTTCTACCCTTCTTAGGTATAAAAAGTTTAAAAAATCAAAAAACAATGGTACCACGAGATTCAGCATAAAAACTTGACTGATTATCTTCACGTGCAAAATCATCCTAAATCATACTGCAAATAATAAACAAAAGTAATATCCCCCTCAAAATTTCTATTTTACCAAAAATTGAACAAAAAAATCAGTTTTCTGCCGACACCTTACGCCATGATGGGTGCTTTTGCCAGTTAGCGTTGATAGATTTGGATGAAATTTGGTATGTAGGTCCAATTTGGAGCCAAAAGTTGCTGTCACATATCTTGGATTCTATATTAAAATTTTAGTATAGAACCCTAAGGGACACTTTCGTCAATTAGCGTAGACGGATTTTTCTTAATTGGAGCTTTGTATTTACTTATTTCAGGTCTATAATGGAGATTCTTCGCTTTATCCGTTGTTAGGAGAATATTGTGGTAACAAAATCCCAAACACAATATTGGGTACCAAGAATAAGTTATATTTGGAGTTCAAAACGGACGGATCTTTGGACAACATTGGTTTTAGAGCTAATTATTCAACGATAGATGTCGGTAAGTGAACTTGAAAATGTCAAAAAGGACCCCACACAAAAAGTTGGAAAATGGAGCTTTTGGTCAAATTGGCTCAAATTTTGAAGAGAGATAATTTTAAGAAGTTCATCCAAAGTTTCATACCAACCTGGAATATCGTCAATATGTAAATCAGAAATTTGTGTGTACCTATGAGGTAGGGGTTGTCTATTACAATACTACAGCCTAAACGGTAGCAGATAGCGAAAAATTGATGGGAATGGACCCCCGCCAAAATCATGGTCTACGACCCCGGGAAAATTACCAAAACTGATATATGTCAAGCCGTTTTCATGTTATGGCCAAATATCTAATTTATTCACCAAAATCGGACAGTCACGGTCCGATATCTTTAATTTTGTCTCGACAACATAACAACTCGAAGCGAGAAAGTTTTAGGTGGCCGTTTATTCCTTATTTTGGGACATTTTCTGCAAAGGTATGGTCAGCCATTCCAGAGTTACGAAATCGAAATTGGGAACGGGCAAAATAAAATTTAGAAAATACTAAAGAGTTTGAATGGCCGTGCCTCCAAGGCCCCTGGCGAAATGTTTATATCTTGGTTTTTTAAAGGTTACAATATACAGGGTGGACACAAAGCCATACTCCCCCCCCCCCAAATTCCATTGTCCTTGAAAAACAAAAATAGCAATATAATAATTCCCAATTTTATTTCGGGTCGGCGTTGCTTTCTTTAATTCTACCATGCCACAACCTTTTGTTCAGTGCCTACTGTCTTTGGCTGTACCCTTTCCTGGCATGGTATCCCTTACTTGCTTCTCAAGTTCCATAGAAACTACCATTTTGTTTCTATGGAACTTGGTTTGAAGCAGAGTTTTTTTTAAAAAAAAGCTGGATGCCCTTCCTCACACCAAACCTACGATTCTATCCATTTTGCTGATGACCTGTCATCATTTGTTTGAAGCAGAGTTTTTTTAAAAAAAAGCTGGATGCCTTTCCTAACACCAAACCTACGAATTATAAAGCTGGCTTGCTCCCCTCGGTGGCTACATTATGTCGTTGTTTATTGTACTTAGTCTTAATGTTACCAAAGTGAAAAGTAGCGAGCTCTAGCGTCTGTCCACATGTACCTGCATGAGTTTATAAACTCTGCTCTATGTATAAACTAATTCATAATATAATCGATTCAGAATATCTTGAAGGAAATATAGCAATCCGTCCAGCCGAACCTCTCTCTCCCTATTCCCAAATTTCCCTACTTTATAAAATGCTAGTAATATATATCCCAAATCAGACTCACCTAGCTCTATCATAAAATCATTAGATGTTAAAATGTAACATACGAGTATATAGGGTGTTTGGCTATAAATGGGACCCCTGAATATTGTGGGTAGCTGAGATCAAATGGAACATTTTTTAAGAAATTCATTAGTGAGCCAGACGAAGCATAGCCGAGTTACGGGGTGAAGAATGTCATTTTTGAACGTCGCTCGGTGCGTGTTGTGTGACCGAACAAAAAGTGGATGTAGTGTCCATTCACTTTTTGAAGTGGATCCACAATCCTAGTTTTTGATGGCGGTGATTTCAAATGTGCCATCAAAATGTTAAAAAACAAAAGCAAAGTGGGGGAAACCCTGAAAAGTGATCAGTTTTTTTGTCTGCTCTCAAATGTGATTCGACATATGAAAAGTGTGTCTTTTTCTAACACGTTTTGTGCAAAAAAATTTAAAAAATCGAACAAAAATTTGAATTCCCATGTTAAGAGAGAACCAGGAAAATGGTCCGATTACGATAAAATTTTAGAAATAAGCTCCAATTAAAGATCCAAAAAGGCTGGAAGGATATCTTTTTGAAAAATGTTCGATTAAAGGTATTTTTTTCTTTTTTTTCTCTTTGATTTTTTTAGTTTTTTTTTCTCGTTATGAAAGTGCCTGAGTATAGCAAATGTAAGTGTGAGTTCAGTTCTTTTAAAAAGATATCATAAAAAAAGAGAAAAACAATTTGGGAATTTTCATATTTTCTAGAATAAGATAAGATGAAAATTAACATGATATTTGTGCTAATTTAGAAGAAGCCTTTTTGCGATTTTTTTTCTTCTTTAATCTGAGTTCAGATTACATTTGCCATGCTCAGCTACTGTAAAAATACAATTTAACGGTGTTTTTAAACCAGGGAAAAAGAAATGTATTGATTCGAACATTTTTTAGAGGCTGCCTTTTTGGTTCACCCTCTTTTTTTGAAATTCTAATTGGACAGTTGCGTCCAAAAAAAATTGGACCTTATTTCTAAAATTTTATCGTAATCGGACCATTTTCACGGTTCTCTCTTAACATGGGAATTTAATTTTTTGTTTAACGTTACAATTTTTTGTTTCATACATAAAAAGTCTTAGAAAAAGACGCACTTTTCATATTTCGAATCACATTTGAGAATAGACAAAAAAATGGATTTCAGGTTTTTCCCAATTTTGCTTTTGTTTTTTATAATTTTGATGGCATATTTGAAATCACCGCCACCAAAAACTAGGATTTAGTGTCCATCCACTTTTTGTTCGGTCAAACAGAACCCACCAAGCGGCGTTGAAAGTTGTCCAAAACCTTCTCCTCCCTGTAATTCAGCTATGCTTCGTCTGGCTCACTAACGAATTTCATAAAAATGTCCCATTTGAGATCAGCTGCCCACCATATTCAGGGGTCCCACTTATAGCCAAACACAGTGTATATTTTATATTAGATATAACTAGGTAGGTACTTTGTTAGTTTGTTAGACATGGATGTCGATTTCTTTGAGAATTCGGAGAGTCTCTTCAGGTCCGCGTTGGTTGTTGCATTGAGTCGGGCACATTTAGTATATTTTATTATTATTTTTTTGTAATAAGGTGCATATTATTATTGATTTTTTTTTTAAATTGTTATTGTACCTTTGAAAATAAATAAGTAAATTATTATTATTAACGTCTCTTTAACATCTATTGGTCATTCAAGACGGGGGTTCTACCCTCCCTTCGCTGGAAACTTGCAAACCAGCTACCCACATTGACCTCACCCAGCTTGGGTTGGGCCGGAAAAATAGCCAGCATCACGAGTTGTGAACCCACGTGGACACCCACATAGAACAACCTCGCTGGACGTTGCTTAACTTCAGTGATCTGACGGGAACTGGTATATTCAACGTGCCATAGACGCTGGCTAAAATTAAAATTGTAAATTGTGTAAAACGAATATTTTAAATCATGTACAACATAATAAAATTAAAATCTTTCTGTGGTCGGCTAATAAAGACAATGTAAATTTTTACGAAACGTTGATTTTGATTTTCAGAGTGTGGCGGCATTTATACGGATACCACTAGTTTGATATCTCTGAGATCTAATATGAAACGATCTCAGTGTGAATGGGTAATCGCCGCTCCTCCTGGGTTTCAAATTCAACTTAGTTGGCATTCGTTCCAAGTCATGATGGATTCACATCCTGTCCGTTATAATTACATTTTTTTCGATTCAGAACAATCTGAGTGTAAAATGATAAGAATGGAGATATACGATAACTCAACCAATCCTGGATATCTCTTAAAGAAGTGAGTTTTTCAATTATTTACCCAACGAATTGAAGTCAAGTGTTAAAATTACGATTTTTATCAGCTCCGAATGGCTCATTGATCACTGTACTAGTTTTCCACTCGAAAAACTCGGGTTCGATCCTTGGCAAAGGCAATAATTTTCACTGGGGCTTACTCAGCCTCGTGAGGACAATGGGTAGCTGTAGAGATAAATGTGCATAAATTCAAAGTAATTGGGTACCTAATGATTGATATTGGGAAAATCCTACAATGCTGTTTTTTTTTTTTTTTTTTTTTTTTTTTTTTTTTTTTTTTTTTTTTTTTTTTTTTTTTTTTNACCCCCCCCCCCCTATACGGCTGCACGATGTTGCCCCGGAATCGCGCATGCATTGCGTCAGGGCCATTTTTTTTATTTATATATATATATATAATCTTTTTAAAATACAAAGCATTTAAATTTCGTGAGGTGGGCTCTCCTTAAATAAAAGATATAGGTATACATAAATATATATATATATATTTTCTTTTTTTGTTTGTTTGTTTGTTGCTACAATGCTGCTGTGAGCTCCAAAATTGTGACGTAATAACACAAAGAAATAGCTTTTTTTTAACACTATCTACGATTTTTCTTTTGTTTATCTATTTGTATCGCCATAACTTTTGAAGGGCATTTCTGATTTTGATTAACACTCATAACGTCCATAGAATGAATTGATTAGTTTTTAGGCCATAACGGTATTTTTTCTGTATAAAACATTGCATAATTATTAAAATTAATGGGTACCCATAGAAACGCCACAGGTAATGTGAAATGTGTGCGTACGCAGCGTGATGAAAATTATGAGATTAAAAATGTCGCAAGGGAGGTAATACGTAGAAGTGATACACATTATAGTCACGAGAGTTACGATTAAATAAAATATAAATACAAGTGAGAAGATAGAACTGTTAGAAGACATTTACACTTATGATGTTTATAATTAGATTAATCTCTGTATTTTTAGTTTCCTTATATGCTTGAAAATCGTCCCAGTAGTCAGGACAGTCGTTTATGTCAGGTCATATCCGCTGTTTCTCCATCAGACAACCTATAGAAGTAATGTGTGTGTATATATTTTCACATATTTGTGAACTAAATTCCTCTTTGGGGATATATAAGCCCAAGGGCGTAGCCAGCATCCGGCCTGGAGGAGCAGGTAAGATCTTCATGTCGGGAGGGAGGGGGGGGGGTCGATAAAGTAAATCGTTACTTATTTAATAATAAACCCCCAGGGGTAACTGATGATTAAGTTATTGGGGAGGGGCGACCCCAGGGGCCGAGCAAGTGGTTGATGACCCCTGGATAGTTACAAGTATCAATATCGTCCCAGGAAGTAGTGTGGTAACATTTTAATACCACATGAACATCAACTGCGATCCCCCAATGGAGGAAAAAGGATTTCTATTCAGACCTGTGAAAAACGCTACCTCCTGGGGGTAGCACTAGGGCACCTCTGGAAGAAGCCTTTTTGCGATTTT
>CM022881.1:5008984-5056625 GCA_012654025.1 Pachypsylla venusta
GGGGGGGGGGGGTAGAAATTTCCAGGATACTGAAGGTGTTTTTGTTAATGTAAACCTGTCTTTTTTTGGTAACATTTTCATCCCTAAAATCGCCAGTCTGGTCCGGTCAGAACATGGACGTGAGGTGAAGTTAAGACTCTTCAACAAATATCTGGATATATATGAATTCCACTAAATTGTTTTGAGTAATTTTTTCTACAAAGGTGAAACGGTGAGGAAGCTATTTCGACAAATATAACGCTAAACGTGCACAAGCTAATATGGGATTCGATCACTGTATGCGCATAAGAACTTTAATATATTTTTTCTATTCAGGAGGGGGGGATCGCTCCCGGAACCCCCTTCTTGTGTGCGCCACTGTCCTGTTGGGACTTTGAACCCCTTGGTCTGATAGCAGCATGAGTGTCGTCGAAAGTTAACAACAACCAACCACCCCTGCCCTCAGATGGTTGGTTCTATGTACCAGGGCAACCCAAGTACTCAAAAGTGTATGACCAAAGACCATCAATACAACAAAACAAACCAATAGCAGATCCACATCGTCTCACAATCTCATTTCTCCTGATGGTGATTATTTGATGTGATAAAAAATGTTTACCAATATCATTGATTTTAGTCTTTTTTGGCTCATGTTTGCTGCTACAACAACACCCAACCAACCCCTACTTCACTTCAACTCCTTCGTCCTATTTTGATTTTAGGTTGTGGTGGTATCTTTGTTGATAGACCAAAAGGTACATTTACTTCTCCTAACTACGGCAATAATAATGATTATGGTCACTCTGTTCAATGCGATTGGATTATTTACGGCAATGTGGACAACAGTGTTGAAATTAAAATAATGGACATTGACATGGAGTCAGTTGATGGTTGCATAAATGACTTCATCATTGTAAGTAGTGATTCATCTTTAGTAGTAAGATGTGTGGTAACCGTCAGGGCTATAGCCTAGATTGAATTCAGGGGGGGGGGCTATATCCAAAATATATTAAGGCTACCCATTTTATATAATTTTCGAGGTGAAATTTTATGTCTTTCTTTAATACAGTCATACCTATCCCTAAAATCGTTAGTCTGGTGCGGTCAAAACATAAGCAGGGGGTGAAGTTAAGATCCCTCCAACAAATATCTTCTATCTAGGAATTCCACAAAATTGTTTTAAGTAATTTGTTCTACAGAGTTGAAATGGTGAGCAAGCTATTTTGACGTATATACCGTTAAACGTGCATTCGATCACTGTATGCGCCTAAGAACTTGAATATTTTCTCGAGTCTAATTATGTTGGGGTTAACTCTGCCTCCTGAGGGCAATTGTGTAGCTATGGTAATGGTGGTAGCATTATAAGGAAATTGTTAAAGTGTAGCTGAGCCGTAATGATATTGGAGTGTTTGTTGAGTATACGTTGTAATGCTATAATGCCCACAAAAATTGTTACATAATAACACACAAAAATATACATTTACAATATATTTATGGAATTTGTCTTATGTCTTCCTCAGATTTATAGCGGTGATAACGAAAAAGGTCAAAATATTACAGAACGACTCTGCCATTCTATTCAACAACCAATCATATTTACGGTTCCAAATACGGCCTTTGTTCGATTTTCTTCAGATGCTTCGCTAGCAGGACGTGGATTTAAAGCTGAATTTAATCTTGTACCAGTCAGTAAGTATCTAGTCGTCTGAGTGTATTACTTACGGAACGACTCTGCCATTCTATTCAACAACCAATCATATTTATGGTTCCAAATACAGCCTTTGTTAGATTTTGTTCAGATGCTTCGCTAGCAGAACGTGGATTTAAAGCTGAATTTAATCTTGTACCAGTCAGTAAGTATCTAGTCGTCTGGGTGTATTAACTATTAACTACATACAAGAAAATAAAATACGCAGGAGTTCCTGCGTAATTTTTACATTCGTGCTTTTACGAAATGCGATTCGGAGTGATTCTTTTTTTTAAACAATTTTAACATTTTATTTTTACAGTAATATTACATATATATACTCCCCCCAGGTTACTCTTGTAACTTCTTAGAGGGGACAATTGACGGATTGAAAGCAAGACGAGGATTCAAAGTTACATGATTCTGTTTTTTTTTTTTTTTGTATTCAACANTTTTTGTTTTTTTTTTTTTTTTGTTCATTAAAAAAAATAGTCTCACAATTCAAGTAGGTAATAGATTTATATAATGCACCCAAAAACTGGGCCCTCATAAAAAATTGCCGTTTGAGCCCTTTTTCTTAAACCCGCTACTGGATTGGCTAGTAGAGTTAAAAAAGTATCTGATATTCTCTGACTATTCTATAATACACGAATTTCCTATACGTTTGAATTTTTCAGAATGCGGTGGCAATTTCAAATCCTCTTCAGCCACTGGCTAGTAGAATTATAAAAGTATCTGATATTCCCTGACTATTCTATAATACACGAAGTTCCTATACGTTTGAATTTTTCAGAATGCGGAGGCACTTTCAAATCCTCGTCGGGTGTTTTACATTCAAAGAATTACCCTCTTAATTACGACCAGAACGATGAATGTACGTGGAGAATCAGTGTGCCAAATGAACATCGAATTCAATTTACAGTTGAAGATATGGACTTCGGTAGAGTATGGAGAGGTTTCACGAGTCCAACTCATCTCGAGGTAAGAAAACGGTGTAATCTTAATATATGAAACAGAAATTTGTGTATACCTATGTTGAATGGACCCTCCAAAATCATGGTCTAAGACCCCAGGATTTGATGAGAATATCTCCCCCCCCCCCAAAAAAAATAGGCCGGAACCCTAGAAAAAAAAACGTCGAACCGTTTTCGAGTTACAGCCGATTTTTCGATCTTTGACCAAATACAGGTCACGGGCCAAAATTTCTAGATATCAACTCAAAGCGAGAAAGTTTTAGGTGGCCTTTTAAATTTTAATTAGGGACATAATTTGCAAAAAACTGTCTAACCGTTTTTGGATTACGGTCGATTTTTCTAAGGGGAATCATAGTTTGCAAAGTTATGACCAGCTATTTTATAGTAACTTTGTTCGAAACCGGTATTGAGCAAAATAACATTTGGAAATACGAAGCACCCAGAATCACCATGCCTCTAAGGTTTGTAACGAAACATATAAATGAGAAATTTGGAAATACGAAGCACTCAGAATCGCCATGCCTCTAAGGTTTGTAACGAAACATATAAATGAGAAATTTGGAAATACGAAGCACCCAGAATCTCCATGCCTCTAAGGTTTGTAACGAAACATATAAATGAGAAATTTGGAAATACGAAGCACCCAGAACCGCCATCCCTCTAGGGCTTGTAACGAAACATATAAATGAGAAATTTGGAAATACGAAGCACCCAGAACCGCCATGCCTCTAAGGCTTGTATCGAAACATATAAATGAGAAATTTTAAGGCTACAATATACATAAAGAGCGAACAAATGTTGGTGAAAAAGAACAAATTTTGATTGAAGCATGATTAAATTAATCAAACTTTGATTGAATCATGGTTAACTGAGTCAAACTGTGATTGAATCATGGTTAAATTAGTCAAATTTAGATTGAATCATGGTTAAATGAGTCAAATTTTAATTGAATCATGGTTAAATGTGTCAAACTTTGATCGAATCATAGTTAAATGAGTCAAATTTTAATTGAATCATGGTTAAATGTGTCAAACTTTGATCGAATCATAGTTAAATGAGTAAAATTTTAATGTATATATTTTGCTTTAGATTCATGATGGCAACAGTTTAAGTTCTCCCAAACTATTCGATTACTCTGGCAACACTATCCCTGTCAACTCTTCTACCCTAATATCATCCAGCAACCAGTTGTTTGTCCATTTCAAAGCCAGTAATGGTCTGACTCATAAAGGATTCAAGGCCAAATATTCAATTGTAAGTTATAACAAGATACTCTTTTTTGCTTAATGTCTCTTTAACATCTATTGGTCATTCGAGACGAGGGATGTACCCTTCATTCTTTGGAAACTTGCAACCCAGCTACCCACATTGACATCATCCAGCCTGGGTTGGACCGGAAAAGTACCAGCATCGTTAGGGTGCGAACCCACGTGCACACCCATATGGCACAACCTCACTGGACTTTGCTAAACTTCAGTGATCCAACGGGAAATAGTGTATTCAACGTGCCATAGACGCTTGGTACAAGATACTTTATATTATGTTTTGTTTTAATAAGTGTAGAATATTATTTTTGTAGTAAAGATCAACAACCTCCTTTATAATTGTGTGGGCATCACAGCATTTTAAGAGCCTCATGTACTAATAATCTCTAAAAGTAGCCACTCAATTGTCCTCACGGGGAGGCTGAGTGTACTCCGAAATCACAAGCATTAAGCCGAATTGTTTTCTACCCCTCACGTAATTGAACCCGGGTTCTTCAGATGCAATGCCAATGTGATACTAACTATACCAATCCAGTCTTTGTGAATCTTTTGACTGATTAAATCACTAATGAATCACTTAGTAAAATGATTCAGGGGCGGACTGTGCTACCGAACAACCGGGCAGATGTCCGTTGGGCCTCTCGGGGGAGGGGGAAAATATGTAAGAAATATTTTTGGGCCCCCGGCTCATCGGGGGGCAAAAATATGAAAGAAAAATGTGGGTCCCTTCTTCCAATATGCCCGGGGCCCCCCCGGAGCCCCAGTCCGCCCCTGAAATGATCTAATCATTTTTATGACTCCAAAAGAATCTATACATATCGGGCTACCTCTGTAATATTTATGCTATATAGCACGCCGGTTGTGTTTTTCTTGGCGTTGCAAAACTAGCGTCTTGCTTGATTTATTTAATTTTTACGGACAGAATATTTTTTTCTTAGAAAATACAATATTAACAAATCTTAATATATAAACTCACTTGGAGACTTCAAACTCACTTGAATAATTCAAACTCACTTGAAGACTTCAAACTCTGATGATGTGCTCTAGAGAGTACGAAACTAGTCAGCTCTAATTAACATCTTAATAATTTTATAGTCAAGTGAAGAGATAGTATCAGAATGTGTTCTAAAAAAATTGTTGAATACCTAAGTTCGGTATTTTTTTTAACAAACTTAGTACTTCGCCCTCGTACTAAACCCAACATATTTATTTTTATTCGATTTGTTTTAGGCTTGCGGTGCCAGAATTGTCACAGATGGATCAGGCAGCTTTTCTCTGAACTTTGCTGATGTTGTTATATCCCAATTGAGAAATTGTACTTGGACAATTGTGGCTAAACAACTTGGTAAGAATTCATGAAGGATGTTCGGAACATTTGAATTTTTAATAGATACTTAGAACAGGATTTTCTGAAGCTATTCAAAATATTTATTAATATATACACACCAAATCGCGCTACAGGATTGTAAACAAAAGTAAGGCTTGTTGTTGTTGTTAACGTTGTCATCAACTTCACTCCGCACTCAAATCCATGAAGGCCGCCACTCTAGCGGGGTCAGTCCACAGTGATTCAGGTGTTAGGGTTGTAGGTTTGGCCGGACATTCAAACAGGTGGGGCACTGTGTGGACTTGTGATTTACATGAAGGACATTTGTCGTCAACCGAGGGGTCAATCCTAGACTTGTAGTTATGGAGAAGGCTGCACCATCCAGACCGCAGTCTAGCAAGGACCGCTCTGGCAGACCGGCAAAGCTTCTTTTCACTGTCAGAGATGTCAGGAGGCGGATTGATGCCCAATACACGATTAGGTGTGTAGTTCCTGGTGGTGTTTGTGACAGTGTNGAGAAGATGTATTGTTGGTAATATTTACAGTTTGTGGACAGCTTACAGAGGGTTGACAGCAGGAGCCAGTGAATCTGTTATTCCATTGTCTATGACTTGTAAGTCCTGAACATTTGAGATGACACCATTCACCACAGGTGTTACATTTAACTGAAGTTTGGAAGCGTTTGATTATGTCACGACAAATTGAGCAGTGCCATACGGTAGGTCCGGGGTTCGATTCAATGCCGGCTCTGAGGAGTAGTATGAGGAGCAGCTTGGCCGGGAGAAGCAGCTCTATGAAGGAAAAGGGTGCAGAGTGGGTGTGTTGATGGAACGGGGATGTGATGGCCTTTGGTCGAAACTTGAATTCCTCCAATTGCTTGAGTTCCTCCAATTCCGAGTAGTCCTGGGGCGAAGACCCAGCCATCGTGAGGACCTTGTTGTTGTTGGTAATTGCTGGTGTTGTTGATGTTGTTGTTGTTATGGTAGCGGTGTTCCTTTTAAAATCTACTATATTCTCTATTTTTACATCCAGGCTTATAAAATTGGTAGAAATAGGGCGATATGAGGAAACCGAATAGGGTTTGATGGTCCTTGGCTGGAACTGTGATGGTGTGCATGTCGTCCTGGTGCATAGAACCGGCCATCGTGAGGACGAGAATAATGGTAGAAATTGGTTGATATGAGGTAACCGAAAAGGGTTTGATGACCCTTGGCTGGAACTGTGATGGTGTGCATTCCAGGTCGTCCTGGTGCATAGAACCGTCAATTGTGACGACGAGAAAATGGTAGAAATAGGGCGATATGAGGTAACCGAAAAGGGTTTAATGATCCTTGGCTGGAACTGTGATGGTGTGCATTACAGGTCGTCCTGGTGCATAGATTATGAGTCATTGAGTGAGTCTTAAAAATGATTAGATCATTTTACTGAGTGATTCATTAGTGATCTAATCATAACTCACATCTCTACTGTATACTGGTAAGGTTATTTGAATTTTATGTATGTTTCAGAATCACGAGTATCGCTTTCAGTAAGAACTCAGAACATGCATAGTTTATTCGACAATGACTTTTCTGATACGGTAGATAATAATAATTTCTATGTGTACAACGGTGAAGACACGACTGGTCCTTTGATTTTAAAAACAACCCTGTCCAAAATTCCGGCAACTATTATAAGCACTGGACCTGCTATGAATATTGTTTTGAAGATCGAGCCCCATCTATATGATTATATTCTCAATAACAAATTATTTGCCTCTTATTCCGTACGAGATATAGGTAAGTTGTTTTTGACAGCATTTAATTCACCCGTATTAATGACTCTTGGTTTTTTTACGGTACAATTCCCTCTCCCCCGATAAAATATTTGGACACCCTATTACATTGGTTTCTTGTGACTCTTGCTTTTTTACGGTACAATTCCCTCTCCCCGATAAAATTTTTGGACACCCAATTATTACATTGGTTTCCTAACCTCTCTAATTGGGTTAAAAAAAATTTTGAATTGCCTCCACACATATCCCCGGTGTCAGATCCCTTTGGTATCGACCACAAAAAAACAACAACCTAAAATATCAAATTTTTTAGGGGGGTATTTTTTTTTTTTAAATAATAATATTGAAAATAGGTTCATTATTGAAAATAATAAACCAAAATATAACGTTGGCCAATTTTTATTGTGGACACTCTTTTTCAGCTTGCGGCGGAGAACTACTGAGCAGCAGAGGTACTCTATCGTCTCCAAATTACCCTCTTAATTATCCGGTCAATTCAAGTTGTGTTTGGACCATAAAGAGCTCGCCCGGTATGTAAGACACTTTTTTTTGCCTTATCGTCTCTTTAATATCTCAGGTCATTCAAGATGGAGGTTTTACCCTCTATTCGTTGAAAACTTACAAACCAGCCAACCACATTAACTTCATCTAGTTTTTATGGTTATAAAAAAAATTAAAATAAAAGCATGAGCTGTGACAATTCTGTTGTACAAATGATCATTACAAAAAAGTGATAAGGATTGACTTAATACAATACGAATAATTATTCTGAGAGAAAGTCCAACTAATCCTGACCAAATTCCAAAAATGAAGTATAAAGCAAGTATCATGAGCGCTCGAACCTACGTGGTCTGTTCACCTACCAAGTAAAATTTATGACTGGCTACGGCCTTGGCTGTCAGTTCGTCCATTTTTGACGATTAGGTAAAATTATCGGAATTTTCTAAAATTAAAAAAATAATCAATTACACTTACGGGCAATAAATTCGGGGCAGATGAATTTTTCTACTTATAAAATTGATCTGAATACTTTTAACCTATGATAGAATTGATCTGAATACTTTTAACCTATGGTCTAGAAAAAAATACATTCATATCCCTCTATTATATTAAGTTTTTTGTTTCTTGACATTTTTTATTTTGAGGGGCCCCCACCGGAGATCGCGTAGCGATCGGAAGATGGGGTGGGAGTTGGTGAGCGAAGAGAGCGGCGGGCAAAACCTCGCTAGTTCTTTAGAATACAAGTTTTAGACGATGGTCACAAGAAATATGTTGCAACCATGACCGATCCTACTAGCGAAGTTTCTAAAAAAACGCGATATGTCAACCTTCTGTACGTGTGGTGAAACTTCTCACAAAATCAAACGACTCCTTGAATCTGATGACAAAAAGGTAGCCTTATACGCGTCTCAAGGGCTCGGTCGCATGCTTCACAATAGAAGGGACAAATTCCTTAACAACCAAAAAAGTGGAATCTATATGTTGAAATGTGAAGACTGCGAAGGTCACAACATAAGACAGACATCAAGAAGCTCCGAAACGAGAATACATGGAAACCATGCTCCAAATAAATCGATCTTTGTTCAACACCTTATCGAAGAAAAGCACACATTCAATAAACACTCGGGAACTAAGTTTTTATACTTCTGTGAGTGTGAGAAAAGTAGAACGCTGAATATTTTAGAAATTCTCGACATTGAACGCGCATCAAAGAGCGGCCATTTATTAAATTACCAATTAGATACTTTCAGCCCACCCCTTATAAACTTTGCCGTTTCTCTCCGTCCATAGATAAACAAACCAAAGAGCGAGCTAGTTTCAATTAGTTAGATTGTGATATTTTTTACTGATTTTTTATTATTTTATCTATAGATTTTATTTGTTTAAATGCACCGTGGGACAGCAGCCCGAGATAACTTGTAGTCTACTACTAAAGTTTTAATTGTCATCATACATCTGTTTTTTTGAATGCTGATAATTGACATGGGCCCCCAGAACCATTACAATAACTGTAATATAATTACGTCAGTAATACAATATTTACAAACATAATGATATTACGGAGTTGCTTTCTGTGTTATTTTACACCATCAGCTTAGGCGGACTCGGCCCCTGAGGATATCACCCTCAAGTAACTTTGTTTTCAAGTATAATTTACTTTTCCTCATGGAAAATTAGCAAGTCATAAATAGATTTGAAGAAATCACACCTTCGGTATCCCATCATTAGCTATTCATATTCTCATCCAGGGACATAACTAGGCTGGTCAGCACTCGGGACGAGCACCCATTTTGGTGCCTCCTCCTACCGGGCTAAAACAAATTTCCAACAGATCAATATAAGGGGACCAAACACAAAAATAATGGGTACGGCTTCAACCCATCTTTATTCCGGGCGACCATAATGCGTATCAACTATTGTCTATAGTGGTGAAAGGGGCCCAGGAGGAGGGAAACTTCTGGTACCTCCTCCACCTCCGCCAGCGCCCGTCACTCGCCAAGTACGTCTACCACGTGAACTGTTAGATTATAATTTATTATAGGCGCCCCACAAACCCCGCGCCCGGGGCAGCCGCCCCGTTTTCCTTCCCTAGTTACGTCCCTGTTTTGACCAGTAACTACAATTCCCTATAATTTTTGTTTTTAGGAAACAAAATCACGATTCAATTTTCCGATTTTCAACTTGAGAACGGAAATGACTTTTGTAATGAAGATTATGTGGAAATTCGAGAAGAAAATGAACAGGGTAAATTGAGTGGCCCTTTCTGTGGAACAGAGACACCGGGAAATATTACCGTGGCGTCCTCATTGTGGATTAAATTTAATTCAGATTCTATTGGAACCGCCGTAGGATTCACTGCAGACTATTTCTATGGTAAGTTTTTTTTAGAAAAACAGAGACTGTCCATCCAACCCAACCAATCTAGACTCTCAAAATGGCTGGTTCTTCACACCGAGGCACACCGACCCGTGCTAACTGTGTTTTTTTTCTTCCGTTGGAGCTGTTCATCCCAGCCGTGCATTTCAGATACTTCTTCAAGGAGCTGGTATATTAATCCTTGCTGAACCCTGAAGTATCTGATCGTTGTTTTTGTTGTAACATCATTCATCGACATTCTCAATTTGAGGACCAAGAAACGTTGCTGCCTCAACTGGACTAAGGCAGAGGGAGCTCACATCGAGGTTGGTAGGTTTGGCCGCACATTGGAAAAGATGGTTTACATCATGGCCGCCATCTCCACAATTAGGGCAGGTATCTACTATTGAAACATCTATTCTAGACATATAACTATTAAGCAATTTGGACCATCCCGAACGGAGTTGTGCCAGGGTGCATCTGGTAGATCTTAGTAAAGTCGCTTCAGAACGGTCGATTTCAGGTGAAAATGTGCCCAGTACTCTATTGGGGGTGTATTGGTTGATGGTATCTTCAAAGCCACTTTATAACTGGGTCTATCAAGGCCATCTGGTGGAATATGTTTCCTTATGAAGTTTGTCCTCTATGTATGCCGGCTGCTCATGATCTAAATCATTGATTCAACTGTCTATCAAACCCAACCAATCTAGAGCCGTCAGCATTATGGACAGATCCTGTTGGAGTGGCCGCCTTCCTTGGCCTGGAGACACAGTGAGAGTCTTTAACAACAACAAGTGGTAGTACGATTTGTAAAAGAAAACTATGCCAAATTTGCACATTTACTGGATGAATGAAATATCCCTCTGTATATATCTTTAAATAAACATAATCGGAGCCTCTGATGGACCAATTATACAATCTTTCAGGGGCCTCTGTAGTGTGTAACTTTAAGATCCCTTCAGGAACATAAGCGGGGCCCCTGATATACAAAAAGTTAAATCTTTCAGGTGGCCCTTTAAGGCATGCACAACTTTAATATCCCGAAGATACATCTGGGGGCCCCAATTAAACCAAAGTAAAATCATTTAGGGGCCATTCAGACTATGCGACATAACTTTCGTATATTATGTGTTACGTAGCCCCCCCACCCATTTTCCGAGAGGAGATTTCTGGCGGAAAAATGTAGAGGCGCCCCTTGGTGAAAATTTGCGGGGGGGGGGANAATTATAGGTAAGTGGAATCAAAATTCATGTGCAACTCTCTTGTTGCTTCATCATTCTGTTGATGGGGGCATTATAAGATGAATTATATTAAAAGCAAATGTAAACAAATAATATAATTATAGGTAAGTGGAATCAAAATTCATGTGCAACTCTCTTGTTGCTTCATCATTCTGTTGATGGGGGCATTATAAGATGAATTATATTAAAAGCAAATGTAAACAAATAATATAATTATAGGTAAGTGGAATCAAAATTCATGTGCAACTCTCTTGTTGCTTCATCATTCTGTTGATGGGGGCATTATAAGATGAATTATATTAAAAGCAAATGTAAACAAATAATATAATTATAGGTAAGTGGAATCAAAATTCATGTGCAACTCTCTTGTTGCTTCATCATTCTGTTGATGGGGGCATTATAAGATGAATTATATTAAAAGCAAATGTAAACAAATAATATAATTATAGGTAAGTGGAATCAAAATTCATGTGCAACTCTCTTGTTGCTTCATCATTCTGTTGATGGGGGCATTATAAGATGAATTATATTAAAAGCAAATGTAAACAAATAATATAATTATAGGTAAGTGGAATCAAAATTCATGTGCAACTCTCTTGTTGCTTCATCATTCTGTTGATGGGGGCATTATAAGATGAATTATATTAAAAGCAAATGTAAACAAATAATATAATTATAGGTAAGTGGAATCAAAATTCATGTGCAACTCTCTTGTTGCTTCATCATTCTGTTGATGGGGGCATTATAAGATGAATTATATTAAAAGCAAATGTAAACAAATAATATAATTATAGGTAAGTGGAATCAAAATTCATGTGCAACTCTCTTGTTGCTTCATCATTCTGTTGATGGGGGCATTATAAGATGAATTATATTAAAAGCAAATGTAAACAAATAATATAATTATAGGTAAGTGGAATCAAAATTCATGTGCAACTCTCTTGTTGCTTCATCATTCTGTTGATGGGGGCATTATAAGATGAATTATATTAAAAGCAAATGTAAACAAATAATATAATTATAGGTAAGTGGAATCAAAATTCATGTGCAACTCTCTTGTTGCTTCATCATTCTGTTGATGGGGGCATTATAAGATGAATTATATTAAAAGCAAATGTAAACAAATAATATAATTATAGGTAAGTGGAATCAAAATTCATGTGCAACTCTCTTGTTGCTTCATCATTCTGTTGATGGGGGCATTATAAGATGAATTATATTAAAAGCAAATGTAAACAAATAATATAATTATAGGTAAGTGGAATCAAAATTCATGTGCAACTCTCTTGTTGCTTCATCATTCTGTTGATGGGGGCATTATAAGATGAATTATATTAAAAGCAAATGTAAACAAATAATATAATTATAGGTAAGTGGAATCAAAATTCATGTGCAACTCTCTTGTTGCTTCATCATTCTGTTGATGGGGGCATTATAAGATGAATTATATTAAAAGCAAATGTAAACAAATAATATAATTATAGGTAAGTGGAATCAAAATTCATGTGCAACTCTCTTGTTGCTTCATCATTCTGTTGATGGGGGCATTATAAGATGAATTATATTAAAAGCAAATGTAAACAAATAATATAATTATAGGTAAGTGGAATCAAAATTCATGTGCAACTCTCTTGTTGCTTCATCATTCTGTTGATGGGGGCATTATAAGATGAATTATATTAAAAGCAAATGTAAACAAATAATATAATTATAGGTAAGTGGAATCAAAATTCATGTGCAACTCTCTTGTTGCTTCATCATTCTGTTGATGGGGGCATTATAAGATGAATTATATTAAAAGCAAATGTAAACAAATAATATAATTATAGGTAAGTGGAATCAAAATTCATGTGCAACTCTCTTGTTGCTTCATCATTCTGTTGATGGGGGCATTATAAGATGAATTATATTAAAAGCAAATGTAAACAAATAATATAATTATAGGTAAGTGGAATCAAAATTCATGTGCAACTCTCTTGTTGCTTCATCATTCTGTTGATGGGGGCATTATAAGATGAATTATATTAAAAGCAAATGTAAACAAATAATATAATTATAGGTAAGTGGAATCAAAATTCATGTGCAACTCTCTTGTTGCTTCATCATTCTGTTGATGGGGGCATTATAAGATGAATTATATTAAAAGCAAATGTAAACAAATAATATAATTATAGGTAAGTGGAATCAAAATTCATGTGCAACTCTCTTGTTGCTTCATCATTCTGTTGATGGGGGCATTATAAGATGAATTATATTAAAAGCAAATGTAAACAAATAATATAATTATAGGTAAGTGGAATCAAAATTCATGTGCAACTCTCTTGTTGCTTCATCATTCTGTTGATGGGGGCATTATAAGATGAATTATATTAAAAGCAAATGTAAACAAATAATATAATTATAGGTAAGTGGAATCAAAATTCATGTGCAACTCTCTTGTTGCTTCATCATTCTGTTGATGGGGGCATTATAAGATGAATTATATTAAAAGCAAATGTAAACAAATAATATAATTATAGGTAAGTGGAATCAAAATTCATGTGCAACTCTCTTGTTGCTTCATCATTCTGTTGATGGGGGCATTATAAGATGAATTATATTAAAAGCAAATGTAAACAAATAATATAATTATAGGTAAGTGGAATCAAAATTCATGTGCAACTCTCTTGTTGCTTCATCATTCTGTTGATGGGGGCATTATAAGATGAATTATATTAAAAGCAAATGTAAACAAATAATATAATTATAGGTAAGTGGAATCAAAATTCATGTGCAACTCTCTTGTTGCTTCATCATTCTGTTGATGGGGGCATTATAAGATGAATTATATTAAAAGCAAATGTAAACAAATAATATAATTATAGGTAAGTGGAATCAAAATTCATGTGCAACTCTCTTGTTGCTTCATCATTCTGTTGATGGGGGCATTATAAGATGAATTATATTAAAAGCAAATGTAAACAAATAATATAATTATAGGTAAGTGGAATCAAAATTCATGTGCAACTCTCTTGTTGCTTCATCATTCTGTTGATGGGGGCATTATAAGATGAATTATATTAAAAGCAAATGTAAACAAATAATATAATTATAGGTAAGTGGAATCAAAATTCATGTGCAACTCTCTTGTTGCTTCATCATTCTGTTGATGGGGGCATTATAAGATGAATTATATTAAAAGCAAATGTAAACAAATAATATAATTATAGGTACGTGGAATCAAAATTCATGTGCAACTCTCTTGTTGCTTCATCATTCTGTTGATGGGGGCATTATAAGATGAATTATATTGAAACTGATCTGATCCCTCTCATAGGACTTTATACTGCTGCCGACCTACATTTCATTTGTTTATGTTTCTCATCATGACCGAAATGAGGAGGTCGTACAGTACTTCCCTATCTTAGTTCGCCAGTAACTAGCTGCCTCTGCTTTATTGATACTTGGCATCAAGTTTTGCTTAGGTTTATTAGGTTTGGCCTGGCTCCTTCTGCCAAGCTTCCGTCTAAAAATATTCACGAATTCGGTATCTTCTTAGTTAAATAAGAAAATAGTTTTATGGAGAGTTTCTGATTTATTTTTTTCTGATTCCAGGTGATCTCTATAATCCAGTCGAATTTTCCTTCTATATTGGATTGAAACCGACGGACAATGCGACTGTAAAAATATTGAGACCCAATCCAGATAAACTACTGCAAGAGAGTCATCATTCTGAATTGTATAAAATAAATACTGCTCAGGGGTACCGCGTGGCCATTCAAATACACGAATTCCGTCTGCCGATAGTCACAACCTTACGTGTGTACGGAGGTAAGTGTTCCATAACCTTACGTGTGTACGGTGATGAGTTTTCCACATATTTACCTGTGTACGGAGGAGATTGTTCCACAACCTTACGTTTGTACGGAGGTGAGTGTTCCACAACCTTACGTGTGTACGGTGGTGAGTGTTCCATAATCTTACCCGTGTACGGAGGAGATTTTTCCACAACCTTGTGTATGAAGGTGAGTGTTCCACAATCTTACGTGTGTACAGTGGTGAGTGTTCCACAACCTTACCTGTGTACGGAGGAGATTTTTCCACAACCTTACGTGTGTATGGAGGTGAATGTTCCACAACCTTGCGTGTGTATGGAGGAGATTGTTCCACAACCTTATGTGTGTACGGAGGTGAGTGCCCACAACCTTACGTGTGTACGGTGGTGAGTGTTCCACAACCTTGCGTGTGTACGGAGGAGAGTGTTCCACAACCTTACGTGTGTACGGATGTGAGTGTCCACAACCTTACCTGTGTACGGAGGAGATTGTTCCACAACCTTACTTGTGTACGGAGGATGTTAACGTTTTCGACGATATTTAATAGTCCCTTATTTATACTGCCCCAATAGGGCTTAAGAGTCCCTTGACACCGGCAGGGTCAGGTCTGGCCAGGTTCATTGCCAGGTCTATGTGGCATCATTAAGAGTGACTCAGTTGAGATCAGTCACTTCATAGGGGTTGTTGTCGTTGGAGTCAAAAGTAGGCCATTTTTGTCGAGAAAAAGTGCCGATCCAGTCGTATGTGAAGTGTGTGCACTGTATCTTAGGAAAAAATATCATTGAAAAAAGGCCCAAGTTCCAACCAATCTTCCAAAAAAAAATCGCAGATGAAACTAGTTGATATCTATTATTGAGGACAAGTTTATTGTTGCTGCTCTGTTCATCGCACACTTAAATTTATTATTGTAGCTACTTTTATCTGTCTATTCTTTTAAAGTACTACCGACTTTACACTTGTCAAGATTAGAGTTGATATTACTCTAAGAGAATTGAGACAGAAGAAAGTGCAATAATGAATTTAAGTTTGCGATGAATAGCAGCAAGAAAATACTTGGGCCCCAATAATAGATAACACTACTTTCATAGGCGGAATTTTTTGGAAGAGTGGGTGGAACTTGACCTTTTTTTTAATGATAATTTCTTTGTGAGATATCAATATAAATTGTAAAGATTACTGCCTGAAACTATTTCTTTAGCCGTTTTTTTCTTCTTCTGATTTTTGTACATATCGAAAACTAGATTTTTTTTTTTTTTTTTGTTAAGCAATTCCAAATGTCCAACTGAGATGTAACACCAAATTATTAATAAATTTTTTTATTAATAACATACACTACAAAGCCTGAAGTTATAGCACTGAGAGTTGAAGAGTTTGAATTTTGGTTTACAGGAAGCAGCGATCCATTAAAACAGAGCGATCTCGTCAAGCTAGCAGAATTGACTAGTAACAATGTGACCAAAAATTTGATTCTAACTTCTCATAATAATGTTCTCTATGTAGCCATCCATTTGATTGAAAATAGTGGACTTACGATGGGCACGGTATTGAATGCGACAGCGTTTGTAGGTAAGAATATGTTTTAGACATAGTCTATGGCACGTTCAATACACCAATTCCCGTTAGATCAATGTAGTTAACCAATGTCCAGCGAGATTGTACCAGGTGGGTGTCCATGTGGGTTTGCGCCCTCGTGATGCTGGATATTTTCCCGGCCCAACACAGGCTGGGTGAGGTCAATGTGGATAGCTGGTTTACAATTTTCCAACGAATGGAAGGTAAAACCATCATCTCGAATGACCAAACTAAAAAAAAAAGAATATATATTTTTTTATCTTTTCATGCAGTAGGTCCCCTGTGGATATAGGGACTAAGGGCAGTCTTGGAAACGATATCCTTTCTATTAGTCATGCAGAAAGTAAGGAGAAGCTACTGCATTATATCCTTCCCATGTCCCCCTGTGGCTAGGGGGACCTGAAAAGAGTACTTCCAAGGCTGGTCGTAAAAGGCGACTAAGAGCAAGGTCGGAAACGATATCTTTTTCATTACCCATGTAGAAAGCAAGAAGAAGCGACTGCATTATCCGTAAGGATTCCCAAGCATCAACAACTCATACCAAGTTGTTGCAAACATGCCAACTTGCCAAGTTGTTGCAAAGCTATTGCATTATATCATTCCCATGTCCCCTGTGGATAGGGAGACTTTAAAAGAGTACTTCCAAGGCTGCGACTAAGTCAAGGTCGGAAACGATATCTTTTCCATTACCCATGCAGACAGCAAGAAGAAGCTACTGCATTATCCATAAGGATTCCCGAGCATATACAAATCATGCCATGATGTTGACAGTAGAGCGTGAGAGTCCAATCCCGGCCAACACATGGAATTTCATCTTTATGAATTTAAGATACTTACCACTATTGGAGGACATGTGGAAAGGGCCGGGATTATCAACATCTAGTCTGGGCGTCCTTACAACATCATAATATGTGACCCAACACTTTTCTTTTCATGCCACAAGCTGCAGAAAGTGAGAAAACTCAAATAGTTAACAATTGGATAGCCACTAGAGCGGGCTCGTCATCACACTTAAGTCAACATTCAGACTATTCACACCAACACACAGCATAGTAAAAGGCCCTCTAGATGGTTGGTTCTTCGCACCGGGGCTACCCGTGCCCTCGGGCACAGCCAAAGACAATCAACATCGTTCCGACGACAAATCACTGTTTATTTCTTCCGATGGAGCTTTTCATCCCAGCCGTGTTGCTCCAGATACTTCTTCAAAGGGCTGGTATTTATATATCGGCAAGGACTTATATCCTTGTTGTTATAAAAAAAAAAAATTGATATTTTACGTTTCAAGGTACGCAGAATCAAAAAAAAAAAAAAAAATCCGTTTAGCCGTCGTCGCACGCCGTGATGGGCACTTTTGACACGTAGCGTTGATCAATTTGGATGAAATTTGCTATATAGGTCCCATCTGGGCTCTAATTGTGCCCCAAAGCTTTTGGGAGCAATCAATTGTACCGCTGGCGGTTTTTACCGATTTTTAGCGGTTTTCATTAATCCTGTCTAAAAAGAGAATGGTAAGAGCCAGATAGTTGAAATTTGGTATGTATGTCAACAAATTTAGGGTCTAATTAAGCTCCAGAACTTTTTTGGGGTGGGGGGTATTTTTTTTAGCCAGTAAAATAATAAACCCATGTGTCACATTGGCATAGTTATTTTGGAGAGGGGTATTTCATTCATCCAGTAAATGTGCAAATTTGGCAGAGTTCTCTTTTCAAATCGAAATCGTACTACCACTTGTTACTGATTTGTCTAAAAAAACTTACCATAGAAATAGTCTGAGTCTTAAAATAACCTTGAATGAAAAAATTGCGAACTTGGAGAAAAAAAACTCTGCCAATGTGACACCTGGGTTTATTATTTTTTTGGCAAAAAAAAAAATTGCCAGAATTTTTTTGCCCTCCCCCCTATTTTTTTGGGGGGGGTACCCCCCAAAAATTAGGGGCATCTCGTGACGATTTTAAATCTGGGGCGTAATTAGACCTCTTACCATTCATTCTCTTTTTAGATAGGATTATTGAAAACCGCTTTAAAGCGGTAAAAACCGCCAGCGGTATATTTGATTGAACCCGAAAGTTTTGGAGCTAGCTGAGACCCCAAATATGACATACATACAAAATTTCAAATCTCTAGCTCTTACCATTCTCCTTTTAGACAGCGATACTGAAAACCGCTAAAAAGCGGCAAAAATCGCCAAGGGTGTATTCGATTGCACCCAAAAGTTTCGGGGCACAATTAGAAGCCAGATGGGACCTACATACCGAATTTCATCCAAATCGGTCAACGATAAGTGGCAAAAGTGCCCATCAACGCGGGCGGCGGACAAACGGATTTTTTTTTATTCGATTTTTGGATTCTACGTACCTTGAAACGTAGGATACCAAATTTTGAGGGGGGGGGGGGTATTTTTTTTTCGTGACGATTCCAAAGGTTCATTTTTGAAAATAATAAACCAAAATCAAGGTCACCATTAAATTGTCCTTCAAAAATTAAGGGGGTTTGTATGGAACGTTGTCTTCTTATCTCTGTTTCCGAGATATTTGAGTATGTCCTTTAAAATGACTCACCCTATATGTTATATGTAGTCATTCATACGCCAATGGCAAGATATCAGCTTGTATTTGGTGCAAAAAAAAATAATAAAATGTAAACATCAAATGTTTATTATTACTTAACAAATTTATATTAGACATCCTATTGGTAACTTTAAAAAACACTACCGTTATTTATGACGAGGATTCACTTCCGACTAGAGTTTCGTCTACTTTGTAGACATTTTCAAGGAAACTGATTGTTTGGTGTTGTTGTTATTGTTGGATTTTTTTATGAGTAAAGGTAAATGCGTCAACGCGATCGTCGACACTGTTCCAAACTTTGTGTATGAGAGAAGTCAGCTGATTGATCACGTGGGTCCTGAGTTACCAACGGACACTCAACAATAACAACAACACCAAATGGTCAATTTCCTTGAAAATGTCAACTAAGTACACGAAACTCGTGTCGGAAGTGAAAAAGTAAGTGAATCCTTGTCATAAATAACGGTAGTGTTTTTTAAAAAAAATCAAATGTTTCTGTATTTATGAACCACCCTATATAAAACCCACGATGTGCTGAATTGGTGAGTTTTAATTTGACAGCCTGTGGTGGAATCATTACTTCGGAGTCATCTGGTGTCATTGAAATGAACCCTCAAATTGAGAATGCAACTTCTATATTCAACGTTGCGGCTCCAACTTCTATATTCAACGTTGCGGCTCCATATAGTATACTCCAATGTGATTGGTTGATCGTGATGAGACCGAGACGTACAATTCAATGTAAGATAACGTCATCCAATTTCAAACCCATTAGTGTCAAAAATGGCGTATCTACTTGTGGAGAAGAATATTTGAAGGTAATAATTTGGAAATGTATATTTCTTTGTTTTATTATGTCACAATGTTAGTGGACATCATAGTATTACAAGGTATTTTCAACGTTTACTCCAATATCAATCAGACTAAGCTAGACCTTAACAATTGTTATCTTATAATGCTACCACTTGGCACTACCACATAGCTACACAAGTGTCCTAAGTAAGCTATGTTAATCCCAAACACGACCAGACCAAGTAGAAAATAAATCTTTTCCAAATTTTCGACCCGTCCGAGGATCGAACCTTAAAATTTGGTATGTAGGTGCCAATTAGTGTCTAATTGTATCCTGAACACGCTGGCCACTTGGCATTGGCCGATTTTAATGAAATTTCAACTTCTTCATTTTTCTTTTCTCTTTGTTCTCTCTTCTCTTTGTCTGTTCTTGTATTCATTCTACGACAACTTTCGAACGCATTGTCCAATTTTTATGAAACTTGGTATGGAAATATAGGTACTACGTTCATACGATTGGGCTACTCTTCCCTCGAAAATGTCACTCTCAAATAATTGAATACGTCTTACAGATCTTGACTTTTCACAGAACCCTCTGACTGCTTTTGTAGATTCTTGTAATGCTGTGATGAATGTGGAAATTACTAGCAATTCGGTGACATCTCCCACTTGAAATAGCACCATTTTTTCCAATAAAACCCAAAAATCAGTTAACCTACATTAGTACATAACATAAATTCGTACCTATCAATCAGCCTTTAAATGCTATAACAATAGTAATGCTATAGAATCACTCTTTTCTTACTCTCTTATATTTACTTTTTAAAATCAGTTCCAACCTTAACAATAGTAGGTACTGCTGGAGAATCACTCATTCCTAACGCTTTTATATGTTTCAAATAATACCCAACCTTAACAATAGTTCTGCTAGAGAATCACTTTTTTCTAACTCTCTTATATGTTTCAAATCAGTTCAAACCTTAACAATAGTACTGCTATAGAATTAGTCTTTTCTAACTATTTTATATATTTCAAATCAGTTCCAACCTTAACAATAGTACTGCTAGAAAATCACTCTTTTCTAACTCTCTTATATGTTTCAAATCATACCCAACCTCAACAATAGTTCTGCTAGAGAATCACTCTTTTCTAACTCTCTTATATGTTTCAAATCATACCCAACCTCAACAATAGTTCTGCTAGAGAATCACTCTTTTCTAACTCTCTTATATGTTTCAAATCATACCCAACCTCAACAATAGTTCTGCTAGAGAATCACTCTTTTCTAATTCTCTTATATGTTTCAAATAAGTTCAAAATTTAACAATAATTCTGATATAGAATCACTCTTTTTTAACTCTCTTATATGTTTCAAATCAGTTCGAAACTTAACAATAGTACTGCTATAGAATCACTCTTTTCTAACTCTCTTATATGTTTCAAATTAGTTCAAACCTTAACAATAGTACTGCTATAGAATCACTCTTTTCTAACTCCCTTATATGTTTCAAATCAGTTCAAACCTTAACAATAGTGATGCTATAGAATCACTCTTTTCTAACTCTCTTACATGTTTCAAATCAGTTCAAACCTTAACAATAGTACTGCTATAGAATCACTCTTTCCTAACTCTTTTATTTTGTTGTTAATTTTCAGATAAGAAATGGCGGCAGTGTGGACTCGCCGCGATTGGGCGCTGTCGAATCTTTCTGTACAAGTGATACCTCATTTGTCAATGAGACTGCCAGTAACTCATTATTTGTCCGCTACAGAACGCATTACTCATCGATAAAGGTAATTTAAAAAATAATACTTTTTATTACCCGAGTCCATCATTGCGGACCAAAGTATCCCTAATAACAGACCAGACATCGTAGTAAGGAATAAGGAACAGAAAACACCACTGCTAGTTGATAGAGCTATCCCAAACACTCACAACATCGAGAGCACTATTGTAGAAAAGAAAATATACTGAACTATCTGTTTCGCCCGTGCTTCGCTACGATTCTTATATTGCTATTTTTGCTTTTCAAGAACATTTGAATTTGGAGGGGGCGAGGAGTAAGGGTTTATGTTTACTCTGTATACTGGGACCTTTAAAAAAACAAGATTTAAACGTTACGCCAGAAATCTTAGAGGCACGGCCATTCTGATTTTTAGTATTTTCTAAATTTTATTTTGCCCGTTCCCGGTTTCGCACTTGTAACTCTGTAATGGCTGGCCATACCTTTGCAGAAAATGTCCTAATATAAAGACATTAAGGACTAAACGGCCGCCTTGATATGTTGTAGCGACAAAATTTAATATATCCGACCGTGACTGTCCGATTTTTGTGAAGAAATAGGAAATTTGGCCTTAACTCGAAAATGATAGTTTTCCTGTTTTTTTTTTGGGGGGGGGGTCCATTTCCATTATTTTTTCGCTATCTACTACTGTTTGGACTTTGGTATTGTAACAGACAACCCCTACCACATATTTCTGATTTATATATTTAGATTACGGGATGAGGTCGAAAGAACATGGAACCTAGAAAATGTTCCAATTGTGTAATCCGCCACTGCTATTTTACCATCAAGTTTACATCAAAGTCTGTCAACATTAGGCATCCTTTCTGGATGCCCAAAAGGCTGTCATCGTCAATATAAATATCAGAAATTTGTATGTACCTATGTGGCAGGGATTGTTTGTTCCAATACCACAGCCCAAAAGGTAGCAGATTATGGGAATGTACTCCTCCCCCCCCCACACAATAATCATGATCTACTACCCCAAGAAAATTATTA
This sequence comes from Pachypsylla venusta, assembly GCA_012654025.1. Taxonomy (NCBI): domain Eukaryota; kingdom Metazoa; phylum Arthropoda; class Insecta; order Hemiptera; family Aphalaridae; genus Pachypsylla; species Pachypsylla venusta. The sequence goes on from CM022881.1 coordinate 5,031,620, forward strand.
GAACTAAAATAGGTCAAGCCGTTTTCGAGTTACGGCCAAATTTCTAATTTATTCATCAAAATCGGACAGTCACGGTCCAATATCTTAAATTTTGTCGCGACAACATATCAACTCAAAGCGAGAAAGTTTTAGGTGGCCGTGTAGTCCTTATTTTAGGACATTTTCTGCAAAGGATATGGGCAAAATAAAATTGAGAAAATATTAAAAAGTCAGAACGGTCATGCCTCTAAGGCCCCCGGCGAAACGCTTAAATCTTGTTTTTTAAAGGTTGCAATATACAGGGTGGACCCCCCCCCCCCAAATTCCATAGTCCTTGAAAAACAAAAATATCAATATAAGAATCGTAGTGAAGCACGGGCGAAACAGCTCGTTCTTAATACAACGCGTATTGTGCGCCTTGGTCATAGTTGATGAGAACGCTATTAATTTAACCTGTTTCAAAGTTAAACACATAAATAAATAAATACAAAAATAATAATAATTTGTATACCTAGTTTAACATAATATGTGCATCATACATAATAATAAGACAAAATAAAATAAAGAGTACATAATTAGAGAAAAAATAGTATAATAAATAAAGGTGGTCAAAATATCAGGGCTGTTATTCCGAAGAAGTCGTCCTCACTGTAAAAAAACTTCGATTTAAATATTTCATCGGGAGCTTTAGATTTAATTATTTTATCGAGGAGCCAGATGGTTGGTTCTACGTACCAGGTAAACCCAAACACTCAAACGTGTTTGGTCTCATATATCTGGCTACCGTTGGGCACGATAATGCCACTATTGATTGTTTGTTTGTTTCCAGTCTTTTGCTCTGTACTTCAAAGAAGTGACAACTCCATGTGGAGGTGACGTGATTCTTAACTCAGCCACACCCTGGACTATAATAACTTCCCCCAACTACCCCAACTCTCCTCCCAGTTATGTTGAATGTATCTGGAAGATATCATCTGAATCTGGCAAGAAGTTGCAGATATTGTTTGATCCTGATTTCGATTTGAAGAGAAGTACAGAGTAAGTTGTTTTTGAATGTAGCCACCGAGGGAGGTAAACCAGCTTCATTAGGTGACGGTCCTAAGACCGTGTAAATACAGAAGGTTTGGTGTTTGGGAAGGGCATCCAGCCTTTAAAAAAAATCTGCTTCAAACCAATCATGAGAGGTCATCAGCAAATTCTAGTTTCTCCGCAGTTTCAATTGATACTGTGAGAAGCAAGCTAGGATTACCGTGCCAGGATAGTGTTACAACTAAAGAGAGTAGGCACCGAATAAAAGGTTGTGGCATGGTAGAATTAAGGAAAGCAACGGCGACCCTAAATAGCATTAGGAAAGGTGAAGTTAAAGAAGAAGAAGAAGAAGCAGAGTAAGTTGTTGCTGTTAACCTTTTACATCTGAGCTTAGCCAGCGTATATGGCACGTTGAATACAACATTTCCCGTTAGATCACTAAAGTTGAGCAACGTCCAGCGAGGTTTCACCAAGTGGATGGACACTTAGTTTTGTACCGTCGCGTCGTGATGCTGGCTTTTTTTTCGGCCCAACCCAGGTTGGGTAAGGTCAATGTGCGTAGCTGGTTTGCAAGTTTCCATCGAATGGAGGATAAAACCCCCCTCTCGAATAACCAATAGATGTTAAAGAAACGTTAAGACAAAAAATTAATATTCTTGCATTCCATCACTCGTTTCTGTACAACTTTCTTCAACCCATTGTTTTTAATGTTGAAGCATCCACACCTGGTGGGCGATTGAAAGGGGGCGCCTGCTGGCTTTCGCCCCAATCACCCGTTCATTCCTCCAGCCAGGCTACATATTGTGTATATAACAAATCCAGTTGGTAACAAGTGATACCACAGCCCAAACGGTAGCAGATAGCGAAAAATTGATAGGAATGGACCACTTCCCAATCATGGTCTACGACCCCAAGAATATTATCAGAACTAATATATATCAAGCCGTTTTCGAGTTACAGCTAAATTTCTAATTTCTTCGCCAAAATCAGTCATGGTCTTTTGGAGGAGGCGGGGGGGGGGGGTATTTTTTAGCCAGTAAAACAATAAATCCATGTGTCACTTTTTGAGTTTTTTTTTTTTAAATATAAAAGCTATACAAATTTAAATAGGTACCTTATTCTTTCTTTGAATATATATATATTTTTTTAGATGTATGGATGAATATGTGGAGGTGAAAGATGGATTCACTGAGTTGTCTCCAACTTTGGACAGATTTTGTTTGCCACCCACAACTATGTTTAAATCTACGGTCAATACAATGTCGGTCAAATATTTTACCAATATTAGTGAACCAAAGAATGGATTTACAGCCAACGTGTCATTGCGTAAGTTGATTTTTATTTTTTATTATCAGATTTAGCCCGTTTCTCGCCACAGTTCCTCGGATTTGTAAAAACCGATCACTGAAATTATGTAACGTCCAGCGAGGTTCTACCAAATGGGTGTTTTCGTAGGTTCGCTGCCTCGTGATTCTGACATTTTTGTGGTCCAACCCAGGCTGGTTGAGGTAATGTGGGGAGCTGGTTTGTAAGTTTCCTTCAAATGGAGGGTTGAACTCCCATTTCGAATGACTAATAGATGTTAAAGAGACAACAACTTATCCAGACCTGCTATCTCATACATTGTACACGATGATGGCACTATTGATTGTATTCTGACTAGGGATGGGCTAGTCATCCACGACTCACTCACGAGTCGAATCATCTTTTTGAAATGAGTCGACTATTCAAACAGTCGACTTGCGAGTAGCTTTTTTTGTTGACTGATAAAGATAATAAAGGGAGAAATATTTCTCCGGGTGTTTGTTGTTTACTGAAGGAAAATGTTATTTCATTCTGGTGACACCTGATTGTGATGTCTTTTTAATGTATTCGCCGAAGTTGGGGACGTTTATTTGGTATATGCCCCTTTTGTCAATTGGTTTTATTATGACTTTCTGATCAAATAAGGTGTTTTTAAAAATTGTCACTCGATGCAAGTCGAGATCGAGAGTCGACTCATATTCGTGAGTCGGGTCGAGTCAAGTCGATTCATCTAAGTGAGTCGAAAATCCCATCCCCAATTCTGACTTTGCTCAACACCTCACAGGAGGTAATATAGAGCAAGAAAATTCAGGATGGTTCACAAAAAATTAGAGTTACCGTATCGAAAGAAGAATATCGATATTACTGATATTGATATTATCGGATGGTCGAATATCGATATAAAATATCGGTTATATTGAAACCTTAATATCGTTATTCGATAGGATTGACGTATCGATATTACCGATATTGATATTATTGAAAGCTTAATATCGATAGCCCTACTAATCACTATTAAGGTATTAAGCCTCACCCTGAAGTCGTTCAAAATAAAAACAGGTAATTAACTGCAACAAGCAGCGTAATTGCTGACGTAGTTAGTAGCTTAATTTTTTTTTTTTGGTTTCGATACCGAATATCGATTTTTTTTTTCTTCAATATAATCTGTACATTTGAAATCTTAATATTGATATAGAATATGGATTATATGGGAGCACAAATACATATATTCGATACTATCGATATAATATCGACAATAAACCTTATTCGTTCTTTGTAGAATCATGCGGAGGCTATCTGAAGGTTTTGACAGAGACCAATCTCAATGTTTATAATCCTCAAATCACTTCTAAAAATTGTGAATGGATTGTTGAGACAACGCCAGATCGACAGCTCAACGTCAACATCACCAAATTCAACTTCAATCAATTTAAACTATCCTATTCCAACTGCAGCAATATGGATACTCTCAATATATTTGCTATAGATTCTTGGACCACAAATCGTAAGTTAATTATATTTTTCTAATCTCTCTCTCTCTCTCTTTCTTTAATTTGCTGCTTTTAGTGTTGATTTTTTCAACAGTGCTGAGATTTTATTTTCTGTAAAAAGACAGCTTGACATTAACCCTCAAGCCCTTTTGCCAGACTGATTGACTCCAGGTTCAATTTGTAAGAGGTTGAGAAAACCTAGAGCAGAGGTTCCCAAACTGGGGGCGCGCCCCTAGGGAGGCGTGAAGGCAAGCCAAGGGGGGGCGAAATTAGTTGAATTATTATCATTTAGTTGAATTATATGTAAACATTTTTTTTTACGAAGGTAATTTTATTGAGCATGATGTTTAGAACATTTGAATGAGATAGCATTCAGCAACACATTAGCGTTTTGAATGAGATAGCATTCAGCAACACATTAGCGTTTTGAATGAGATAGCATTCAGCAACACCCATACCCATTCATAATTCATAATGTAAAGGGGAGGGGACGCGGTACCAAAAAGTTGGAACCTCTGACCTAGAGGCATAACTTTTTGTGAACTTTTTGAACAGTTTTTTTTTATCAACTGTAAAAATATTGGTGAGTCACGAGCGCTTTCGTCTGTTACGACATTCTCATACTTAAAAATGTCGTAACAGACGAAAGCGCTCGTGACTCACCAATATTTTTGCAGATACAAAAAAAAATTCATTTAAATTTATATTTTATAATGACTGCAAACATTACCATCTCTAAATTCAATTTTTCAACAGCGCTGAGATTTTTCTTCTCGGTAAAAAAGACAGCTTGGCGTGAACCCTCAGGCCCTTTTACCAGACAGATTGACCCCAGGTCCAATTTGAGAAAACCTCAATTGTGACTTTAAATAAATAAAAAAGAAATGTGAACAAAAATTCATAAATATATTGCACACTTTCTATTTAAAGCAGTCCCCCTGGTCTAGTGGGTATCACACTGGCATTGCACTGGGGGGGACCCGGGTTCAATCCCCGGCGGGACAAGGACATTTTAATTTTGGGGGGGNGGGGGGGGGGGAAGTATGGGTTTGTGTTCACCCTGTATAGTGCAACCTTTAAAAAACTAAAATTTAAACGTTTCGCCGAGGCCTTGGAGGCACGGCCATTCTGACTTTTTAGTATTTTCTAAATTATATTTTGCCCCTTCCCGGTTTCGAACTTGAAACTGGCTGGAAATGTACTAAAATAAAGACTAAACGGCCAACCAATAAACTATTTTTACGCATGTTGTCGCGAAAAAATTTAAGATATCGGACCGTGACTGTCCGATTTTGATGAAGAAAATAGAAATTTGTCCGTAACTCGAAAACGGTTTGACATATTTTAGTTCTGATAACCTGGGTTAAATTTTGGAGGGTGGTCCATTTTCATAAATTTTTCTCTATCTGCTACCGTTTGGGCGTTGGTAGTGTAACAGACAACCCCTAGTTACACACAAATATCTGATTTATATATTAAGATAATAAACCAAAATCTTATTCTATCCAAATTCAAATTGTATGTATAGATGAAGAAAAATCTTGTTCTATCTAAATTTAAAACCAAACAACAAATATGTTAATCAGAAAACTTGTTTGGGCTGTGTTCTTGTATGAGGTTGAGGTTTGAGGCAGAATTCTGAGTTTCTGTTTCTGCGTGTTATATAATCAGAACAACATGCTCAGACAGAAGACCTAGACCGGTATAAATCAACTCAAGATTCCGTACAATGTTACCATTTATACGGTAATAATTATTCGTGTATGGTAATTCGTACGGTACGGTTGGAATATATTTTGTATAAATGATCCTTCCGTACCAGTTGCGCACACAAGGCGGGGGGTCCCGGGTCCGCTTCCCCCCCCGAATAAAAAAAAATGTTTTTATGTGCATACAGTGATCAAACCTAATATTTCCTTTTGCTGTTGTGGTTCCTTTTGTGGTTATATGCGCCTGAATAGATTCCTCACCGTTTCATCTTTCTAGAACAAATTACTTGAGACAATTAAGTGGAGGGTCTTAACTTCACTCCTTCCCCTCCCCCGTTCATGTTTTGACCGAACCAGATTCGATATTTTAGGGATTTATTATATAATTATGAATGTACCAATAAAGACACGTTTGCCATGTACAAACATAACCTCCATATCCCAAAGATTTCAATCCCCCCCTCCCATGTTTTGACTGCACCAGACTGGCGATTTTAGGTATAGGTACGCCTGTATTAAAGAAAGACACTTTTGCCATGCACAAAAATAACCTCAATATCCCGGAGATTTACCCCCCCCCTCCATGTTTTGCCCGGACCAGATTGGCGAATTCAGCGATAAATATGGCTGTATATTTTAGATATACCCCTCTCCTCCGAATTTCAATCTTTGCTACAGCCTTGACGGTTAGCACACATCTTACTATTAAAGATGAAAAGACGATATGACCCCCCCGAATGAAAATCTTGGATGCGCCAGTGAGCGCAAGTCATGTTGGGGCCATGTAAAATTTCACCAAAACCCTTACAATTTTTTCCCAGTCCTCACGATGGCGGGTTCTACGTAGATACCAGGACGACTTGGAAATCATACCATCAAAGTTCCAGCCAAGACAATTAACATCTTTTCGGTAACCCTTTATAAATCTGTTTTTATGAACGGTTGATTTCCGGCCCCCAAGATGGTTGGTTCTTTCGTACCGGGGCTACCCGTGCCCTCGGGCACGGCCAAAGACCATCAACACCGTTCCGACGACTACTCACTGTGTTTTTCCTCCGTTGGACCCAGCCGTGCTGCTCCAGATACTTCCTCAAAGAGTTTGTATATAGATCCTTGCTAAACCCTGAAGTATCTAATCGTTGTCGTCTATGTATGCTGGCGGCTCATGATTTACGTCATGAGAAGCCAGCAACTATCCATCAAACCCAATTAATCTAGAGCCGTCAGCATTATGGACAGATCCAGTTGGAGAGGCCGCTTTTCTTGGCCTGCATACACAGTGAGAGTCGTTGGGAACGTTAACAATAACAATAATAACGGTTGATTTCCAGGGAAACGCCGCTACCTCGCAAACTTTAGTTGTGGGCAGTGGCAGAGGTACTAAAATTGTTATTTCACCTCTCTGGTTGGGTTAGGGTCGCGTGAGCTGAGACCCCATCACCCGCCAAAGTCGGGTGAGGGGTTCTCAGATCGATGCCAAAATTAATTTACGTCCCAATGGGCATCGAGTTCGGAAACCATTTTTCTTTTCTTCCAATTTTTTTTAATTGTTTTCTTTGGGGGGGGGGGTAATACCCCCCACAGAGAGATGAAGGTTGGCAGCAGTATAAAGTCCTATAACATTTCTTATGGGGGGACCAGTTAAGTTTTAGACATAGGAAGTACTCCTTCGAACGACAAAGACCAACGCCTGTTTCACCGCAATTATAAGATCTGATCAAGTGTTACATGAAACTTCCTACAACCGTATCCAGCAGATCAAAATCCTCTCAAAGCTATCTCATAAATCTCTCACAACAAAGACAATAAATTTCTCTCCAATTTTTTTTATGGGAGAAAATTCTCCCTCATTAATGCAACAAATCCATACGAAGTATCGGTAAATCGCAGGGCCGCCAAGAGAAAATCCGGGCCCGGGACTGAAAAGTTACGGGCCCCTATACAAAAATCCATGAATCCTCAAAAGCAAATAACCTAAACATTAAATATAACTATCAATATAATATAAACTAATGATGTTAAATTACTTCTATTAATAACAAATCATGATCAATGAATCAAATCAATCAAGTTTAAACTGTATAAACTAGGCAATCGCGGTGGTAAAAAGTTCAAAGGTGCTAAAAAAAATTAGCACCTTGGAATTCCGGGCCCTCCAAAAACCCCGGTCCCGGACCCAAACCCCTTCCATTCCAACCCCCCTCTCGATGGACCTGGTATTTCAGAATGAATACGGATATATTTTAGGTTGGGTACGGTAATTCCAACATAATTCTTCAAAGATTTGGCAACACTGTGTCATATCAAGATCAAGACGAATACAAAATTGAATATTGATAACTGTTATGTTACATAACATTTCATCTTAAAAGAATACATTTAATTCTGTCAATTTATTTTTTGTGTGTTTTTAATTAATCGGTTAATGATTAAAGGTTTAAATTATCTTAAAAGATTTAAATACATTTATAGATTAGTTTTGAGTGAATATATTTTAAATAGATTTTTATTTTTGTTTTTAAATTAAGGTTTGATTTTTTTTAACTATTAGTTACCTATATCTACCTACAATTTAATTAATACCTATCTATAATAAGTAGGTACCTAAATAATAATTATAAAAACAATAATGATCTACCTACAATAAGCATAATAATTACACTTTTCACACATTCCACATATTTAAGGGGTCTATTTATGTTAGGTACGTATTAGGACAGCGTGTATTTCTTGTACACGCTAACTGAAAAAAAAATCTTTCTTATCAATCGATACCAATCCTTTATTCATGATTGTTGACACAACGGATAAGTATTTTATATCGATTAATTGAATAATTTTATCATTCTTGGAGAGATTCTTATCATGTGTTTTTTCTTGTTTACGCTAACTGAAAAAAAAAACTACCTTAGAAAAACCTCTTATCAATCGATAGCAAATCTTTTTTTTTTTTTTTTTACATATTTGCGGGCATTATGGAGAAGGACATATGATACTTTTATGTCGATCAATGATGTCGATTCATTTTTATTTCATTTATTTTCACCAGTGTCGTGGCTGACAAAGACAAAACCTCTTTATCAATCGATACCAAATCTTTTTTTTTTTACATATTTGTGGGCATTATGGAGAAGGACATGTGATACTTTTATGTCGATCAATGATGTAGATTCATTTTTATTTAATTTATTTTCATCAGTGTCGTGGCTGACAAAACCTCTTTATTTCAGAGACAAATAAAATTTTAGTGTACAAAATCTGAACAGGGACATAACTGGGGAGGTAAACGAGGCAGCTGCCCCGTTAGCAAGGTTTTTGGGGCGCCAAAACGGGCGTAACCCATATTTTGAGTGGGCTCCAAAATGGGTGGTTGGTCCAAAATGTATGATGACAATTTTTAACTGTAATCATACATCTTGGCTTGAAGGCTGATAATTACCATGGGCCGCCAAAACCATGACAATCACCGTAATATAATTGCGTCAGTAACACAAGAGTAACAAACATAATGATATTACAGAGTTGATTTCTGTGTTATTTTACACCTCAGGTGGACTCGGGCCGTGAGGATGTCACCTATCAAGTATGATTTACTTTTCCTCGTGGAAAGTTAGCAAGTCATAAATATGTAGATTGGAACAAATCACGCCTTCGATAACTTACTTAAGTTACTTTCCATTGTTCTTACTTAAGTTAGTCTCCACAGTTCTTACTTAAGTTATTTTCCACTGTTCTTACTTAAGTTACTTTCCACTGTTTTTACTTAGGTTATTTTCCACTGTTCTTACTTAAGTTACTTTCCACTGTTCTTACTTAAGTTACTTTCCACTGTTCTTACTTAAGTTACTTTCCACTGTTCTTAATTAAGTTACTTTCCACTGTTTTTATTTAAGTTACTTTCCACTGTTCTTAATTAAGTTACTTTCCACTGTTCTTATTTAAGTTACTTTCCACTGTTCTTAATTAAGTTACTTTCCACTGTTCTTAATTAAGTTACTTTCCACTGTTCTTAATTAAGTTACTTTCCACTGTTCTTACTTAAGTTACTTTCCATTGATTGTCCTAAATGGCCACCTTACTTGAGAATTTTTGGTGAAAATTGTCGTTTTCTAAAACGGCCCAGTTTTGGTCTCCAATTTTTTTTTTACTTTTTCAGTCTACGCCACTGATTAAAATGAAAATGTAGACTTTTGATGATTTAAGTAGATGAGAAACCTTTTTTGAAACTCAATTAAAAAGCTTCGCAAAAAACAAGGGTCAGCTATACAGGGTATAACAATATTAAACTTTAGCCCTGAAAGATTTCCTGATTTTGGTTAGTTATCATTGTTTGCCCTAAACATCCACCTTACTTTAGACTTCTACCCAAAAATTGCCGTTTTCTAAACGCCCAATTTTTAACATCCAGGAGAAAAAATAGATTTGACTATTTCCCCTTACGACACTGATGAAAATAAAAATGTACACTTTTAATGGAAACCTTTTTTGGAACACAATAAGGGAACTTTTACATCAAAGTTTATAAAAAACACCGTTATACAGGGTGTAACAAAATTAAACCTCAAACCCCTCTAGCTCCGCCCCTGATTATTATTTTGTGGGGGGGAAAAATGTAAATGAAACATCGGGCGCCAGCGTCTATGGTTTGTTGAATACACCAGTTCCCGTTCGATCACTGAACTTGGGCAACGTCCATCGAGGTTGTACCATGTGTGTCTCGACATGCGTTCGCCCCCTCGTGACTCAGGTTGGGTGGGGTCAACATGGGTAGCTGGTTTGCAAGTTTCCAGTGAATGAAAGATAAAACTCCCATCTCGAATGTGAAATAGATGTTAGAGAGACGTTAAGCCAATTTTTTTTTTTTAAAAAAAAGTCCTTATTTCATTTGGAATTTTGAACTTTTATTTAATACAAATTATTTGTACAATTCCATTTAAATTTCTGATGAAATCGACACTTCCGGTGTTGAACCCGAATTCGAGGGCCACTTTTATATCCCTAAGAGCTTTGGAAAATCCAAAATATCCAAGCCGTTCAAAAGTTACAAGTTCTTCGTCCATTAGGAGTTCCGAAACACACTGTATGTAGTATATCATCCATTGGGAGTTCTGAAACACACTGTATTTAGTATATCATCCATTGGGAGTTCTGAAACACACTGTATGTAGAATATTATCCATTAGAAGCTCTGAACACACTGTATATAGTATATCATCCATTAGGAGTTCTGAAACACACTGTATGTAGTATATCATCCATTGGGAGTTCTGAAACACACTGTATGTAGTATATCATGCATTGGGAGTTCTGAAACACACTGTATGTAGAATATTATACATTAGGAGTTCTGAAATACACTGTATGTAGTATATCATCCATTGGGAGTTCTAAAACACACTTTATGTAGTATATCATCCATTGGGAGTTCTGAAACACACTGTATGTAGTATATCATCCATTGGGAGTTCTGAAACACACTGTATGTAGAATATTATCCATTAGAAAATCAGAAAAATCGTTCGGATGTCATCATGGAACGAACATACAAAAGAAAAATCGTTGGAGTTAAATCCAGATCTCTCTTGGTTTAGATCAATAAAAATGCTGTGCTTGGTTTAAGAATGAATGTTTGGTTACATAATTTGTGTTACATAATATCTATATCATGCAGTTGGTGGGACCGAGACGTATTGGACCTGTTACAAGATACGCCTATCTTCGTTTTTATCTATTCGCTGTAATTCTATACTTATAAAACGCAAAGCCCCGTTGGTATACTGACTGACTGACTTGTAATCAAAATCAACGGCTACACCTTGAATTTGTGGCACATTAGATTCCTTTCAGTATCTAATAAGGAAGGAAAAAGTTGGAAAGTTCAACAGGAAGGGCATTTTATTTCGGATCAAACTATAACGAAAAATGACCTGACATTGTCCCCCCCCAAAAAAAAATAGTATTTCTGATTTATAGCTGGTTTTCATCAATGAAAAATCGGTACCACTTCAGGATGATTGAAAAAGCTGAAATACGTACTATACAATGGTGTTCGGCAGTACAAAAAATACTAAATAGGAGCCCATTCCACCCCAGGGGTGTTTTGGAAGTTTTACTGTCGGAAGCTCGAAATTGTGGCTGATTTTCTTATGCTTCGTTATAGCGATGCACGGGCACACAGTTAGTATGCCATACAGAGAAACAGAAGGTAAAGAAAAATCGTGGAGCTAAATCTAGATCTCTCTTGGTTTGGATCAATAAAAATGCTGTTCTTCGTTTGAGAATGAATCTTTGGTTACATAATTTGTGTTACATAATATCTATATCAGTTCTTACCTAGACGTATGGGATCTGGTTTGAGATACACCAAATATCTACGTCTTTATCTAATATACTAGTAAATTGAAAACTGTAGACCTCACTCAAATAATGGGCCACTATTAGGACTCGGTTGGCATAATTACGACCAAAATCAGCTAATTCCATTATGAATGTAATAAATATCCATACTAAATTTCATCAAAACCAAATGTTTAAAGAAAAAAATATGGTTTTAAAACTAGACCTCACTTCGATAGGTCAATAAAGAAATGGATAATAACATCTAAAATGATATCTATCGAAATGGTATCTAGTTAATCAGAGATAGATAGTACCTACGCAGCCAGGATTTCTGTCAAAGGGGGGGGGGCTTCCTCATTATTTCACCTCTTCTCATAACTAACCTTGGGGGTGGGGGCAAATTAAGACCCTTCAACAAATATCTACTTATGATACCAAAGTCAGATTTTTAAGATTCCGCGGGGGGAGGTTTAACCCTTAAAACGCTATCCTAGCTTCTAACCGTTCAAAAAGTTCCGGGTTCGATCACTGTATTAGGGGGGGGAGGGGATAGAACCTCACGTCGTCACTCTGATGCACTCCAGTTACATTGTTAATGCCCTCTACAAAGATAAAATTTGAGCTCACCACATTCTGTAAACATACTTTATCAGTGTATCGGTGGGGACCCCTTAGTCTTTCTTATTTTGATTATATAACCATTTTTTGTCAACGTGGATCAGTGGGGACCCCTTAGCCTTTCTTATTTTGATTATATAACAAAGTCTTGTCCACATGGATCAGTGAGGACCCCTTAGTATTTCTTACATTGATTATATAACCATGTCTTGTCCACGTGGATCAGTGGGGACCCCTTAGTCTTTCTTATTTTGATTATATAACCATATCTTATCCACGTGGATCAGTGGGGATCCCTTAGTCTTTCTTATATTGATTATATAACCATGTCTTGTTTACGTGGATCAGTGGGGACCCCTTAGCCTTTCTTATTTTGATTCTATAACCATTTCTTGTCTACGTGGATCAGTGAGGACTCCTTAGTCTTTCTTATTTTGATTTTATAACCATGTCTTGTCCACGTGGATCAGTGGGGACCCCTTAGTCTTTCTTATTTTGATTATATAATCATTTCTTGTCCACGTGGATCAGTGGGGACCCCTTAGTTTTTCTTATTTTGATTATATAACCATGTCTTGTCCACGTGGATCAGTGAGGACCCTTTAGTCTTTCTTATTTTGATTATATAACCATGTCTTGTCCACGTGGATCTGTGGGGACCACTTGGTCTTTCTTATTTTGATTATATAATCATTTCTTGTCCACGTGGATCATTGAGGTCCCTTTAGTCTTTCTTATTTTGATTATATAATCATTTTTTTGTCCACGAGGATCAGTGAGATCCCTTTAGTCTTTCTTATTTTGATTATATAACCATTTCTTGTCCACGTGGATCATTGAGGACCCTTTAGTCTGTCTTATTTTGATTATATAACCATTTCTTGGCTTCATTCTTGTTCTAAGTGTACAAAAGTTAATTTCTCTTTCGTCCATGCGACTATTCTTTGGCCAAATGAAATATTTACTTTGGTACTTTATATAATCATGATCATAGATTAACAGGAACAACTCGCCATGAGTTGTTGATACTTGAAAATCCTTACGGATAATGCAGTAGCCTTCTCCTTGCTTTCTGCATGGGTAATGGAAAAGATATCATTTCCGACTCTGCTCTTAGTCGCCTTTTACAACCAGCATCTTGTATAAGTCCTCCTATCCAGAGGGGACTGAATCGATATCTTTTCCATTACTTTTTAATGTTGGTCACGGAAAGTGATGGTGGTGGAAGGATTGGCTAGTATATTCAAGTGCATCTTAATATGTGCGTACGGTGATCGAACCCAAAATGTATATCTATACTTTAAAAATAGTCAAAGTAGATTCCTCACCGTTTCACCTCTGTATAACAAATTACTTAGAACAATTTAGTTATCTTTCGTACGGTTAGCGGGTATGCACGTCAAAGTAGATTCCTCACCGTTTTACCTCTGTATAACAAATTACTTAATTTAGTTATCTTTTGTACGGTTAGCGGGTATACACGTCAAAGTAGATTCCTCACCGTTTCACCTCTGTACAACAAATTACTTAAAACAATTTAGTTATCTTTCGTACGGTTAGCGGGTATGCACGTCAAAGTAGATTCCTCACCGTTTTACCTCTGTATAACAAATTACTTAATTTAGTTATCTTTTGTACGGTTAGCGGGTATACACGTCAAAGTAGATTCCTCACCGTTTCACCTCTGTACAACAAATTACTTAAAACAATTTAGTTATCTTTCGTACGGTTAGCGGGTATGCACGTCAAAGTAGATTCCTCACCGTTTTACCTCTGTATAACAAATTACTTAATTTAGTTATCTTTTGTACGGTTANCCCCCCCCCCCCCCCCCGCTAATGCATCGACCGGACCAGACTGACAATTTTAGGGATAAATATGACTACCAAAAAGACACGTTTGCCATTAACAAACATATCCTCAATATCCCGGAGATACAAAATTTCACCCCCTCCCCCGAATTTCAATCCAGACTATAGCCCTGGCGGTTAGACCGAATGAAAATCCTGGGTGCGCCACTGCCGGACCCTGCCACGTCCTCTAATAGTGGTAGATTTTTTAAATTCATGAGGATAAAATGATAAGGGTTGTCTGGGTTTGAACCCACGCCCTACTGTTTACAAGTTCAAGCGTCTTACCACTACATCCCCAACCCATGTTATCGAATGAAGTGAGTACTAGTTACACGAAAAACTTGGTTTTCACAAAATGTCGAATATGCATTTTTCTCCCCATTATTTGTCGACCGATCGAAGCGAAGGTCTAGTTTTAGCTCCACTATTGGTTTATTATTTTCAATAATGAACCTTTGGAATCGTCAAAAAAGAAAAAATAATAATACCTTCCCTCAACATTTGATATTATACATTTCAAGGTACGTATTAGAATCCAAAGAATTAAAAAAATCCGTTTGTCCGCCGTTCGCCGTTATGGGCACTTTTACCACTTAGTGTTGGCCGATTTAGATGAAATTTGGTATATAGGTCCCATCTGGGCTTTAATTGTGCCCCGAAACTTTTGGGTGCAATCGAATACACCCTTTTTTGCGGTTTTCCGTATTGCTGTCTAAGAAGAGAATGGTAAGAGCTGTAGATTTGAAATTTGGTATGTGTGTCAAATTTAGGGTCTAATTACGCCCCCGATTTTTGGGGGTGGGGGTATTTTTTTTAGCCCATAAAATAACAAACCCAAACCTATGACATTGGCAGAGTTTTTTTTTTCTTTTGTTTATCCTTTCTTTTGTTTTATCCTTTCTTTTGTTTATCTTTTGTTTATAGTTTTTTTTTTTTTATCCTTTCCTTTGGTTATCCTTTCTTTTGTTTTATCCTTTCTTTTGTTTATCTTTTGTTTATAGTTCTTTTGTTTTATCCTTTCTTTTGTTTATCCTTTCTTTTGTTTTATCCTTTCCTTTGGTTATCCTTTCTTTTGTTTTACCCTTTCTTTTATTTTATCCTTTCTTTTGTTTTATCCTTTCTTTTGTTTTGTTTAGTACCAGTATAACTCTCGAACAACTTATCCGATTTTGAAGTAATTTGGTATGGTTATTATTTATATCCGTAGAATTAGCTGATTTGGTTTACTATTTGGCCAATCGAGGCCAAATAGTCATTTGAAGTGAGTGAGGTCTACAGTCCACAGAAATACTGCATTACTTCACGTCACAAAAATGTTTTTTCTTTCCGGTGTTATTTACACATTGCATAGTTGTTGAATTACAAGGGGTCAATAGAACCAAGAAAATAATTGTGAACCTTAAAAAAAACACTGAAATCAAAACAGCACCCGCCCCAATAGTCTCCCCCTTTTTATTCTCCATTTTTCGTTTAAAGCGTTTCGCAAACCTCTCCTTTACGCCCTTTATCCAAAACTTTTTGGAGTATGGTTTGCGTCAAGATATCAAAAAAACAAGATTTGAACCTTTCGCCAGGGGCCTTAGAGGTACGGCTATTCTGACCTTTTGTTATTTTCTAAATTTTATTTTGCCGACCTTTGCAGATAATGTCCTAAAATAAGGACTAAACGGCCACCTGAAACTTTCTCGCTTTGTGTTGACATGTTGTCGCGACAAAATTTAAGATATCGGACCGTGACTGTCCGATTATGGTGAATAAATTAGAAATTTGGCCGTAACTCGAAAAGGGTTTGACATAATTTAGTTCTGATAATTTTGCTCCCCAAACCATGATTTGGGGGGGGGGGGGTCCAAGACCCCATAAAGGATTTAGTAAGGCAGTATAATCAGGGACGGTCCAGGGAGTTTTGTCGCCCTGGTCAAACGAGTAGAAAGATTTTTCAATTCTACTCTATTAAAATTTGCAGTGCACACTGGAACACAATTCCATTCTCGTGTAATCCCGTCAAATTCCGCCCCTGAACCAAGTGCCGCCTTGGGCGGTTGCCCTATTTGCCTTTTCTTCTATTATTATTATAACTGCCACCTTATGATTCTTTTCGTTAGTTTAGTATGGAACTCTTCATATTTTGGCGACTTGCTTGTTTTTCTTTTTGATTGTCATCAACTGAATACCACTTGAAAAGCGTTGATTAATTAATCTCATTACAAAAAGTAATACGATAAGAAGATAGGTATACTCTATCTGTTACATTGTATTAGTTCCCAGATCAGGTCATTGCCATGTGGCTCCCCAGATCTCCCCCTTCCCCAGGGGTACATTCAGGGGGGGATTAGGACACTATTTTCTATCTGTTACATTGTATATTAGTGCCCAGATCAGGTCATTGCCATGTGGCTCCCCAGATCTCCCCCTTCCCCAGGGGTACATTCAGGGGGGGGATTAGGACTCTACTCTATCTGTTACATTGTTATTAGTGTCCAGATCAGATCATTGCCATGTAGCTCCCCAGATCTCCTCCCTCCTCAGGGGTACATTTAGGGGGGGGGGATTAGGACTCTATTCTCTATCTGTTGCATTGTTATTAGTGTCCAGATCAGATCATTGCCATGTAGCTCCTCAGATCTCCTCCCTCCTCAGGGGTACATTCAGGGGGGGGGATTAGGACTCTATTCTCTATTAGTATCCAGATCAGGTCATTGCCATGTAGCTCCCCAGATCTCCTCCCTCCTCAGGGGTACATTCAGGGGGGGGATTAGGACTCTATTTTCTATCTGTTACATTGTATATTAGTGCCCAGATCAGGTCATTGCCATGCGGCTCCCCAGATCTCCCCCTTCCCCAGGGGTACATTCAGGGGGTGGGGTGGATTAGGACCCTATTCCCTAACTTCACCTCTCCCAATTTTATTTTGAGGTTGGCGTTATTTCCTTAATATTACTATGCCAGGAGATAAGTTCATTGCCATGTAGCTCCCTAGATCCCTCCCCCAGGGCTGGGGGGTTGATTAGGACTCTTATCTTCATCTCTTGCCGTTATTTTCTTAATTCTACCATCCACAAACTTTTGTTCGGTGTCTACTCCCTTTTTAGCTTTTACCCTTTATCTGGCACGGTAACCCTAGCTTGCTTCTCAATTGAAAGTGTGAAGAAACTGGCTTTTCCCCGATCATCCCTAATCATTGGTTTAAATGCCCGTCCTAACACCAATCCTTCTGTAATCTCACGGGCTTAGGACCGTCACCTAATGAAGCTAGTTTAGTCCCTTCGATGGATTAGGACTCTATAACCCTATCTAAATAATATAAATCAGAATTTTGTGTGTACCTATGCGGTAAAAGGGTTATTTGTTCCAATATCACAGCCCAAACGGTATACCAGATAGGAATAGAGCGTCCCCCCCCCAAAAAAACAAGGTCCAAATACCTCAGATAAATTATCAGAAATAAAAAATATCAAACCGTTTTCAAGTAATGGGTAGAATTTTATATTTATTGACCAAATTCGGCCGTCCCACAGTCCGATATTTGAAATTTTGTGGTTGCGACAAAATATCAACTCAAAGCGAGAATTTTTTAGATTTTAGACATTAAGTTTAGTCCTTAAGTTAGGACACAGTTTGCACAATTATGGCCAGCCATTCCAGAGTATTTAGTTCGGGATGGGGCAAAATAATATTTCGAAAATACTTGAAAGTCAGAATAGTCGTACATGTAAGGACCCTGGCGAAACGTTTAAACCTTGTTTTTTTAAAGGTTGGAATATATAGTATACAGGGTGGACTTAAACCCATACTCCCCCCCCAAATTTCATTGTCCTCGAAAAACAAAAATAGCAATATATGTATCGTAGCGGAAGCACGGACGAAAGAGCGAGTTGAAAATAAAACATTAGCTATATATTATGTTTAAGTGTGTCCAGTTGCTAGATCTCCTGGTTGTTACTCCAGATAATATAATTCTACTGACGTATAGGGATGGGCTAGTAGTCGAGTCATGAGTCGACTCACTCTCGATTCGAATCATCTTTTTGAAATGAGTCGACTCTTCAAAAAGTCGACTTAAGAGTAGTTTTTTTTTCTTGACTGATAAAGATAATAAAGGAAGAAATATTTTTCCGGGTTTTTTGTTGTTTACTGAAGAAAAATGTTCTTTTATTTGGATGACGGTTGATTGTGATGTCTTTTTAATTTATTCACCGAAGTTGGGGACGTTTTTTTTTGTAGATGCCCCTTTTGTCAATTGGTTTTATTATGTATTTCCGATCAAATAAGCGTTTTTGAAAATTGTCACTCGATACGACTCAAGCTCATATTTGTGAGTCGATTCGAGTCATGTCGACTCACCTAAGTGAGTCGAAAATCCCATCCCTACTGACGTATAATAAATGTCTATATCAATATCGGGCACCAAGGGACCAATATACAGGGTTGTCCATTTTAAGTGACGCAGTCGATTTTCTCGGCTTCTGTAGGAGATACAAAAAATCTATTCTGAGATTATTTTCATAGCTCAAAAGATGATTTTGGTTAATTATTTTCAATAACGGACCTTTGAAATCGTCATGAAAAAAATGCCCCCCCCCGCCACAAAATAAAAATTCTTTACTTTTGCCCACTTTCACATCGAGTTGATTTTAAATAAATATTACGTAACATGAAATGCGTTTCATGACAAATGAATCGTATACCCATAGCCTTAACTCAAATTCGAAGACCAAAGAGTAATTGCTTTTTTTTTTTTTTTTTTTAATTGGGCTCAACGTCTCTTTAACATCTATTGGTCATTCAAGACGGACGGGGGTTTTACCCTCCATTCGCTGGAAATTTGCAAACCAGCTACCCACATTGACCTCACCCATGCAGCCTGGGTTGGGCCGGAAAAAAGAGCCTACGATACGTGATGTTTCCAAGCGGTCACACATCCAAGTACTGACCATGCCCGACGTTGCTTAACTTCAGTGATCTGACGGGAACTGGTGTATTCAACGTGGTATTAATTGCTTTTAAAATATCTTCTATATTCAATGAAACTTGTTTTACGCACGCGTTTCTCAATTAAAACACACAGGCAGGATTAATGAAAACGGCTACAAAGCCAGAAAAAAAGGTTTCTACATATGAAAAATCAAAGTTGGTCAACGCCGCTAAGTGGTAAGACCCGCTCAGAGGCGGGCGAAAGAAATTCTTGTACTCGATTTTTAGATCTACGTATCTTGAAACGTAAATTATTAAGTTGGGGGNTCACACGCAAAGGGGGGGGGGTTAAGTGTTACTTAGGCATATTTTTTCCCCCTCTCTGATTACAATTGCCTTTCACTCTGAAGCGCGTTTCTCAATGTATTTACAAACAATGTATTTACAAACACACGTACTTGAAATTTATACCGCAGAATCACAAACACAATATTCAGTAATGAATAATACTAATTGATTTTCTTATTAAAATCTAAATCAAATTAATTATTAATAATAAATGGAAGAATTTCTGACTCCTCCAACATCGCCCGAAATTCCCGTTAAAAAAAATAATCAAATCAAATATTCTACTTTACCAATTGAAAACAGTTTAGTATACTGTAACGAAAAAACCAACTTGAAATTTGGAAGTGTTTTTAGTTTGAGTGATAATAAGTCGAAAAAAAATCGAAAACTCTCTCAAAGTTCGACGAGTGTTTCCGAACAGAGTTGTCTATCGGGAAGTGAAGAGAAAAAACGAAAATTTAAATTTGGAAGTGTGCTCAGTTTAACGTCTTCATCAGATAAAAGTGATAAATCGAAAAAAAATCGAAAAATATCTCAAAATTCTCAAACAAGTGACCAAAGTGTTCCATCGAGTGAAGAGAAAGTTACTAAAGTATTAAAATCACCATTAAAACTTTTAAGAAAATTATCGTTTTCAAAGAAATCTAAAAAATACGTTATATCCGAAGACACTATGGACGGAGGAAATTCTTCAAATAATAATGGGAAAGCAAATAAGAAGAAAGGTGGAAAAAATAAATGGAAAAAAGTAAACCCACTCGATGAAAATATCAACCAAACGGCCATTCCTGACACGAAATATTCAGAACGAGAAATTAATGTGCGCGCTCCAAGTTCAAGTCCTGCAATATCGTCATTTATAGAGAACGAAAGAAATACGATAAGTTCCGATCTAAAAACCGAAAGTGTAACAACTTTTATAGAAAAAGAAGGAGAAATTAAAGAGGGAGTAATCAAATCTAATGATAGTCCTAATGAGATTAATGAATCAGTTAGTGCGCCTGCGTCAAGTCAAGAGTTTGAAGTTACTACTGATAACGAGGAATATCACGACGTACAATCAGAAACACAAGTAATGAGTGAGCCAACGGAGACAAAAACAGTTGACAAAAACCGTACGGAAATTATTAGTGATTCTAATACAAGTGAAATAGTTGGTGATAAAAATAATAGTTTGAACAATATTCCGATCAGTGAAGGTAGTGATAAAAATAATAGTTTGGAAAATACTACTCCGGTTGTTGCTAAAACAGCAAGTGATATTAAAAAAGAAATATTATCAATAACAACACCAATTGTAACCGAAGTTGGTGTACGGAAAAAAGAAAAAGAAGCGACTTCGCCTAAAGTAAGTTTCGGTACATCCGAAAATACAATTGATACAAATAATAGTACTCTTGCAAGTGCCATTGAAACGTCTTCTAAGTCCGCCAATCCAACCAATGGTGGTACGTCTTCAAAAGAAGTGTCACCCTATAATTCTAAAATGCCCGATAAACGAGAATTTCTTTATAAAATTCTTGTAATTGGTGAACTGGGCGCTGGGAAAACTTCAATCATCAAAAGATACGTCCATCAATTTTTTAGTCCACATTATCGTGCCACAATTGGCGTTGACTTTGCACTCAAAGTTCTAACATGGGATCAAGATACGATTATTCGACTACAACTGTGGGACATTGCTGGACAAGAAAGATTTGGTAACATGACGAGAGTCTATTATAAAGAAGCTGTGGGCGCATTTATTGTATTTGATGTCACTCGGGCTGCAACTTTTGATGCAGTTCTAAAATGGAAACAAGATTTAGATTCAAAAGTACAATTACCCGATGGAGCTCCTATTCCATGTGTTCTATTAGCGAATAAGTGTGATCAACCAAAGGAAGGTATCGCTGCAAATACGACGAAAATTGATGAGTTTATAAAGGAAAATAATTTCTCAGCTTGGTTTGAAACGTCTGCTAAAGATAACGTTAATATTGATGACGCAGCTAGAACGCTTGTACAGAAAATATTAGAAAATGATAAAGTTCAACAGAATGGAAATTCGGTGACCAGTGAAAAAGTATTCTCCTTGAATAGAAATGAGAAGTCATCAACTTCAAATGGAAAAAGTTGTGCTTGTTAAGTAGGTACTCAATCGTTGTAGAACCATGTTAATTATAAGTGTTGAAAAATATTAACTCTTAAAATAAATTACCTAAAACAAAACTCTTAAGCTGCTTTCCCACTGCACGCAACATTTTGTTGCGCAACTTTGAGCAACGTTTCATGTTCCGTTGTTTCTACAGAATCAAATGAGATCAAATCCCTCTGACTGCAACATTGCCTCGCAACGTTGCGAAACAAAAGAGCGATGCTGCTTTGCAGAGAACCTTGCAACATTTTGTTTGCAACATTTCTAGCTGATTGTGTGTTAATTTATTTAATTTAAAGTATTTAATTTTATTCCTATTATTGAAGACGTTTTGGAATTATTATTTTAAATACCATGCTAATATTACTATATTTCTTCAGTTAATTTACAGAGTACCATTGAATATTTTTTAAAATCTTTTATAGCAGGTTAATTTTTCTCTTCTGTCAGGTTTAAAAGTTTGTCAAATGTGTCTACGGTCATTCGGCAATAATTCTTGAATTCTTCCGGATATTTTGTTAGTTCACATATGAAAATAGGAATATTTCTTTTTTCATTAATTTTGTGAACCCAAAATCTTCGTTCTTGACTTTATTCAGAAACTCATAAACACCACTTCTGTTTCTTCATTCATTACGTTAGAAAAATATATTAAAAAAGGCAATGCGTCGGATCTCTATTGAAAAACTTTTAAGAACTGACACGGAATTTGTTGCAGTGTGTTTCAAAAGAAAATATACTGTCGCAACATTTTGTTGCAACGTGTTGTTGCACAACAAAATGTTGCGTGCACGTGCAGTGGGAAAGCAGCTTTACCAAAATTACTATTTATACCTAAGTATTTACCTACTCGTATGAAGAAACTAGTTTCGAATCATTCGATTCATCATCAGTCTAGTCGAGTCGAAAGATGGGAGTTGAGTCAACTTCCATCTTTGGACTCGACTAGACTGATGATGAAAATGAATCGAATGATTCGAAACTAGGTAGTTTCTTCATAAATAATTATAAATAGTGTTTTTGTTAAGTGTTTTGTTTTGATTTATTTAAAAGTTAAGTAGGTACTATCTACTCTGCACAAGGTTTTAACTTACCTTAGGAATAGGTCATACCTATCAGAACAATTTTTTAAAAAATAGAATCCAAAAAGCGAATAAAACAATCTAAAACTTACAACACACAGCTGCAACATTGCCTGCCACATCCCGCCTGGGTTGAGGCAAAATGAACGTTGCTTATAGCTTCAGTAATCTTACGGCCATTGATGTATTCAATGTGTTCGTTTCTTTTTATTCGATTTTTGGATTCTACGTACCTTGAAACGTAAAATATCAATTTTTTTTGTTTTTTGCAGTAATTTCAAAATTTTGTATTTTTTTATAGCCACTAACCCATGCGTTAAATTGGCAGAGTTTTTTCTTTCTTTCAAATTGTTGAAGAAATCACAGAGGTTTTTGTCACCTCTTTATTTTTTTGCTTAATGCTGTTTCTGTGCTGATTCCCGCCAGCTTTTAAATTATTGCCTGCATATCTTATTTGTAGGTTGTGTTCCACAAATCACCTTATATCAGGGGTTCCCAAACTTTTTCGCACCGCCCCCCTTTTCTTAAAATGAAAGCCTCCCCCGCCCCCTCTCCTTTAAAATTATAAATATTGAATGGGTATGGGTGTTGCTGAATGCTATCTCAATCAAAACGCTAATGTGCTGCTAAATGCTATCTCATTCAAAAAGCTAATGCGTGTTGCTGAATGCTATCTCAATCAAAACGCTAATGTGTTGCTGAATGCTATCTCATTCAAAACGCTTGCCTTCACGCCCCCCAGTTTGGGAACCTCTGCCTTATATGGTGATGTGGTATATAATTCTATTAAAAAGACTGGGTTCATTTTGTGTTGTTGCTTACATAATTCTCGGATTCCTACATTATAAATCACTAAATATTTCAATTCAATAGTTATTTATCTTTTTTGAAGGAGAGAATTTTTAATTTGCGTCCTGCGACTTTTTTGTAATACGAGGAAATCTCTCAAATGGAAAAGTCGTATGACGAAAATTAAAATTAAAAATTATCCATTTCTTGAATTCTGCCATTGTTTTAAGTCATGAAAAAATTCAATTCAATTTAAAATTTAATCAGGTCAGCCAGTGCGGGCCAATTTGGCCAGATCAGTCAGCGCGGGTCATCAAGGTAACAGATTTTGATTGTTGATGGGATATAGGAATCCATAAAAACTTAATAGGTTTTGGGAAACGTTTTTCCCCCTTCTTGTTGTGAAATGTATATATCCCTCAAAAACTCCCTAGAGTCTTATCTTTAAGGGTAAGCAAGTATTTTTTTTTTACAATTATATTTATATTTTCGTATTTTATGTAATTTTAGTTTTATGATTGTTTGTTATTTTTGTGATGGTATAACTTTGTTTTCTTTCCCCCCAAAACTACCCAATGTAGGAAGGCAATGTATTTATGTAGGGGTTGAAAAAAAATTGATTCAATGTCTGTCTGTAGTCAATTTTGTAAATCCCCCCCCCCTTTCGGTATAGCTATGAGGCTAAGCGCTCGCCTACTAAACAGGAGGCAAACATCAGAGGCAGGATATTTTTGTTACTAATTTGAGTATTTGACCACACCTAAAAATAAGAACCCTTACAGGTTAGGTCGTAGAAAAGGTCTCTCGCCTAGTGGTAATTTGATACGTTTACGTTTCAAGGTACGTATATTCCAAAAATAAAAAAAAAAATCCGTTTTTCCACCGTATGCCATGAATTGCGCTTTTATCACTTAACGTCGACCGATTTGGATGAAATTCTGAAACTTTTCGCCACATTTATTGGTTTCCATTTACGGAAATTTTAGCATGAGAGCCAAAAGCGTCGTACAGAGTATGGTGATCACCACCGAACGCATTTTTTCTTTTCTATTTTTGGATTCTACGCAACTTTTGAAATGTATAATATCAAATTTTGGAGTAACAATTTTTAAAACTTGTTATCTATATAATAATGTGTGTCACATTGACAAAGTTTTAGTGGCGTGGAAGCTAATTTTTTCATATCAGTCAGCGTTTTACTTAATTTTTTACTTTCTCTTCCTAAAGACAATAAAGTAATAATTGTGCAGAATTTTTTTGAAAAGGTTTGATTTTTACTTATAATCCCTATATGGTAAAACTCGCTTTACATGACCCCCCCCCACCCCGAAATTTTTAAAAAGGTTTGATTTTTTCTTATAATCCCTATATGGTAAAACTCCCTTTACATGACCCCCCCCCCCCAAATAAAATC
>CM022881.1:5068584-5079532 GCA_012654025.1 Pachypsylla venusta
CCGCTTGGGAACGGGACACGCCGTATATCATCAATACTGTTATTCAGAGCTCTGAAGTTAAGGAGGTGGGGTGACCGGTCATTCTTGGACACGCCGTATATCATGAATACTGTTATTCAGAGCTCTGAAGTTAAGGAGGTGGGATGACCGGTCAGTCTGGGACACGCCGTATATCATCAATACTGTTATTCAAAGCTCTGTTTTTCTTTTGCTCTTGGTTTGTTTCTTCGTTTTCTTTCCCATGGACTTCTTCCCCATGTCCACTTGACCTAGTTCGTTATCCTCTACTGTGTCCACAGGCACTCTTTTTTTTACTCCAATCTTTGTTAGTTTCCTAACTTCAACTATGTCATCTTGGCTTGTGTCTAATGTTTCATTGACATCCATAATCTCTTCTTCCTCTTCTGCTACAGGAGATTCTTCGGCTTCTACTTCTTCTTCCAATGTACCTATAATCAAAATATCAATAACAAGTGGTTACTGGTGATTGATTATTTTAGTATCGTCTCTTTAACATCTAGTGGTCGGGGATTTCACCCTTCATTCTTTGAAAACTAGCTTTTGGCGGGTTAATGAAAAGTTCACTTTTGTCACCAAAACAAGACCATGATGCGAACGGTTAAACATAAAAATCTGGAAAATTCAGAATCTGAATGTTTCTTTATGAAAAAAAAACTCTGCCAATGTAACACATGGGTTTCAATAATGAAACTTTGGAATTGTCACGAACAAAAAATTACCCCCCCCCCTCTCAAAATTTAATGTTTCACGGTACGTCGAATCCAAAAATCGAATAAAAAAAATCCGTTCGTCCGCCGCGATGGGCACTTTTGCCACTTAGCGTTGACCAAACGGGTCTCATCTGGGATCTAATTGTCCCCCGAAACTTTTGGGTGCAATCAAATATAGCTTTGGCGGTTTTTACCGCTTTTTAGCGGTTTTCTAAAAAGAGAGTGGTAAGAGCCAGAGACTTTAAATTTGGTATGTAAGTCATTTTTAGGGTCCCAGTTCTCTTCGAAATCCTGTCTAAAAGGAGAATGATCAAATTCAGGGTCTAATTACGCCCCAGATTTTTTTTTTTTTTTTGGGAGGGGCGTATTTTTTTAGCCAGTAAAATAATAAACCCACGTGTCACACTGGCAGAGTTTTTTTGCGTAACGTTTCTTTATATTCTTTTGGTCATGCGAGACCGGGGTTTTACCCTCAATTCGCTGTAAACGTTCAAGCTAGTTATACCCACATTGACCTTACCTGGGTTGGGACGGAATAGTCAGCATCAGGAGGACGCAAACCAACGGTGTCAATCACTTATTTGAGGATTTGCAATTATTATTTCACAATCTTTGTGGGCATCATAGCATTAAAAGGTATTTTCAACATTCACTCCAATATCGCTAATAATGCTATACCACTTGGTACTATTACCATAGCTACTCAATTGTCCTCAGGAGGCTGAGGATAATTGAGTAGCTATAATATAATAGCGATTACAATTACAACCAGAGCAAGCAGAAAATTTGAAAAAAAAAAACCTTTATCAAATTTTCGACCCGTCCAGGAATCGAATCCGGAACCTCCTTGGTGCAAGTCGAGTGTGATGTCCACTCTGGCAAGGAGTCGTCTTTGCCAGTAAAATAATAAACCTATGTTCCACATTCATCGCAGGAGGAGGGGGGAATTAAGATCCACCAAAAATTATACACACAAGCCAGCCCTTTTCCAGAAAATTTTATGCATTCAAAATTTTAGTTTTATTTTAATGCCGTTTTTGCACTTTATAAATGGTTTGCGTCTTTGAAATTCATGTTGTCGGCATTTGAAAACCACGGGAGATGGAAAAGTGCTTTCAACCCTTCCCATATTATTACCTTCACCCCCCAGCAGGATCTCTTCCTCCGTGGGCACCTCATCTTCAACAAGGATTTCTTCTTCTTCTACTTGGATAATCTCTTCAACAATAACCGGTTCCACGTCTCGATTAACTCTTTCTACAACTGGTTTGATTTTTTTCATTGGTTTTCTTTTTTCCATGGTTGGCTCTGTTTTGATATTTTTTTTAATATGGACAATATCTTCATCAATAACCGGTTCCACGTCTCGTTTAACTCTTTCTACAACTGGTTTTGTTTTTTTCATTGGTTTTATTTTTTCAATTTTTGATGGTTCTGTTTTGATATTTTTTTCATTCTCTTTCGATACGAGTTTCTCGTTTGTTGTTTTCTTGTATTTTATTTTTTGTTTACTTTTTTCATAATTTATGTTCTCTTTATTTTTGTTGTCTTTGACATTTCTGAAAGAAACACAAAATATGCTGTTAGACATTTCTTACACTAGGCAGTGGGATACAGGGTACTTGATCAGTATAGCTATGTCAATGAGGTCGCATGGGGGCCACGGCGGGCGGTCCCAGGTCCATTTCTTTATAGAGATTAAAAAAAAAAAAAAAAACTACCTTCGCAATTCTATGGGCAAATAACGCCTTTCGTGATCAGCACTGAACAACAAGGCAGAAAGGATAGATATCTCGCAACTCATCCAACATCTTTTATAGAGAGCCACGCAATCGCATTTAATTGTAGTAAGATATGAAGTAATGTCTTTTTTTAAAAAAATTGGCTTAACGTCTCTTATTGGTCATTCAAGACGGGGGTTTTACCCTCCATTCGCTGGAAACTTGCAAACCCACATTGACCTCACCCAGCCTGGGTTGGTCCAGAAAAAAGAGCCAACGACTGACCACGCCTGACGTTGCTTAATTTCAATGATCTGACGAGAACTGGTGTATTCAACGTGGTATGATCGTTGGCTTGAAGTAATGTCTCTATTTAAAATTGACTTAATGATTTTCTAGCCAACGATCATACCGCGTTGAATACACCATTTGCCGTCAGATCACTGAAGTTAAGCAACGTAGGGCGTGGTCAGTACTTGGATTTGTGACCGCTTGGGAACATCACTATATCGATATTGATATATCGTGATATCGATATTTGCATTCGATATCCCAAACTTAAACTCATCCACACTTTTTTCAGTCAAAAAACTTACTAACTTTTGTTTGAGGTCTTTTCCTTTTTTTCCACATTGCACTTCACTGATGATGACCGCCACCAACAGAAGAGTGACCAATAACACTTTGACACTGCATTGGGGAACATAAAACACAATTATTACACAATGAAAATAGACCAAAAAATAAACAAATCTCTCTCTCAGAATTTTATGTTTTATGTAGGGATGTCGATATAATTTCCACTTGTTGAAACAGTGCTGGTGCGCTTCTTTTGTTATGGCTTTCAGCTCCTTCGTCGCATTTGCCTTAATCTCCAAAATCGTCTCAAACCTTCTTCCTTTGAGGTTTTTTTCCTGTTTGGGGAATAAGAAAAAGTCACAAGGAGCAAGGACAGGTGAGTATGGGAGATGGGGAAGAACAGTAATCGAGTGTTTAGCCAAAAACTTACGAGTTATGAGTTCTGAGTGAGCTGGAGTGTTGTCGTGCTGGAAAAATCAGTTGTCATTTTTCTATAAAAAACAGTTATCACTTTTCTGGCCTTTTGCGTCGGACGGCGTCACTCAGACGTTTCAGTTACCCCCGATTACTGTTCTGCCCCATCTCCCATAGGTACTCAGGACCTTTCTGCCTGACTTTTTCTTATTCCCAAAACTGAAAAAAACCTCAAAGGAAGAAGGTTTGAGACGATTGCGGAGATTAGGGCAACTGCGACTGAAAGCCTACACAAAAGAAGCGTACTAGCACTGTTTCAACAAGTGGAAACACCGTTGGGATAAGTGTGTGCGTTGGGAAGGAGAGTAATTTGAAGGAGACTCAGACGTGTAACCTCCAAATAAAGTAGATAATTTTTTATGACCTCAGTCCGCGTATTTTTTGAATAGACTACGTCCTTACACTTAAAAGTATACTCTACCCTCCCCCATTAGACCCTTCTCCCGAGGGGAAGGAAAGAGAAACCGTTTTCCTGTTAATGAGTTTTAGGAATTTATTTATCGTCAGATGGTTCGTAAGATTCCAGTGGCTATAGATTAAATAAACTCACCCTAACTTCATTTTGACAAAATGACCTTTAATGGAACAATGATTCAATAAAAATGGTAATAATTTGGTACAAACACGCTAGTAGTAGATACAACGATACTGATTTGAGACCGAACAAATATTGAGCGTTTGGGTCAAGACAGCTCGAGCTACTTGTCGCCTAATTGATTATTTAAATAATTATAGGACATTCATAAATCATTTGTTCTTATCTCACTGATAACAACTGATAAGGGATGAAATCTTAAAGTAGATTACAAAGGAATGCTTCCTCGTAGAAAATTGAAACTGTGATGTGTAATCCAAATTGAATGGTTAAAGTCCTCAGAATATAAATTACTTACATTGCGGGTCCAGATGATCTTCCTAACACCAAACCATCTGTGTTTACAAAAGCTTATAGGACCGTCACCTAATGAAGCCGACTACATTTCACACTTGATATACCTATATAAGGCGTTTGTGGAACAGACCGACGCGACGTTTAAAGAAAAACTCTGCCAATGTTACACATGGGTTTATNATTGAAACTGTGATGTGTAATCCAAATTAAATGGTTAAAGTCCTCAGAATATAAATTACTTACATTGCGGGTCCAGATAATCTTCCTAACACCAAACCTTCTGTGTTTACAAAAGCTTAATGTTACACATGGGTTTATTATTTTACTGGATAATTAATGCCCCCCCCCCAAAAAAAAAAAAAATTAGACCTTAAATTTGACATACATACCAAATTTCAAGTCTTAACAAAGACCGCTAAAAAGCGCCAAAAACCTTCAAGGGTGTATTCGATTGCATCCAAAAGTTCCGATTTCAAAGGTTCATTCTTGAAAATAATAAACGAATAGTGCAAGAAATGTGAATGATGAAAAACGTTAAAACTCTAATACTTATAATAGTAGTTCTCTAATACTTATGACAGTAGTTAGACCTCAATTTAAGGGTCGTCATAAGGGGCCCCGAGTTAACCAGAAAGATCTCTTCCGTTGGCGGCTATTGTCAGGTATCCTGCCTAAAAAGAGAACGGTAGGGGAGATAGAGCTTGTAATTTGGTGTCTATATCAATTTCAAACCAACCAAAAATTTTTAAGATATCGGACCGTGACTGCCTAAAAAGAGAACGATAGGGGAGATAGAGCTTGAAATTTGGTGTCTATATCAATTTCAAACCAACCAAAAAATTTTAAGACATCGGACCGTGACTGCCTAAAAAGAGAACGATAGGGGAGATAGAGCTTGAAATTTGGTGTCTATCTATATCAATTTCAAACCAACCAAAAATTTCAAAGCGACACTTTTGGTTTGAAATTGAAAGTACCGTTGACGGATTTTGGCCTACTTTTAGTGGGGTCACGAGTAACGAAAAGGACCAAATAAAATATTATTTTGTCCTTTCCCGGTTTTTAACTCGTAACTCTAGAATGATGGCTGGCCTTTGCAGAAAATGTCCTAAAATAAGGACTAAAGGGCCACCTAAAACTTTCTCGCTTTGAGTTGATATGTTGTCGCGAAAATTTTTAAGATATCGGACCGTGACTGCCTAAAAAGAGAACGATAGGGGAGATAGAGCTTGAAATTTAGTGTCTATATCAATTTCAAACCAACCAAAAATTTCCAAGCAACACTTTTGGTTTGAAATTGAAAGTACCGTTGACGGATTTTGGCCTACTTTTAGTGGGGTCACGAGTAACGAAAAGGACCAAATAAAATATTATTTTGTCCTTTCCCGGTTTTTAACTCGTAACTCTAGAATGATGGCTGGCCTTTGCAGAAAATGTCCTAAAATAAGGACTAAAGGGCCACCTAAAACTTTCTCGCTTTGAGTTGATATGTTGTCGCGAAAATTTTTAAGATATCGGACCGTGACTGCCTAAAAAGAGAACGATAGGGGAGATAGAGCTTGAAATTTGGTGTCTATCTATATCAATTTCAAACCAACCAAAAATTTCAAAGCGACACTTTTGATTTGAAATTGAAAGTACCGTTGAGGGACTTTGGCTTACTTTTTAGTGGTGTCACGAGTAACGATTCTTACACCTTAAGAGAAAATAGAAAATAACTAGAAAAGTTTGCGAGCATACATTGTGCAGTTGTTGGTGTTCATATAAAAGGTAGCTTGGTGTGTACTATTTACATTGGTAGGTACTAAGGTACGTGTTTTTAGGTGTAATGAATAACAAAAATAATGACAAACCGAGGTCTGACTTGTTGATAAGGGGGAAATGACGTGGTCATGTTAGTCAATCAAACTGACTTAATACATAACGGAACGAGGCAAAAACCGAGGTTTACTCGCCGTTTTTTCCCAAAATTTCAATGACTATCACTGACATTCTCTTTTTAGACAGAATTAATGAACCTCGCTAAAAACCGACAACGCGGAGCCGTACACAAGATTTTTTTTCGGAGGGGGGGGGGGCGAAGCACTGACAGCCAAGCCAGGAAGGACTAACACCTGAAAATTATGATCATGGAAGGTTATGTTGTTGTTCTCGTTGTTGCTGCTGTTGTTGTTTTTGATGTTGTTGCTGATGTTGTTGTTGTTTTTGATGTTGTTTTTGATGTTGTTGTTGTTTTCGTTGTTGTTTTTGATGTTGTTGCTGATGTTGTTGTTGTTTTCGTTGTTGTTTTTGATGTTGTTGCTGATGTTGTTGTTGTTTTCGATGTTGTTGCTGATGTTGTTGTTGTTTTCGTTGTTGTTTTTGATGTTGTTGCTGATGTTGTTGTTGTTTTCGTTGTTGTTTTTGATGTTGTTGCTGATGTTGTTCTTGTTGTTGTTGCTGTTGCTGATGATGTTGTTGTTTTTGTGGATGTTGTTGCTGCTGTTGCTGATGATGTTGTTGTTTTTGTGGATGTTGTTGTTGCTGATGTTGTTCTTGTTGTTTTTGATGTTGTTGCTGATGTTGTTCTTGTTGTTGTTGCTGATGATGTTGTTGTTTTTGTGGATGTTGTTGCTGCTGTTGTTGTTGTTGTTTTCGTTGTTTTTGATGTTGTTGTTGATGTTGTTCTTGTTGCTGTTGCTGATGATGTTGTTGTTTTTGTGGATGTTGTTGCTGCTGTTGTTGTTGATGTTGTTGTTGTGTTTGATGTTGTTGCTGTTGCTGATGATGTTTTTGTTTTTGTGGATGTTGTTGCTGCTGTTGTTGTTGACGTTGTTGTTGTGTTTGATGTTGTTGCTGATGTTGTTCTTGTTGTTGTTGATGTTGTTCTTGTTGTTGTTGATGTTGTTGTTGTGTTTGATGTTGTTGCTGATGTTGTTCTTGTTGTTGTTGTTGATATTGTTGTTGTTGTGTTTGATGTTGTTGTTGTTGCTGTTGCTGATGATGTTGTTGTTTTTGTGGATGTTGTTGCTGCTGTTGTTGTTGATGTTGTTGTTGTGTTTGATGTTGTTGCTGATGTTGCTGTTGTAGTTTTTGTTGTTGTTTATGTTGTTATTGTTGTTTTTGCTGTTGTTTTTTGTTTTTTTAATATTATAAGTCACGTGCAAAATAGAGTATTTTCATTAAAAAAACTAAAAATAAAAGGAATCTGTGTGCCAAATTTCAAGTCTGTGGGTTTAGCCATCGTGGAGCTACGTTGATTATCAGTCAGTCAGTGAATCAGTATACCAACTGGGCTTTGCATTTTATAAGTATACCTTAAAATATAAATCAGAAATTTGTGTGTACCTATGTGGTAGGCGTTGTCTGTTACAATACCAGAGCCCAAACGGTAGCAGATAGCGAAAAATGTATGGGAATGGACCCCCGAAAATTATGATCTACGACACCAAAAGAATTTTGAGTACTAAAATATATCTTCAATTATGTTGCGATAACATATCAACTAAAAGCGAAGAAGTTTTAGGTGGCCGTTTAGTCCTTATTTTAGAACCTTTTCTGCAAAAATATGGCGAGCCATTCCAGAGTTACGGGCTCGAAACCGGAAATGGGCAAAATAAAATTTAGAAAATACTAAAAAGTTAGAATGGCCGTGCCTCTTTAAAGGTTTTTTTTTAAACGTTGCAATATACAGGGTGGATACAAACCAATACCTCCNTTTTGCAAAATTTTAATTTTATCTTTATATATAAAAGGCAATGTCCTGAGTGACTGATCAACGTAGAGCCGAAACAATTAATGCTACAGACTTGAAATTTTGCAGGGACCTTCATTGCACCATGTAAGTGTGCACTAGGATTTTGCAAAATTTTAATTTTAAGGGGTAGAAATCACAAAAAGTAAACAATCCCCATAAGAAATACATTGGTTCGAGAGAAATAGCCTGATACGTTATTTAAAATATGCGCGGGCGAGGCCGCGATCGGGGAATGCTAGTAGCAATATAAAAACCGTAGCGAAGCACGAGCGAAACAGCTAGTATAGATAATAAACCAAAAACCATCTGGCACCATGATGTGGGAGAGCAGGATTCTCTCATAGCTCCCACCAATTTCAAGTTTGTAAATTTAATTTTATTTGGAGTGAGATATTTCGCGTTGACTTCTAACGCTAATATACACCTATCTAATGTATGTATTAATTATATCGATTGAAACCCAATCAAGTTGACCCGACTGTTTCGATTGACCAGTTTTCTAACGGTTCACTGATGGGTGAGATGGAATCCGAGGATATCGAGTTACCTCATACAAGCAGGCATATCAAATAACAAATAACAATGTTACGTAACCAAATGAAGATAGTATGAAATGCACACAAATCAAAATGATTCCAAAATGTTTTCTCAGATATTCACCTATAAATTGACTAAGATTACGTTTATTTAGTTAACGATCGCATGGAAGGGAATCTTGCGTTTAACTCCACGTTTTTCTTCAAACACCTGTTTATTCTGGTCCTTATTGGAATACTCAACACAGAATTGCCTAAATTTTTGTCTTGACTAAAAAATATTTTCCTCAAATTTCAGTCTTGACTAAAAAGTATTCTGCCCAAATTTTACTCTTGAATAAAAAGTATGTTTCCCGAATTTTAGTCTTGACTAAAAAGTATTCTACCCAAATTTTACTCTTGAATAAAAAGTATGTTTCCCAAATTTTAGTTGACATACAAGTATTTTGCTCAAATTTTAGTATTGACTAAAAAGTATTTTGCCCAAATTTTAGTCTTGACTGTAAAGTATTTTGCCCGAATTTTAGTCCTGACATACAAGTATTTTCCTGAAATTTTAGTATTGACTTAAAAAGTGTTTTGCCCAAATTTCGGTCCTGACATACAAGTATTTTCCTCAAATTTCAGTCTTGACTAAAAAGTATTCTGCCCAAATTTTACTCTTGAATAAAAAGTATGTTTCCCAAATTTTAGTCTTGACTAAAAAGTATTTAGCCCAAAATTTCAGTCCCACATACAAATATTTTGTTCAAGTTTTAGTCCTAAAATGCATGTTGTTTGTTGAGCCTTGAAGCTCGTCAGTATTATTATCAGATACCTGTACAAAAGTCCTTCTGGCTACATTAGTTTTGTTCATTAAACAAAAACTGCATTAATTAATGATTAATATTACAAGTTATCACTTAACATATTTATTATCTATTCATAATCAATTTATACAAATAGTTCACTCAATGAAGGGGTTGAAAAAATGAATTAATAATAATTATTATAGTTATAGTCTTGTATTTATAAAATGTATATATATTAATATAAAATAATATAGTTATAATGTCCATACTAATATTATAAATGCGAAAGTAACTCTGTCTGTCTGTCTGTATGTATGTTACGCTTTCACGCTTAAACTACTGAACCGATTTTGATGAAATTTGGTATGGAGATAGACTAAACTTTAGGAAAGGAC
This sequence comes from Pachypsylla venusta, assembly GCA_012654025.1. Classification (NCBI taxonomy): domain Eukaryota; kingdom Metazoa; phylum Arthropoda; class Insecta; order Hemiptera; family Aphalaridae; genus Pachypsylla; species Pachypsylla venusta. The sequence continues at coordinate 5,078,440 of CM022881.1, forward strand.
ATAGGCTACTTTTTATGGCGAAAATAGGGGTTGAAACTATAGACGGCCATGCCTATAAGGCTCCAAGCGAAGCGGGCGGATTCTGCTAGTAATAATATAGTTCTGGATTTTTTTTAAAAAAAAAATGCTTCCTTTTAAAGACCGCCAACGGTATTTTCGACCGCACCTAGTTTTGGAACACAATTAAACCCCAACTGGGACCTATATTCCAAATTGTATCCAAATCGGTCAACGCTAAGTAACCAAAGTGGCAATCACAGCGTACGGCGTGGCGGACAAACATACTTTTAAACGTGAAAATCTAATTTTGAGGGCGTATTTCTTTTCGCGACTTTTCCAAGAGTTCATTACTGAGTGACACTTTTGCCACTTAATGATGTGTCCTGTTTGATAAGTTGACCTTTTGCGACTAATGGTCCTGTAAATAAAAACAAGTTACATAACATATCTAGGGCATAGACAGGGTAGGTAAGTCATAAGTAATTGAAAATCCCTTGCTTTGACACCAAAATGAGAAGTGAGAATGCAATGTTTCCCCTCCCAGCAAGGATAGTTTGATAAAAATAAGTTAAAAATCTTTGAATAACATGTTAATAATAAGTGTTTAAAAATATTAACTTTTAAAATTAATTAAAACGAAACACTTAACAAAAACACTATTTATATTTTTTTGTNATCGAATGATTCGAAACTAGTTTCTTCATAAATAATTATAAATAGTGTTTGCGGTAAGTGTTTTGTTTTGTCAACTTCCATCCTTGGACTCGACTAGACTGATAATGAACCGAATGATTCGAAACTAGTTTCTTTATAAATAATTATAAATAGTTTTTATTTATTTTAAAAGTTAATAAAAATAAGTTATCGTCCTTCACTTAATCTTGGTATTCCGAACAAATTCGTACAAAAAATCTTACTGAGCGATTTGCGAGAGGTTCCACACGAGTCGTCTGATACAATCGCAAGATTCTTTGCGATTTGATGAGAGCTCACACAAGTTTAATGTGCCTTTTCCTAATATCTAATATTTTATTATTTCAATTGTTTGTTTATATTTTTCAAGGAGCAAAATTAATATTTTCACAACATATTA
>CM022881.1:5085071-5097241 GCA_012654025.1 Pachypsylla venusta
TACACTCGCGAGCCCTAAATTAGGGGCAGCCGAGAATTTCTATTTATAAATTGAAAAAAAAAATCACTTATTCAATGTCGTCATTCTGACTTGAATAAAACACTTTTGCAGAAAAATTAACCAAACTTGAATAAAACACTTTTGAAATAAAGTTAACCACACTTGAATAAAATACTTTTGAAAAAAAAGTTAACCAAACTTGAATAAAATACTTTCGAAAAAAAAAAGTTAACCAACCTTGAATAAAACACTTTCGAAAAAAAGTTAACCACACTTGAATAAAACACTTTTGAACGAAAGCTAACCAAACTTGAATAAAACACTTTTGCAAAAAGTTAACCACACTTGAATAAAACACTTCTGAAAAAAAAGTTAACCAAACTTGAATAAAACAGTTTTGAAAAAAAAGTTTTCCTCGTCTTACCACTTTTTGCTGCAGAACGCCTCAAATATATATTGTCCAACCCTTGATGCACTGTTCATATAACGTGTTGTATGTTCCCAGGTACGCTCCTCAAGTCTCTCTGTGGCCCTTCCACTACTACCGTAGAATCTCTACCACCAACAAATGCATGGAAGCTTCTCATCCAGTACACAAGGCCTGCTAATGATTCGGACCAAATTGATGACGAATCATCAAAATTGTTTCACATGCTTACCTCTTCTACATCAAAGAACAATGGATTTTCACTTCACATTTCTGCTGTGCGAACGCGTAAGTCTCATAATCCGAAAAAAATGGTGTGAAAATCACACGACTTTCCTTAACTATCGTAAATATATAAAGAAGAAGGAAGTGTGTAATGGGCTGAAATTGTCGATGACGAATTTTCAATGCCAGAGAACAAATCTCGAGTTTCAGCCATTGGTCCGTGTATGTGTGTGTTTTTAGAACATTACTCTACGTATTTATACATTTAGTACAATATCCAGTACATTACTCTCATCTCTCATATACTGGGTTGGGTCCGGTTTCGAATAAAGCCTTTCAGCATTAATGATAGCTCTGCAATGCCTTTCCATATTGAATAGTTTTTACTTTCCTTATCCTATAAAAAGGAAAGTATTGTAATGGGCTGAAATTTTCGATGTCGAGTTTTCAATGCCAAAACACGTTCTGGGGTCCCCAGAGCCCAAATCTCGAGTTTCAGCCGTTGGTCCGTGCGTGTGTGTCTGTCTGTCTGTGAACAAGATATCTCAAGAACGGCAAGTGCTAGAGACTTGANGGGGGGGTCGTGACGATTCCAAAGGTTCATTCATTATTAAAAATAAAAAACCAAAATAATAAGAAGTGATTTTGTAGTAAATTTAGTTGTCCTTTTGTATCCTATATCTTGAGCCTAGAATTAGTAGTTTACGAGGAATTATCAAAAAAAAAAAACAAAAAAGGGATTTTAATTTCAAAATGGCGACCGTTTGCTGACCCCTCCCCCAACTATGTGGTTTTTGGATATTTTTCCGAAAAGAAGGTTCTAGAAAAAATTCATTTTTGTTGTTGTTGTTGTAGCGACTGACTGAGCGACAAATCACTACAGATCAATTGTTTGTTGTTGAGGTTGTTGTAGCGACTGACTGAGCGACAAATCACTACAGATCAATTGTTTGTTGTTGAGGTTATTGTAGCGACTGACTGAGCGACAAATCACTACAGATCAATTGTTTGTTGTTGAGGTTGTTGTTGTTGTAGCGACTGACTGAGCGACAAATCTCTACGGGTCAATTGTTTGTTGTTGAGGTTGTTGTTATAGCGACTGACTGAGCGACAAATCACTACAGGTCAATTGTTCGTTTTTGAGGTTGTTGTTGTTGTGTTGTTGTTGTTCTAGCGACTGACTGAGCGACAAATCACTTCAGGTCAATTGTTCGTTGTTGAGGTTGTTGTTGTTGTTGTTGTTGTAGCAGCGACTTTTTTAAATTCTCTTCTTCTTTGGCAATCGGTGGCGGTTGGTGCTCTAGAACCAACCCTGTTTGGTTGGTAGTTGGTTAGAGTGTTTTCAACATTTTTTTCTTCAATTTTTCAATTTCATTAATTTCATCAATTTCATCATGACAAATAGTGTGATAGTGCCCTAAGTAGATACGTTCTTATTTTCAGAATGTGGAGGAATACTCAAGTCACCTTCCGGAGTAATAGAATTTCCAACCATACCCATGACAAATAGTGTGATAGTGCCCTAAGTAGAAATACTCAAGTCACCTTCCGGAGTAATAGAATTACCAACCATACCCAGAGCTTATAGATTTTGTATTTGGAATATTGAAGTACCGAAGGAGCGTCAAATCAAATTTGAAGTTCTCAGAGTGGACTTTGGAGGCACAATTATTGATGGCGAAGATCCGGACGATACACCCTTAGTAGATGGGGAAGATTATATCAAGGTATATATTGGGTGTTCAGGACCGATTTTGATGAAATTGAGTATGTAGATCTCATTTGGGGACTAATTGTGACCCGAAACATTTCCGCACTGTCAGTCATGCCGGGTCCACACTAAGCAAACATTGTTCGCTCACAAAATGTCTAGAAAAAAAAATCCTAGCTAACTTTTGCACGAATAAAATAGAGAAAATTTGAATTGTACGCTTCTCATAGCAATCGCTCTATGATCTCTCATTTAGGTACCTACTTCCTCATTTTCTTTTTTGTTTTTCCTTTCGTAAATCGCAACTCTCCGCGGCCTTTTCGGCGAATAGTGAATGGTGTACGTCAGTATACAGTATGACCCAGAAGTCCTAGCGCAGGCCTTGTAACTTTTGAGTAGCTTGTAATTTTAGAATTCTGATCCTAGGGATGGAAAAGAAGTATTATTGTCCTTAATAATAAAATATCCAGTCCCTGTATAACAGAAAAAAATCAAATTAAAGTTCCGCAACCCAGACTCAGATCTACAAACTCACGGGGGCAGCTGTTTTATGTACCACATAGGAGGCAAGTCTTCGTATTCAAATCTCCTATTATCAGGGCCATGGACTTGTATAATGCCGTGGATACAAAGCCAGCCTTCAAATGATTAAGTAATATACAATTATTATAGCCTACAACCGCTAATTAGTGGCCTAAAATATATTACACTTCAACCTAAGTTGTATTCTTCAATTTCTTGTATGAAATTGATATGAATAGGCACCAAATTCCAAGCTCTAGCTCTTTCCATTCTGATTTTAGGCGGAACCGCCAAAAAGCGGCTTTCAACCTCTAATTAGCGGCCAAAAATATATTACACTTCAACCTAAGTTGTATTTTTCAAATCTTGTATGAAATTGATATGAATAGATACCAAGTTTAAAGTTCTAGCTATTACCGTTCACATTGTACGACCTCGCTGGACGTTGCTTAACTTCAGTGATCTAACGGGAATTGGTGTATTCAACGTGCCATAGACGCTGGCTATTCATGTTTGTATCTTATTTCAGTTCTCCTACAGAGACTTCTTTGGCTATGATAAAAGTTTTGCCCATATCACCCGACCGATTTTAAGCCGGACGATTCTGAGTTCAGACAATTCTATCAAAGTAATAGCCAAACTATCGGAGGGAAAGGGATTCAAATTGAAATATTCTTCCGATCTGCCGGCAGGTTAGTATGTGCGTGGACGAAGTGAGGTCTAGTGTTTTGGACAGCAATTATATTACTCGTGAACAAATATTATACCGGATTTATGATGAAGGTTCATTGGGAAACAAACCAGCTACCCAACATTGACTCCACTCAGCCCGAGTTGGGTCTGAAACAGCCGGAATCACGAAGGCTTGGACCTAACTCAGTGAGTGTTTGAAATGTCCACAAGATCGCAGCATATTATCTTTTTCGTGGTTCTCTCTTAACATGGGAATTAAATTTTATGTTCGATTTTTTAAAAAAAATTTACACAAAAACTCTTAGAAAGAGACGCTCTTTTCATAAGTCAAATCACATTTGAGAACAGACAAAAAAATTTGACCACTTTTCACGTTTTCCCACCATTTTAAAATTTTGATGCGTATTTGAAATCACCGCCATCAAAAACTACGATATAGGGTCCATCCACATTCTCTTCGGTCACACAGAACCCTCCAAGCGACGATAAAGTTGTCCAAAAATGACATTTTCCACCCTGTAACTCGGCTATGCTTCGCCTGGCTGACTAACAAATTTCGTAAAAAAATTTCCATTTCATCTCACCATATTCAGGGGTCCCATTTATAGCCAAACACACTCTGACAGTGTTCTGTGTACAATTAGACCCCAAACGGCACCTTCATACCAAATCTAAGTGGGGAAATTGTAATTCACGGCGTACAGTGTGCGTTGTACCCAAAGGTGGCGGCGCTCAAAAGGATTTTATGGGTCGATTTTTGGATTGTTTATACGTACCCAGAAACGAGAAATATCAAATTTTTGGAGGGGAGGGAGTTTTTTAGTCAGTAAAATAATAAACCCATGTGTCACATTGGCAGAGTTTTTTACCTTTACTTATTGTTGGTTCTTGTAATGAGTGTCGAAATCTCTCCGGTATCGTTCAATAAATTCCGATTCGTTTCAAATTTTGACTTTCAGCTTGTGGAGGATTCTTAGATTCAAATGGAACCATATCTTCTCCTCAAGATTTGAAAACATTCTCTTGTGAGTGGATCAAGAGGAGTTCTAACATTTCACAGACTTTTGCTTTTACTATTAAAGGCATTATATCAGACCATGACTCCAACAAAAGATGTAATAGTAATGTAAATATGAGAAGTAATTCGTTTGTAGTCTATCATGGTAAGTTTATATGTTGTGACTGTGGATCAGTGGGGCGTAGGACACAATGCAAAAAAATGGCTGGTCCTATTTTGAAAATGGACGTGGACTGTCGTTTGTCGGACGAAAAGTTGATTAGCCGACAGGAGACAGCTGAAATCTGAGTTGTATAAGTGAACTAAAACTGGAATTTCAATATTTTTATTTTATTTTCAAGTTTACAACACAATACAAGGACCTGTTGTAATATTAGAAAATCATTAAATAGAAACATAGCTTCATATGTTACTGTATAATATGCGATTGCGTGGCTCTTCTTTCGAGATTTTACTCTCGCGATTTATGGATGAGTTTCGAGACATCCATCTTTTCTGCCTCGTTGTTTAGTAGTGTCAATTGCGAAAGGCGTTTTTTTATGTATCCTACCGCAGATGCTGCGTCATATACTTCAAAAATAATATAAATTCAAACACATATGCCGAAGTTTAGGACACTTTTTTATTGTATTTTTTTATACTTCTATGAGGTCCCGCCTCACTTTTTTTTTATTTTATTTTTTTAAATAAAGGAATCTGTAGCCCACCGATGACCCTTGAATCAGGGGAACCTATTGGCATAGATACGCCACTGCCAAATATTTTGTTGAAGTCCCCAAAGCCCAAATCTCAAGTTACTGCCATTGGTCCATGTGTTTTATCTATCTGTCTGTAAACAAGATATCTCGAGAACAGTAAGTGCCTTGATATACAAACATGCAATATGTTATTACATTTCACCGAAAAACTTTTGGTTGCAATTGAATAAATTTCTGAAAGTTGTTTGCCCCTTTTTAGAGTTTTCCCGCCCAAGAAGAAAACAATAAGAGCTCAAATTTGCTGCCTATTAATAATAATTTTATGTATAAAACGCACGACACTTTTAGTCGAAATCGAATCCACTATCGCCGTTTTTTTCTATGCATAGCGTTTTTTTTTACAAATTCGGGCATTTTTTGAGTCTGTATACGGAGGCTCGGGCATTTTTACAATCTGTACTTATTTTTATCTTTGAAGCTAATATCTCAACGGATTCAGAAGTTAAGGTAGGGGAACGGACATTATGATATTGGAAATAAAATGACTGGCCAATATAATATATTGCAAATAAAACGACCGGCCAATGTAATATATTGCAAATAAAACGACCGGCCAATATAATATATTGCAAATAAAACGACCGGCCAATATAATATATTGCAAATAAAACGACTGGCCAATAATTCGTTGACATTTCAGAGGAAAGGAAGCTGATTTCAAGATTGTGTTCTTCGTACGAGACTCCCAAACGGATCCTGAGTCCATTCCCAGACACCAAAATACAGGTCAGTATAATTTTCAAAATACGCGTCAGGTCAGCATAATTTTCAAAATACAGGTCAGTATAATTTCCAAATGTATGTCAGCATAATTTTCAAAATACAGGTCAATATAACCTTCAAAATACAGGTCAGTATAGTTTTCAAAATACGGGTCAGTATAATTTTCAAAATACAAAATAGTCCTATAATGGTATATTAAGGAGGATGATCGTTGGAACTTCAGTGTGAGTCTCGGATAGAAAGACAGAGGATCTTCTGGTAAGTCCTATGATGGTATATTAAGGGAGGATGATCGTTGGAACTTCAGTGTGAGTCTAGGATAGAAAGACAGAGGATCTGCTGGTATGGCCCCTATGATGGTATATTAAGGTAGGATGATCATTGGAACTTTAGTGTGAGTCTAGGATAGAAAGACAGAGGATTTCCTGGTAAGTCCTATGATAGTATATTAAGGGAGGATGATCGTTGGAACATTAGTGTTAGTCTAGAACGTCTAGGGTAGAAAGACAGAGGATTTCCTGGTAAATCCCATCCTTATTACCCTTTTTCACTGAGTCGAACATATAACATCTTTCAACCTAATAAATATAAATACTAAAATAATAATATAATATTTAAATAGAATTTCTTCGTTTATTGGTTTATTATTTTCAATAATGAACATTTGGAAAAAAAATACCCCCCCCCCTCAAAATTTGATATTTTACGTTGCAAGGTACGTAGAATCCGAAAAATGAATAAAAAAAATTCGTTTGTCCGCCGCGCCGTACGCCGTGATGGTTACTTTTTTAAAGGTTCTCAGTATTGCTGTCTAAAAAGAGAATGGTAAGAGCTAGAGACTTAAAATTTGGTTTGTATGTCACATTTGGAGTCTCAGTAAGCTTCGAAACTTGTGGGCGCAATCAAATATACCGCTGGTGGTTTTTACCGCTTTTTAGTGGTATTCATTTTTCATTAATCCTGTCTAAAAAGAGAATGGTAAGAGCCAGATTAAACTTTCTCCTAGTGCTCGCACCCATCTAAAAAGAAAACGTACTTACTAAGTTTCGACCTTTTCTTTGGATGTAAAACTAATTCAGTTAGGTTCATTGAATACACCAGTTTCTCTAAGCTCTAACGATCAGCGTGGTTTTACTTGGACCGGAAATGAATTAGCTGATACTGGGCCCCATTGGGCCACCTGGGTCCAAACGGCGTCCATTTAAGAGAGATCTACAGTTTACATAACTATAGTAATAGTAGATTATTATGAAATGGGCCCCTTGCAACACAAAGGGGAATCCCCCCTCCCCCTTGTCAAACATTTTATTTGGGTTACCAGTTTTAAAATACTTTTGAATGCATTTTTTCGTTCCTGAGTGAGCTACCTGCCTCGGTAACTCAGTGGTAAGCGCTCGCCTGGTAAACAGGAGGGCGTGGGTTCAATCCCCAGCAGAGGCAGAATTTTTTCCTCATTCATTTGAGTACTTGACCACATAAAAATAGAGCTCTACCTGCCTCGGTAACTCAGTGGTAAGCGCTCGCCTGGTAAACAGGAGGGCGTGGGTTCAATCCCCAGCAGAGGCAGAATTTTTTCCTCATTCATTTGAGTACTTGACCACATAAAAATAGAGCTCTAAGGTTAAGGTAGTCGAAAATGCCTCNCCTTCTAAGAGGCACGGCCATTCTAACTTTTTAGTATTTTCTAAATTTTATTTTGCCCATTCCCGGTTTCGAGCTCGTAACTCTGGAATGGCTCGCCATATTTTTGCAGAAAAGGTTCTAAAATAAGGAATAAAAGGCCACCTAAAACTTCCTCGCTTTTAGTTGATATGTTATCGCGACATAATTGAAGATATATTTTAGTACTGATAATTTTCTTAGATCATGATTTTCGGGGGTCCATTCCCATACATTTTTCGCTATCTGCTACAGTTTGGTCTGTGGTATTGTAACAAACAACCCCTACCACATTGGTACACACAAATTTCCTGTTGATGATGAACGAAAAAATGAAATAAGGCAGCAGTATTCTGCCGCGCATGTTATAGTGTGTTTAAATGACTTCCTTTGCATGATTAAATATTTTTTCAGCTCTCCTTTTCGTCTTTGAACATCAAATGTGACCACCGTGGTAATGATGGTCTGACAATCTACAACGGACCTCTTCCTACGTCACCTCTTCATAATCAAATTTGTGGTACAACAATTCCTCCCGAGTCAATATTAACCTCAAACAAACTGTGGATAGAATATCATTCAAGAAATAAAACTATCCAAGAGACGTTGGGGGTCAATATGGAGAAAGTTGTGTTCTCCTGTGGTGACATATTGTCAAAACCGAGTGGGACGGTGACCAGTCCTGGCTATCCAAACAAAGGATACCCAAATAATATTGAATGCATTTGGTAAGTGTAACTGGCAGAGCCATATTAACCTTCCGCGGGGACCGTAGCACTTTCACAGAGCGGCCCCCCCACCCCCCGAAGACACCGTCTAAGTAGTCTACTTTTTGGAGCCAGTACAAAAATTGATTATCTTTAGACCTTTTGGTCTAGTACCTACAGCTGGTAGAGAAAAGTGAAATTAAATTTTGAGTATACCAACATCGATAAAACATGGTTACTCATGCTAAAAAAATACAATTTGCTTATGTTGCAATACTCGTTTCTTTATTAAGTTCCTAGGTAGTAGGTACCTACTTGTACTTTCCTAAATTAGAGTTTTTCAATTGTCAACGCAGAAATGTCGAAATATCTAATGTAAATTGACAAAGAGCGGGGCACTTTAAAGCGCGGGGACCGTAGCACGTGCTACTATTGTTAATCCGGCCCTGCTCAATTAATCAACTGTAGACCTTACTGAGTTCCACTGAAAATATCTCATTTGAACTTGGCTATCTTTTATATGNTTGGGTTTGATGGATAGTTGAATGATAGATAGTTGCTGGCTGCTCATGATGTAAATCATGATTAGCCAGCATACATAGACGACAACGATCAGATACTTCAGGGTTTAGCAAGGATTTATGTACCAACTCTTTGAAGAAGTATCTGGAGCAGCTAGGCTGGGTCCAACGGAGGGAACACACAGTGAGTTGTCATAGGAACGGCGTTGATGGTCTTTGGCCGTGTCTGAGGGCACGGGTAGCCCCGGTACGAAGAACCAACCATCTTGGGGGCCTGAGAGATCTAAATCGATTCTTTATCTAAGAAAGTGTCAATTCGATATTTGTTAGTTCGATAATTGATTTTTTTTCTAAAAAAAATCAATTATCGATTTAAAAATAATTGATTTAAAATTTACAAATCGATTATTTCATCCAAGAAAGTGTCATTACGATATTTGATAGTTCGATAATTCAACTTTCTCTTTTTCAGGTATATTACAGTGGACAATGGATTTTTTATAAATTTAAAATTTACAAATCGATTCTTTATTGAAGAAAGCGTCAATTGTACATCGGACTATGTTCAAATCTATGATTACGCTTCAGATGAGATTACAGTTCAATTGGATCAGGTGTGCGGTAGAAACGCTATCCGAGAGTACAACTCAACCAGAAATAGAATGAAAGTAATATTTAGGAGTAACAGTGGCGTATCTGGAGATGGGTTCAAATTAGAATACAAATCAATCTGTGGAGGTAAGTTTTTGCGGAGATAAGCCCGGATAGCTTACTTAAAGAGATGTATATTTTGGTGTGTGTGTGTGTGTGTGGCGTATCGGGAGATGGGTTCAAATTAGAATACAAATCCATCTGTGGAGGTAAGTTTTGCGGAGATAAGCCCGGATAGCTTACTTAAAGAGGTGTACATTTTGGTGTGTGTGTGTGTGTGGCGTTCGAATGCTGGTAGGGTCAAAAATTTGTCACTGTGATTTGGATGTTTTCAGGGCCCAATCAGCCTCGCGAGGACAATGAGTAGCTATGGAGATAAATGCGCATACATATCCGGTGCCAGCATTGTAGGTAAAATAGAAAAAATCTAAGTAATTGGATAATTATTGATATGAGGGAAATCCTAAAATGCTGCAGTGAGCACCAAGTTGTCGCATAATAACACAAAGAAACACAGCATTTATTTATTTCACAAAACAAATGTTTTGTATTGGTCTGACATTTTTGATGTCAAATATTTTTTCAAAATTTACCTACTCCAAAAATCGAAGTCGAATATAATTTTGTTGCCCATAACTTTTTTGTATTTAAGATGACAAACACATAAGGAAAATCTGGTGTGAAGATGGCACGACTTTCCTTATCTACAAATGAAAAGAAATTATTGTATTGGGCTGAAATTTTCGATGTTCAGTTTTCAATGCCAATTAGGTAACAGCCGTGGTTGATAATTCTTGCGGATAATGCAGTAGCTTCTCCTTGCTTTCTGTATGTGTAATGACAAAGATATCGTTTCCGACCCTTCCTTTAGTTGTCTTTTACGACTGGCACGGATTTGGGTGCCTTGGAAATATTCTTTTTAAGTCCCCCTATCCATATTATCATTAGGACGTCGTTTACCTTCTCCATTTTTTATTGTCTCATTCTTTCTGTCATCAGGTGTTTACTCCGAGAGTTCTATTGGTGTTATCAACGACATGAGCAAGACTTCCATCAAAGGAACAATTATGTCTCCCAACTATCCAAACAATTATCCACCAAATATTTCTTGCAATTATACGTTCATTGATCCAAACAGACTCATTACATTAAACTTTACGGATTTCGCATTGGAGAAAAGTAAGTTCCCATCACCTCACTCGGGATTAGTGTCGATTATTCCGATTAATCGGAATAATTGAACCTTTGCAATCGTCTCGAACAAAAGCTCACCAATGTAACATATGTATTTATTATTTTATCAAAGATAAGCCCGGATAGCTTACTTAAAGAGCTGTAAATTTTGATATATGTGTGTGTGGCGTATTGGGAGTTGAGTTCAAATTTGAGTACAAATCAATCTGTAGTGGTAAGTTTTTTTGAAGATATGTCCGGATAGATACTTAAAAAATTGAATAATGATTGATATTAGGGAAATCTTACAATGCTGCAGTGAGCACCAAGTTGTCACATAATAACACAAAGAAACAGCATTTATTTATTTGACAAAACGAATGTTTTGTATTGGTCTGAAATTTTCGATGTCAAATATTTTTTCAAAATTTACTCCAAAAATCGAAGTTGAATATAATTTTGTTGCCCATAACTTTTTAATATTTAAGATTACAAACAAAACACATAAGAAAAATCTGGTGTGAAAATGGCACGACTTTTCTTATCTACAAATGAGAAGAAATTATTGTATTGGGCTGAAATTTTCGATTTTCAGTTTTCAATGCCAATTAACAGCCGTGGGGCTGGTTTGCGACAACTCGCCATGAGTTTTTGGTTATTGATAATTCTTGCGGATAATGCAGTAGCTTCTTCTTGCTTTCTGCGTAGATAATGGAAAAGATAACGTTTCTGACTCTTCCTTTAGTCGTCTTTTACGACTGGCATAGATTTGGGTGCCTTGAAAATATTCTTTTTAAGTCCCCCTATCCATATTATCATTAGGACGTCGTTTACCTTCGTAATTTTTTATTGTCTCTTTATTTCTTTCACCAGGTGTTTATTCCGAGAGTTCTATTGGTGTTATCAACGACATGAGCAAGACTTCCATCAAAGGAACAATTATGTCTCCCAACTATCCAAACAATTATCCACCAAATATTTCTTGCAATTATACGTTCATTGATCCAAACAGACTGATTACATTAAACTTTACGGATTTCGCATTGGAGAAAAGTAAGTTCCCATCACCTCACTCGGGATTAGGGATTAGTGTCGATTATTCCGATTAATCGGAATAATTGAACCTTTACAATCGTCTCGAAAAAAAGCTCACCAATGTGACATATGGATTTATTATTTTATGAGTTAAAAAAACNCCCAAAAAAAAAAAATTGATATTTTAGGTTTCAAGGGACAAAGAATCCAAAAATCCATTAGAAATAAACTATTCGACCGTCGCGCCGCCTCCCCTTTTTGTCATTATGGAACCCTATACCTATATATGACTTACAGCAACGAAAAGTTTTTGGCACAAATAGACCCCAAATGGGACCGGCATACCA
>CM022881.1:5120817-5195126 GCA_012654025.1 Pachypsylla venusta
TCATAGTACTTGTACATTATAAACTGAGTGTTCCATCATCAATAGTTTCCCTGCAATTTTCTTCCATCAAAACTGAGTCACAAGTTCGTAGTACTTGTACATTATAAACTGAGTGTTCCATCATCAATAGTTTCCCTGCAATTTTCTCCCATCAAAACTGAGTCACAAGTTCGTAGTACTTGTACATTATAAACTGAGTGTTCCATCATCAATAGTTTCCCTGCAATTTTCTCCCATCAAAACTGAGTCACAAGTTCGTAGTACTTGTACATTATAAACTGAGTGTTCCATCATCAATAGTTTCCCTGCAATTTTCTCCCATCAAAACTGAGTCACAAGTTCGTAGTACTTGTACATTATAAACTGAGTGTTCCATCATCAATAGTTTCCCTGCAATTTTCTCCCATCAAAACTGAGTCACAAGTTCGTAGTACTTGTACATTATAAACTGAGTGTTCCATCATCAATAGTTTCCCTGCAATTTTCTCCCATCAAAACTGAGTCACAAGTTCATAGTACTTGTACAATATAAATACTGCTAAACAAGTAGCCATTGGAAATCTTTAGCAAGACGTACATAATAGGTAAGGAATGCCCATGAGGGTCGACAGTTCTCTGTATATTTACCTCAATATAAGGTATGCCCATGAGAGTCAAAAGTTCTTTGCATTCCTTGACGTGCACGGGTGAGACTTTCACAAGACGTTTGCTGAATTTATCGATTTCTTCAGTATCGCCTGAAAATCAAACAATTCATTATAAGTATTATTTATCTATACTTATAAAACGCAAGGTTGGTATACTGACAGACTGATAATCAAGCTCCACGATGGCTAAACCTAGAGACTTGAAATTTGACACACAGGTCCCTTTGAGTATGTGGGTGCGTAATAAGAAAGGGAAAAAACTGAAAGGTCAAGTGGGAGCAAGTTACCGCCAAAAATGACGCTTTTTAGCGGGTCTTTTTGATTTTTTTTTCTGGGCAAACTAAAAGAGATAACGAAAAATTACCGAGAATCCCCCCCTCCCCCAAAAATAGTATATAAGGACCCCATAAAAAATATAAAATTTGAAATTTTCCGGTTTCTCCCCTATTTATGGACGGTTTTCACCACCAAAAAATTGGAATTGAGAAGTACCACTTCGGAATAAGCGAGAAAGCTGAAATTCGATACAAAGGTAATCCTCAGTACAAAAAGTGATATCTTTGAATACAATATTGAATTTTATGAATAGGAGCCGTGCTCACACTGGGGGGTCGGTTCCACAAAAAATCCATAATTAAAAAGTTTCACTTCGGCATGAGCGAGAAAGCTGAAATTTAATACGAAGGTGTTCCGCAGTGCAAAAAGTAATATCCTTGAGTAAAATATTGAATTTTGTAAATAGGAGCTGTGTTCACCATGGGGTCGGTTCCACCAAAAATCTAATATCGAGAAGCTTTAATATCGCGATCTCGAAATTGTTGTTGAATTTCGTAACCGAAGCGAAGCACGGGAAAACAGCTAGTAATAAATTAAAATAGAAGTCATATTTTCTGGTAAGGGTTGGGTGGTAGAGAATTCCTCAGGAATTCTCTTGAATGACTTTATATTATTTACCTTCTTCTTTTCACTATCCTCTCCTCCTTCTTTTCTATCTCTATTTTCATCACCTGAATGACTTTTGAACGGCTTTATGGGGAGTTTTGAAATTTTTCATGGTATTACATCCCAAATTAAACCACCTGATGGTGTGACGAATTTTTCAGGGGTGGGTCGCATATGGCTCCCAGGGGGTCAAACTTTTGTTTTTTAAATAGGAACCTCTCCATCTTGTGATACATTTTCAAAAAGGCAATAAATAAAATTTGAAGTACTTTGCAAAAAAATTTACACGTCTAGCGTTGTTTTGTTTCAAAATGGCGGCCATTTGAAATTTCCAAGAGTGTCTAAATTTAGGCGAATTATTTGCAATGGGATATTGAATAATTGCATAGAACATCAATTTCGAGGAACTGTTATTTTAGACATAATTTTTTTTTCAGGGGCGGAATCTATGTGATCCCGAGGAACCACTTGTTACCGAACGCACCCCATCAGGATATTATTGATAGGTGAGTTATAACTTATAACTAGGTAAATTTATCTAATTATAGTCTCTATCTTTTATCGGGGATGAGTACATTCCGTGATCAACGAGAGTCAGAGAATCAGATCAATTTTCTGGCCAGTTATTTATTTTTTGGATTTTCAAGGAATGTTGATACGAAATTATCATTTTCATTTTAGTTAGCTGTTATGAATTCGTATGATTTAGTTCTGTTTTGAGCATTTACAGAAAGTGATCCTTTTTTTGTTGTTTATAATGTTAAACGAACCCTCTTAAAAAATGTATGTCTAAAAAAACAGGTTTCTCGACATTTGTGTCCTATGCAATTATTCAATATCCGACTGCAAATAATTTGCCTAGTTTTAGACACTCTTGGAAGTCATGTCTTGGAAATTTCAAATTGCCGCCATTTTGAAACCAAAAACCCTAGACGTGAGAAATTCTTTTACAAAGTACATATCATTTTGGTAAATGTATATTTTAGCTACTTCTATGAAAATGAGGTTTTAAATTATTATTTTTTTTTTTTTTACAAAAAACGGTGTATTTTACCTTGGAACTTTGAAAATAAGTCGGGGGAACGCCAAAAATCCCATCGCAATAGAGGCATAGCCGTTAAAATGTTTCCTAATCACTCTACGGGAGCCGCAACAGACCTCCCCGGTACCTATCGGGGAGGTCTGTTTTTTTGGCGTTCTTTGGTTGGTGTTTGGTTTAATTTTTTTGGTTTAATTTTTTTTACATAGGGATTTTTTCAGACATGATGGATTTTTCCAATTTGCCACTGACTTTTTATATTTTTTGAGTTTTTTTTACCGGAAAAACAACTTCATCATCGAGGCATGGGCGATTAAAACGTTTCCTAACCCCTCTGGTGGGGGCGACACGTTCATCTTAACGGTGTAGAAAAGGGGAACACATTTTCGGGGGAAACGTCAAGTCAGGCGGCAAATTGGAAAAATCCCTGTCTGAAAATCCCCATGTTTTTGTCTAGGATTCTCCGTCATATGCCGCAATTCCTAACCTCTAATTGGGTTAAAAAAAAATTAAAACGAGCCGCAACATACCTCCCCAATAGATAAATTCGGTACCGGGGAGATATATTGCGGCTCCCTTAGAGAGGTTAGGAAACGTTTTAACGGTCATGCCTCTATTGCGATGGGATTTTTGGCGTTCCCCCGACTTATTTTCAAAGTTCAAGGTAAAATACACCGTTTTTTTGTAAAAAAATAATAATTTAAAACCTCATTTTCATAGAAGTAGCTAAAATACACATTTACCCTCATTTTATTGTCTTTTTGAAAATGTATCACAAGATGGAGGTTCGTATTTAAAAAACAAAAGTTGGACCCCCCGGGGGTCACATGGAACCCGTCCATATTTTTTTTTTTTTTTTTTTTTTTTTTTTTTTTTTTTACTATTGTTTCTTGGTTTATTAATTTCAAAAAAAGAACCTTTGCGTAATCTCCTCACTAAACTCTGGCCATGCCTCTTAACATAACATTATACCTGCGACAGACAAACATGCACCTATGGAGGAGATTGGCTCATGGACTTCACGGGCGACTTGTTCTTTTTTCGTCTGATTTCACCTACTTTTGCTACTTTCATCTGACATTGAATCTATCTTTGGTAGTAGTAGAGCTCGGATCAATCAAACAAAATAAAACTATTGCCCAAATGCACATCACAATAAAACCATTCTATTTGAATGCGGACCCTACTAGCCTAGAACATATATTTTGGAGGACCGTGGCCGTTTTTGGTCCGAAAACATCGTTAATCTCGTCGAGAAATCGATAAAAACAGACAAACACCGTTTGCTAAATCATTTTATTTCCAGCATTCGGGTATATCAAGGGTGTTTGGCTATAAATGGGACCCCTGAATATGGTGGGTAGCTGTGATCGAATGGAATTTTTTTTACGAAATTCGTTAGTGAGCCAGACGAAGCATAGCCGAGTTACAGGGTGGAGAAGGTCATTTTTGAACAACTTTCAACGTCGCTTAGTTGCTTCTGTGTGACCGAACAAAAAGAAGATGGACACTAAATCCTAGTTTTTGATGGCGGTGATTTCAAATATGTCATCAAAATTTTAAAAAACAAAAGCAAAATGGGGGAAAACCTGAAAAGTGATTAATTTTTTTTGTCCAAAGTCTAAAAAATGTTCGATTCAATACATTTCACTTTCTTTTTTCCCGGTTTGAAAACACATTTAAATTGATTTTAAGAGAACCTGAGCATGGAAAATGTAATCTGAACTCAGATTAAGAAAGAAAGAAAAAATCGGAAAAAACATCTTCTAAACTAGCACAATATTATGTTAACATTCATCAGAAAATATTCTAGGAAATATGAAAATTTACAAATTGATTTTTTCTTTTTTTTATGATATCCTTTTAAAAAATCTGAACTCATAATTTCATTTACTCGTATTATACTCGGGTACTGTCATAACGAAAAAAAAGACTAAAAAATCTAACGAGAAAAAAAGAAAAAAATACATTTAATCGAACATTCTTTGGACTTTGGAAGGCTGTCATTTTGGTTCACGCTCTGTTTTCGAAAATCTAATTTGACAGTTGTGTTCAGGACTTTAATTGGAGCTCATCTCTAAAATTTTATCGTAATCGGACCATTTTCGTGGTTCTCTCTTAACATGGGAATTCAATTTTTGTTCGATTTTACAATTTTTTTTACACAAAAAGTCTTAGAAAGAGACACTCTTTTCATAAGTCGAATCATTTTTGAGAACAGTCAAAAAAAAATTAATCACTTTTCAGGTTTTCCCCCATTTTGCTTTCGTTTTTTAAAATTTTGATGACATATTTGAAATCATCGTCATCAAAAACTAGGATTTAGTGTCCAGCTTCTTTTTGTTCATTTTTGAGAACAGTCAAAAAAAAATTAATCACTTTTCAGGTTTTCCCCCATTTTGCTTTCGTTTTTTAAAATTTTGATGACATATTTGAAATCATTGTCATCAAAAACTAGGATTTAGTGTCCAGCTTCTTTTTGTTCGGTCACACAGAACCCACTAAGCGACGTTAAAAGTTGTTGAAAAATGACCTTCTCCACCCTGTAACTCGGCTATGCTTCGTCTGGCTCACTAACGAATTTCGTAAAAAATGTTCTATTTGATCTCAGCTACCCACCATATTCAGGTGTCCCATTTATAGCCAAACGCCCTGTATATTCGTGAGCTAGATTCCCCTTTAGGACTGTATAAGCCCCTGCATTTATCTAGGTATGCCTCAACCGGGCTTTCAGAGCTTGAAAAGTAGTATGTCTAGAGCTAAGGCCAATGATCTGAGTAAGCTTGATTAGCCTTTTGGCTAGGTATTTTTCGTGGATATATCAAGCCTGGGATGTAGCTGTCTCCACGCAAATGACGTGAGTTCTGCAGAGTCTACACAAAATTTGGTCCCGATGGAAGCTCAGTTGCTAATCTGATATTTTTACGACTGAGATCAAGGATCTCGATAGGAAGATCCCTGGATGGTCCCTGTAACATGGCCCTACTGTGTCTTAGACCCCGGGCGGTGTTCCACCGTTTAAGATGGTTTTCGAGTACTCATTCGGGTAAAACTTATTTAAAATCATGAATCAACTTTTTAATAATGTATATCTTACCTGCCTCTTGAGCCTTTGCCAAAGCTTTTTGTGCGTCTCCCCTTTTTTCAGCTCTTTTGCTGAGTTCTCCTGATTTTAAATTAGGTGGTTTACCATCAAAAACATAAATTGGTTTAATACCATGCTCTACTAAACGGATGGTTCGATAAAATGTACCCATCAAGTGACTGAAACAAAACACAGCACAGACATATAGCAAACGTAAATATCACTGGAGCTAAATAACATAGGTTTTACTTGGAGGCGTATGTAGAGTAGGGATGAGAAGTTATGAATCTTTTGACTGATTAGATCACAAATGAATCACTCAGTAAAATGATCTAATCATTTTTATGACTCACTCAAAGCTGGATCTAGATCCAGCTCATATTATCACACTCAATTGAATCCTATTTTTCATTTAATGAAATCATGTTTAATTAAAGTCAAACGAAACAGTCTTGGTAGTCAAGTGATCATTGTCTCTAAAAGTCGGGCTCAGAAGTTCAATTACCGTCCTGGGTGGATTTTCCTTAAAAAGCTGAAATTAGTTCTCAGAATGACTAGTTTTCTTCTTTCCTATATTTTCTTCTCTCTTCGGTTTCTGGACGCTAATAATTACATTCTCACAAATCCCTCTAGTAATAGTAGTTGTTGTTATTCACGTTCTCAACGACTCTCACTGTGTCTCCAGGCCAAGGAAGGCAGCCACTCTAACAAGATCTGTCCATAATGCTGACGGCTCTAGATTGGTTGGGTTTGATGGACAGTTGAATCAATGATTTACATCATGAGCAGCCAGTATACATAGAGGACAGCGATCAGATATTTCAGCGTTCAACAATGTTTTATACACCAGCTCTTTTGAAGAAGTATCTGGAGCAGCTCCAACGGAAGAAAAACACAGCGAGTTGTCATCGGAACGGTGTTGATGGTCTTTGGCCGTGCCTGAATGCACAGGTAGCCCTGGTGCGAAGAACCAACCATCTTGAGGACCTCTATCTAATAGTAGCTTCATTGGATTACCCGTTAAAAAATATACGAAAAACCACCATCATTACTATTTTGTGACATACATCGATGACATGACATCGATAAGTCGAAATTTCCATGTAAAATCCTATGGGACTACTAGAAAATGCAAACCCTGTATAATTGCCGGATACAAGTCTCAAATGATGTTAACACCCCATAACACACGGGACCGAATTTTGCTTTCATATTTTTGATTTTTAATTAAATACTTCTTAAGGAATTAGAATAAAGTCAATATTCCAGGATAATACAAAAACATGTAAAATGGCCTGCGCATTTAAATTTTAAACATATACATTATGTAGAATCAACACATTTACTCGTTTAGGTTTGTGTGTGTGTCTCATGGCGTGAATGAATACAAGTCTAGAATTTCCAGAATTGTATTATTATTATTTTGATATTAGATTTTTACTTTTTGATTGAATAAGTAAATTGATAGAAAATATAGCAGCCTCCCGTTTGAGTAGCGACTAGTGGAGGCATTACAAGAGTAAAGAAATATATCATGCAGTGATAGTTTATTGTAGTGACCCTTGTAATGTTGTGATACTCACAAGTTTAGGTTGTGACAATGTAATACTATGCGTTAACACAAATATTAACACATTTACAAGAGCAAAGACATATATAGTGGAGTGATAATTTAGTATAGTGGCCCTTTAATGTTGTGATTTGTGATACTCACAAGTTTAGGGGGACCAGACAGATACTATTATTACTATTCTGAGCAACTAACCTAACTTAAAATATGATTAATTGAAAGTAGAAGGTTAATTTTCACGATTAAATGGTGGAAAATACGAAAAAACTCACTTTTAAATGTTTAATTCACAATTTTATTGCTTGAAAATTGACGAAACTTTGGAGAAAGCGCTTTTAGGGAGCGACTTTATGAGAAGAACAAGTTTAATCGAGGCATGGCCGATCAAAACGTTTCCTAACCTCTCGGGGGGGGGGGAACGTTCATCTAAACGCTTATATTGATAAAATAAACAAACTTGCACCAGACTTTTTTCATATTGGTACAACTATGTCTGCTTCAGTTCAATATATTCAAATAGTTCAATAAATACGGAAGAAAAAACTTCAAAATAAATTAAAATTGAAGTGAATTAATTAATCTCCCACCCCTAAAACGTTTAAAAAGCCTTTTTAAATTATATTAAACAACATTTTAAGTATGTAACTTGCTCCAAAAAAAAAAAAATAATAGTATCTGTCTTGTACCAGTTTAGGTTGTGACAATGTAATACTATGCGTTAACACAAATATTAAACACATTTACAAGAGTAAAGTGGAATAGAGGAAAATAGATTTTTCAACTGGCGAGGTTGTTTTTGTGAAGTCTTTTTACTCAGGGAGTAAAATAAAATGGATCAAAGCTACAATCATCGAAAAGATTGGAAATGTAATGTTTTTTGTTAAACTAGATAGTGGTAAGTTGGTGAGAAGGCACGTGGATCAAATCCTGAAATATGATCCATCTCATAGTAGTAGGGATACACCAAACGATGATAGTTTCCTTTTTAATGACCTGGAACCTACAGAGAGCGAGGGTAGCAATTCTCTTCCAAATACCCCACAAAACAATACGGGTGCGGATCCGTCAAGAGGAAATTGCTCTCCAAATACTCAACAAGATAATATGGTTACCAGGCGAACACTTAGGCCACGTGAAACATTGCGTCCTCCCCCTAGGTTTGGATTTTAGAGTGGGGGTGTGGAATAGCGTCGTCTATTCGGCGACATGGTTTTTAGCTGACCAGTGGATTTTCAAAAATGCTATGATCATTTTCTTTCCACAAGTTCAGTTTTTTTTTCAAACTTTTCAATTTTCTTTAATTATGTGAAATAAAATATTATTATTACATTGTTTCTTTCCTACCATTCTGAACAAAGGAATTAATTTATTCTATAAAGAAATATAGAGGCAATGAGAGTTTAGTGTAGTGGCCCTTGTAATGTTGTGATAATGTAATACTATGCGTTAACACAAATATTAAACACATTTACATTTATTTATTTTTTTACAATTGACATAAAACCTAATTATCCTTCAGTGTATAAAATTTCAATTCAATATAAGAGCACAGTTTATTTGAGTCTTGGTTACGAATCCACCATCTCAAACAACTGAGCGACTGAAGCTGTTTCAGACATACTTGAGTGGTTCGCAAATTAAGTTTATCTCAAAAGTCTTTTCAACAGCTGCGAATTTTCACATAACTTTTAAACAGCTTGAAAATTATTAATTCTGTAAAGCTCTAGGAATAAGAAAAGGCACAGAAATCAGTTGTCGAGTTATCATAAGCAATCGAAAGGCCGTTAATCTTTTACTATAAATAGAATTCAATAAATCTCGTTATATAATTCAAAAAATCTCGGCCGTTCAAAATACTGTAGAATATACACCCGATACTATTGTTATTTCTAATATTGGTCTTGCGTTTTATTTGCTAAATACAGACCTCGTAGTTTCGCCATCTACGCTTGTTAATTGATGTCCTTCGCTTCTAACAGCAATAAGAAACTGGTACAAACTCATGGAGGCATCAATACAAATCTTGCGTCCTAAAAAGTAAAATAAATATAAATAAGACTAGCAGATTTTAGAATATTTTTACGAACCATATAACTTTCTCGCCTTGAGTTAATAAATAATGTTACCAACATACTTCATGATATCTAACCGTTTGACAAAAAAAACTCAAAAAAGATAATACATTTTTGAGTTCTGATATTTTTTCTGGTGGTCTTAGATTATGATTTTGGGGGGTCTATTTCCGTCGAATAGACCCCCCAAAAAAAATTTGCACAAAAACGAAACTTTTATCTGACATTACCTGTGCCATTTACGCGATAATCAGTATTTAAGTCAGCATTACGTTCCGAGTCAGTCAGGGTAGTGTTAACTTGGATCTTCAACAAGAAAAAGTTGGAGTCAATAGCCACTAACTGTAAATAGAAGTAAAGTCTATTTTTAATACAGCCGATTTTTCTTGTTATGTCTGTTTGTACCTCGACAACTCTCGAACGACTTCTACGATTTTAACTTTCATATGGATACTAAATATTCACATCAAAGAAACATATTATGCATACAGGGCCGGATTAATCTTCCGCGGGGCCCGTAGCACTTTCAAATATCCGAATCCCGAAAATTTCACTTTACGCACTACGCAGAACTGAACTAAACTCTCTTTCCCCCACTCCTATCCCTAGTTCCTAGTCAAAAGTCTACTTGTCTTGTCTTGACTCTGGACTTAACGAAATAATAATATGGAGCCATCAGGTCGGAACCTACCGACATTTCACTTTGTAGATTTACGCTATGTTCAGATGATCGCGCGGTACGACAAACCGCGCGGCACAAGATCTATCTAAATAGTGCATATTGTCTACATGACCGCGGGGTGGGCTTTGTTCCACGCGGTACTAGTTCTACAAATTTGTATTGACTTGTTCAGTTGATCCGCGCGGTTAGAGGCGAAATAAAGTAGCCAAGTAGATATTTTGATGCCAGACTTCCGCGCGTACATAAGTTGTCATGTGAATGCTTCTCCCGTGCGGTACCGCGCGATCATCTGAACTTAGCCTTACCGCGTCGCCGAGACACAATTCTCAAACTGATCACAAATACAACTTCAAAGGGTAAGTTGAATTTGTGATACGTTGTATGTGTATTATGTATTATGTTGCAATACTCGTTTCTTTATTAAGTTCCTAGGTAGTAGGTACCTACTTGTACTTTCCTAAATTAGATTTTACTACATACTTTGAAGAGTTGGGGGCCCCGTCAAAATGCTATGTTTTTTTAATTGTCAACCCAGAAATGTCGAAATATCTAGTGTAAGTTGTCAAAGCGCGGGGCCCGTAGCACGTGCTACAAGTGCTACTATTGTTAATCCTGCCCTGTATGAATACACCAACAAGTATAGTTTTGCAATATTGTAAATATGTTTAATTTTTTCTTATTTAAAAAAAAAATATTCCCGGAATGAACTGAATACTTTTTGCGCCATATTTGCCACGGGGTCCAAATAGTGGTCATTTTTAGTGAGTTCCAACATTCATAGAACTACTATTATAATAATAATAATAATCAGTGTCTACTGAAGCATGAAATATGAAAAAGTTTAAGTGGTAACAGAAGAATAGAACCTATTCAATTTAGAGGCAGGAACAGCGTATAGGATAGCAATACCATTTCTGTAAATTCGTTAACTCTTTAAAGGGTTCAACGGTAGGTAGTATAAAAATGAAACGAAGAACTGATATTTTATACATCTATCAAAAACTAACTTACCAAAATGTGTTTTAATTTCACTCTCTCTTATTGAGCTCGGAGCAATGTCAGCAACCAATTTGGCTAATCCTAAAATACCCATAGTGAACTGATAAAAAACTTTATTATGATAAATGAAATTACGAGTTTAGAGCAGCTGTGAGAAGACACTTCTTTGAGGTAACTTTAATCACGATAAGAACACTTGCTAGTAGAAATAAGTACTTATTGAATTAAAACTAGTAAAAACACAATTAAAGAGGAAATTTTAAGATTGTAGGTATTAATTAGGAATATTGAAATCTAAAACCGGTAAAAATGAGATCAATAAAATTTAAATGTGAACAGCCTTATGAAGATTTTCTTGGATTCAAAGTAGATAAAACAACAGCACAGAAAGATACGTATTTACGTTCTAATTCTAACTTTTTTAGGAATTAATTAAATATTTAATTTTACTTTGTTTGATTATATTATTTAATTTAAATTTCATGTAATTTCCAGTTCAATCTTCTTCATCTTCAGCAATCACGCTAACGCTAATCAAGTATTCAAGTAATCACGCAAAAATCATCACTGTTGCCAAATCATAATTTTAATGTTACCCGTTTCTTTTGAATGTAGGTATTAGCAGTTTTTTTTAGAATGTATTCTTTTCATCAATGGGACATGCGCGGATATAGCCCTCTTGTTTTGGGGGGGCACAATCGCACAATATACTTAATAGAAAATTTGGAGGAGGAGGGGTAAGGACTCGTAACCCAGGGACTGGGGGTTCGAGACCTGGCCAGTAGTTTTTAATGCAATTCAATGCAATGATTATCGAAGTACGAGTACGATACCTAATTTGTTAAAAGCTGTAGAGCTTACCACAAATACCTTTAATAAGGGTGATTAGCGATTTTGTAAGCGTGATGACGAAAAAAAGTGCCATGACGGATAACAGAATTTTTGGCAATTTTTTATGTAACTACGTACCTATTTCTATTTAGTCTCGGGATTGGGAATTATTTAGGGGCCCGTGCCCCCCCCCCCCCCCCCCCCCNTAGCGGATCACCATTCATTTGATTTTTTTTTAAAAAAATTACGTGATTAGGTATAATGAAATTTGAGAAACACCGCCCGCTTAAAAAAACTGGGGGCACGTGCCCCCCGTACCCTCCCATATATCCGCGCATGCAATGGGGTCGTTGAGATTAGCAGTTTAAACTTCTTATTTAACTTCACCCTCTATACTTCGACTCGACTAGACTGATGATGAATCGAATTATTCGAAACTAGTTTCTTTCTAAATCATTATAAATAGTGTTTTTGGAAAAACTGTTGCTCTATTCGGGCCTTGTGTCACGTCCGAAAGGGCATATTATATTTTATCCCCGCCTGGAGTCGATCCCCTTATAATAATGTTCTCAGATTTGTCGGGTAACTGAGTTGCTTGGCAACACTGTAATCAACAACTTTCTTACATTTGGCGCCAAAAAAGACAAAGGGAATGACTCCAAGGCAGTGATGTTTGGCGTACGGATTCATCCGTATTTGTACGGAAATTCTTACCTAGGTACGACATACGGAAAAAAGTCTAATCCGTATGCGAAGTGTACGGAAAACTGCGGAATCTGGTGCCTAGAGACTGGGACTTGAACCCAAGTCGCCTAATTACAAGTCTACTGTGTTTACCACTCGGCCACTGATGTTGGTCAAACTATAATGGTTGACCAAAATGCGTTCTACTCATGCGCGCACATCTACAAATACGGATTTTCGTCCGACTTCATTTACCATAATAGTGACTTTTACGCGTAAAAAAAAAATCTTTAACGAAAGAGAAAAGGGACCACTAGAAATGTAGAAATGTCGATTTTTTTTCGTGGTATTATTATTATTATTTGTGTACTACAACCAATTTGGTTGTAGTACACAATACAATAAGCCGAATCAAGTATTTCCTGAAAAACAAAAAAAATAAAATTAAAATATAGAAAAGAAAGGATAATATATATCCTGAAAAAATAAAGAATCAATAAAAAAAAAACTAACTCAAACAAGATTAGTCCTAGAATTTCTTCTTTACATTTTGAACATCACTGCTCCAAGGAGTGTTTAAGGATTGCAATAATTGTTTATAGATTCTCTAGTCTAGATGACTTTATAACTTTGTGATTGTGAAGGTCTATAAAATAATATCTTAATATATATATCAGAAAAGTTGTGTGTACCTATGTGGTAGGGGTTGCCTGTTCCAATAGCACAGCTTAAACGGTAGCAGATAGCGAATAATTGATGGGAATGGACCCCCAAAAACATGGTCTACGTCATCAAGAAGATTATCAGAACTAAATAGGTCAAGCCGTTCTCGAGTTACGACAAAATTTCTAATTTATTCACCAAAATCGGCAAGTCAAGGTCGGATATTTTGACGCGACAACATATCACTTAAAAGCGAGAAAGTTTTAGGTGGCCGTTTAGTCTTTATTTTAGGACATTTTCTGCAAAGGTATGGCCAGCCATTCCAAAGTTACGAGTTCGAAACTGGTAACAGGCAAAATAAAATTTAGGAAAATACAAAAAAATTCAGAATGGCTGTGCCTCTAAGGTCCCTAGGGAAACGTTTAAATCTTGGTTTTTTAAAGGTTGCAGTATACAGGACGGACACAAACCCATAATCCCCCCCCCCAAATTCCATTGTATAAAAATCGTAGCTAATAACGAGCGAACCATCTAGTGATCGAACCCAATATTGCTTTTTGCACGGTTGGCGTTTACATATATCAAAATACCTTCCTCACCGTTTCACCTCTGTAGAACAAATTACTCATGTTTTGACCGCACCAGACTGGTGATTTTTTGGCGATAGGTATGACTGCATATGCGTAGCTCAAATATATATATATATATATTTTTTAGATATACTACATATAAAATCCTGGGTGCGCCACTGTTCACGACATAATTAGAAATCAAGGACCACTCCACATAATATATATCAATATAAATTCATAATATATTTGTAAATTTACAATAAATAATATGTCGCAATCATCTTGTACAAAAAAACCGTCTGATTGAAACTTCATAAGTTTATAGAAAAAGGACTAATCTTTGAAAAAATCAACAATAACAACGGACAGGTTATGATAATAGATGTATGATGTCACATACACTTTAGCGCCAAACAAGAACTAATTAAGAGCTACGGTCTCATTCCAGAGTATCTAAAAAAAGGAGTGGAATTTAATACTCATTTTGAGAACGGTTTCAAATTTTGAAAAAAAAAACAAAAAAAAAAAAACAAAAAAAAACACTTTACTTATTATTGATACATCCATTCTCTATCTAATTGACGGAATACGAATGCTACCGATATTTATTTCGATACCAATTAATCGATTTTTGTTTATATCGATGTCAAAGTTCTAATTCTTTAAAGAACAATCTACAAAATAGTGACGATGAAGATTTTGGTTCATCACATTTGATCATTGTTACATCCTCCTCTTTCTAATTGACGGAATACACTACGAATGCTACCGATATTTATTTCGATACCAATTAATCGATTTTTGTTTATATCGATGTCAAAGTTCTAGTTCTTTAAAGAATAATCTACAAAATAGTGACGATGAAGATATTGGTTGATCACATTTGAGATACATTTTTGAATCATTATTAGGTAAAGCCACGGATTCAAAGGCAGCAGCATATTCACGATCAAATGCATCTGAAAAAAAAAACTGAAGAATTTTAAAAATCTGGTGTGACCATCACACGACCTCCGGAAAATTAAAAATATACATTCAGTCAAACTAAAGTACAAGAAATAGTACTATGTGGAACAAACCACATCATTAGAAAAGTTTTTAGTTCATAAAAATGATATTTGATTACGCTCCTGAGGTTTTACAACTTGGGGCCTGCCTTCATGACCAATATTATGAAATACTTACTTTGATCGATAACTTCTCTTCCCAAAGCTGTGAAGGCAAGGAACAAGATTTCTCTGTAGAGAGATAGACTTCGATTGACGCCACTCAATTTCATCTTATGACGCTCGCTCGATAACTTCTTCAATGGTTCTATTAGATCACTACAACGCACTGATGATATCACGTTCACCATCACGCTGAAGAAACAAAAAGTGTGTCATTGGTGAATGGGCGAGTTAAACAAAAAGCTCATGACTATTAGACATGTGTTAAGATTGATTGATTAACTTAAATGAGCCAAATCACTGCTGGGTCATTGACTCATGAATATGATCTAAGATTTTATTTTATATTATTTACCTTCTTTTTCTCCTCACTATGTTCTTCTTCTTTTCTATCTCTATTTTCAACATTTCTGAACAATTATATAAAAAAAGTTCATTCAATAAAGAATTATATAATAATAATAATAATAATAATGAATCACAATACGATTGAAATGGAAACTTATTCATTTTACTAATTTACGAGGCAATTCTGGAAGAAATCATGCAAATTGATGCGGGTATGCTGACGAGAGTCATGGAAAACTTCCGTGAAAGACTCCAAAAGTGCATCACTCCCCTAGGCCGTCATTTGGACGACATTATTTACAAAACATAGATGGAAAAAAAACTAGAATACACAAGTTTACAGAATACTAAATAATTTTTCAAATATCTCATTTGGTATTTATGTACCAGCTCTTTCAAATGTGGAAATACTTATTTGTACAAGGTGGAAAAAAAATAAATTGACTAAAAATTTCAGTCAATTTTTTTTTCAAACATTTCCGGGTAATCCGCAAATTAAAAAAAAAGTTTAAATGTTTAATATTTGTATTAACGCATAGTATCGCATTGTCACAACCTATATTTGTGAGTATCACAGCATTACAAGGGCCACTACAATAAAGTATCACTGCACTACATATTTCTTTACTCTTGTATGTAATGCCACCACTTGTCGCTACTCACATTAAAGTAGCTACTCAATTGGCCTCACGAGGCTGAGTGCACCCCAAACAACTAAGCACAGTTCCGAAAAAATATTCGGTTTCGCCCGGATTCGAACCTAGGTCTTCTTCGTTCAAAGACAGTGTGTGATACCCACTAGGCCAGGGAGATTTTCCACCATAGTATATAAGCACCAATATTCCGCAAATTATATTTAAATTGTGGACCCACGGAATAGGCGGCCCCAAAAAGGAGGAACTCAAATTTCTTACCTCCGGGGTACATTGGTCCGATCTGTAATTAAGGCACTAATTAGAGAGCTTTGCTTATCATTTTGATTCCATAAAATATACAAAGGTTGACCAACCTGAAATGAAATCAAAAATAAATGTGGAATGAGTCCGAACAGACAATGGAATGGAGGGGGGGGGAGTATGGGTGTCTGTCCACCCTATATAGTGCAACCTTTAAAAACCAAGCTTTAACGTTTGGCCAGGGGCCTTAGAGTCACGGCCATTCTGACTCTTTAGTTAGTATTTTCTAAATTTTATTTAACCCGTTTTCAGTTTCGAACTCGTAACTTTGGAATGGCTGGCCATACCTTTGCAGAAAATGTCCTAAAATAAAGACTAAACGGCCACCTAAAACTTTCTCGCTTTGAAGTGATATGTTGTCGCGTCAAAATTCAAAATATCCGACCTTGAGTGACCGATTTTGGTGAATAAATTAGAAATTTTGTCGTAACTCGAGAACGGCTTGACCTATTTAGTTTTGATAATCTTCTTCGGGTCGTAGACCAAGATTTTGGGGGGTCCATTCGCATCAATTTTTTGCTATCTGCTACCGTTTGGGCTCTGGTATGGTAACAGACAACCCCTACCACATGGGTGCACACAAATTTCTGATTTATATATTTAGACTAGCAGCTGTGCCCCGTGTTTCGTCCCGGTTAAAATTTGTAAAATTTGACCGAAAAATTAACTTTGTCTTCAAAAGGATTTAACATATTTGAGTTCTGATAATTTATCTGAGGTCCAGAATTCTGCGCCTATTTCGCTCATTCTGTTACCGCTAAAGTGTCAAGTGCTTAAAAGGCATAATTTCTTTCTTACCTCATCGTAGAGACGAGGATTGTCCCATAAAGTTTTTACAACGACATGAGTTTGATCACAGAGTAGCCAGGACGGGTCAAATGTGGACGTATCCCTTTGCGATAAAACACATTTAGAATTCAGAGCCAAACCTGGCATATGAGATTGAACTGAGATCCTTTCAAAAAACCAGATCTGAAATTAGGAAACAAATATTAGCATCATCATAAAAGCTCAATAAATAATGGTTGACACATTTAAAATTAGGAAACAAATATTAGCATCATCATAGAGCTCAATGAATAATGGTGGACACATCTGAAATCAGGAACCAAATCTTTTTTAACCACAATAATTCTCCAACGCCTTATCCGATTTGTTGAAATTTGGTATAGACATTCATTTTTAATCATTATCAGGTCAACAGTTAAACAGATTTTTTTAGCCAGCGTCTATGGCAAGTTAAAATACACCAGTCCCCGTTCGATCACTGAAGTTAAGCGACGTCCAGCGAGCTTCTTCCATATGGGTGTCTACGTGGGTTCGCGCTCTCGTGATGCTGGCTATTTTTTCGGCCCAACCGAGACTGGGTGAGGTCAATGTGGGTAACTCGTTTTCAAATTTGCACTGAATGGAGGGTAAAACCCCCGTCTCGAATGACCAATTGATGTTAGAAACGTTAAGCCAAAAAAAAAAAAAAAAACCTTTTTTTTTGCCAGTGTTTCTGGCACGTTGAATACACCAGTTTTTGTTAGACCACTGAAGTTGAACAACGTTCAGTGAGGTTGTTACAAGTGGGTGTTTACGTAAGTTCGCACCATCGTGATGATGGTTATTTTTCGGCCCAACCCTGACTGGGTGAGGTCAATGTGGGCCTCCTTCCTTGTCCTGGAGACACAGTGAGAGTCATTAAGAACGTTAAGAAAAACACAATTTATAATTATTTATGAAGAAACTAGTTTCGAATCATTCGATTCATCATCAGTCTAGTCGAATCAAATCATTCGAAACTAGTTTCTGGATTAATAATTATATACACTGTTTCTGGCAGGTGTTTTGTTTTAATTTATTTTAAAAGTTAATTTGTTTGAACTCACCAAGTTCCAATATATAATTGGATGTTGATCAACAAACTCCGACCTTTGCAAACAATCGTCTCCCTCGTTATTCAGAATCGATTCGAGTTCTTTACGAAGCACAAGTGGATTTAAGTAAGGAACTACTATTGGTTCGAAACTATCTTCACTGGACACTGTAGATGAAATGGAGGCCGTCGAATCAGCTGCATATGAAAATAATACAATGTTCATGTTACAGAATACAATCTATACTTATAAAACGCAAAGCTCAGTTGGTATACTGACTGACTGACGCACTGGCTGACTTTTATCTGGGCAAACTAAAAGAGATAACGAAAAATTACCAAGAATAGACCCCCCCCCCCAAATACTATACAAGGACCCCATAAAAAATATAAAATTTGAAAATTTCCGATTTCTCCCCGGTTTATGGACGATTTTCACCACCAAAAAATCGGAATTGAGAAGCACCACTTCGGGATGAGCGAGAAAGCTGAAATTTGATACAAAGGTGTTCCGAAGTACAAAAAAATCATATCCTTGAATAAAATATTGAATTTTCTAACTAGGAGTGATGGTCACTTTGGGGTCGGTTCCATCAAAAACCCATAGTTAAGAAGTATCACTTCGGGATGAGAGAGAAAGCTGAAATTTTATACGAAGGTGTTCCCCAGTGCAAAAAGTAATCTTTGAGTAAAATATTAAATTTTCTAAATAGGAGCCCTGTTCACTCTGTGGTCGGTTCCATCAAAAATCTAAAATTGAGAAGTTGTTGAATTTTGTAACCGTAGCGAAGCACGGGAAAACAGCTAGTATACCTATAAGCTCTAGTTCGTGTTATTATAGTCGGTAGCTTTGCTTACTCTTAACGTACGCGTATCTACCGACACGCTTGATTTCATTTCAGAAATTAGCGATGAATTTATTATTGCTATATCAGCCAACGTCTATGGCACGTGGAATACACCAGTTCCCGTTGGGTCACTGAAGTTAAGCAACTTCCAGTGAGGTTGTACCATGTGGGTGTCCACGTGGGTTCGCGCCCTCGTGATGCTGGTTTTCTTCCGGCCCAACCCAGTTATGGTGAGGTCAATTTAGGTAGCTGGTTTTCGAATGGAGGGTACAACCCCGTCTCGAATGACCAATAGATGTTAAAGAGACGTTAAGCCCCTTCCCCCACCAAAAAAGACTAGGAGGACTGCTTTGTCAAAGCAGCCCTCCTAGTCTAGTGGGTATCACACTGGCATTGCATTTGGGAGGACCCGGGTTCAAACCTTGGCCAGGTTGGACATTTTTCGACTTTGTGCTTGTGATTTTGGGATACACTCAGCCTCGTGAGGACGATTGAATAGCTACTTTAATGTGAGCAGCGACATGTGGCGGCATTACCAAAGTAAAAAGATTAAAGTTTTAAGAGAATATTAGTGCTGTGATACCCACAAAAGTTGTGAAAAAGGCCGGTGTGCCTTACCACAAAGAAGTTCTACATTTACATTTTCTACATTCACATACGTACTTTGTCAAAGGCGTAATAATCCAATCAGGACCCAACCCAGGGGCCCCCCCCGGAAATTTCATTATTTTTTATGCATGACTTATTTAATATTGTAAGGTGTAACTCATCATCACCACTATCAACAACATCAACAAAAAACAACAACAACAACATCACCTTCCAACAACAACAACCCCCCCCCCCCCCAAAANCCGAAAAAAATCTTGGAAATCTTGGTTTGTGAGCATCGTAGAATTACAAGGTATTTTCAACATTCACTCCAATATCACTAAGCCTAAGCTACACTTTTAACAATTTTTATCTTATAATGCGGTAGCATTATAAGATAAAAATTGAGTAGCTATGGTAATAGCGCCAAGTGGTAACTTGGCGCTATTACCATAGCTACTCAATTGTCCTCAGGAGGCTGAGTTACCTCCAAACACAAAAACTTTTGACATAGAATTTAACAGGTGATTGCTTCTACGTACCAAGTCCACCTTTTTCTATAAAAAAATTGCCCCCAGCAGAACCATTTTCGACCCGTCCAGGAAGCGAACCCCGAATATCCTTGATGCAAGTCGAGTGGGATGCATAGTCTGCCCGGAGACGTCTCTCTGCAATAGTAGTATGTTTGTTACTGACGTAAAATTATATTACAGTGATTAACATGGCTCTGAAGACCCATGCCAATAAGTCTCCAAGATTAAATGTAGCCACCGAGGGGGGCATGCCAGCTTAATTAGGTGACGGTCTTAAGCCCGTGTAAATACAAAAGGTTTGGTGTTAGGATGGCCACCCAGTCTTTAAAAAAAATCTGCTTCAAACCTAAGATCATCAGCAAAAAGTGAATTTCTACTCAGTTTCAATGGATACTCTGAGAAGCAAGCTAGGGTTACTGTGCCAGGAAAGAGTTACAACTAAAAAGAGTAGGCACCGAACAAAAGGTTTTGGCATGGTAGAAAAAGGAAAGCAGCGCCGAACCCAAATAGAATTGGGAAAGTTAAAGAAGATAGGATGTATGATGATATACTAAAACCCGAATTAATCTGTTAATTAGTTAAAAAATAATCGATACATTGTTGTTCGATAATCGATAATCTCACCTAAAGGATGATTGAATTTCTCTCTGAACGGGATACTATCTTGACTAGCACTGGATTTGGTCGCTGGTAAACTATTTATTTCTGATTAATCAATAATACTCAAATATCGATATACTAAACCCGGATTAATCTGTTAATTAGTTAAAAAATAATCGATACATTGTTGTTCGATAATAATCGATAATCTCATCTAAAGGATGATTGAATTTCTCTCTAAACGGGATACTATCTTGACTAGCAATGGAATTGGTCGCTGGTAAACTATTTCTTTCTGATTAATCAATAATATTCAAATATCAATATACTAAACTCGGATTAATCTGTTAATTAGTTAAAAAATAATCGATACATTGTTGTTCGATAATAATCGATAATCTCACCTAGAGGATGATTGAATTTCTCTCTGAACGGGATACTATCTTGACTAGCACTGGAATTGGTCGCTGGTAAACTATTTCTTTCTGATTAATCAATAATACTCAAATATCGATATACTAAACCCGGATTAATCTGTTTATTAGTTAAAAATAATCGATATGTTGTAGATCGATAATCTCACCTAGAGGATGATTGAATTTCTCTCTGAACGGGGGGATACTATCTTGACTATCCGTGGAATTGGTCGCCGGTAAACTATTTCTATAATCGATTATAGTTACATTTAACAAAGGCACAGTTTCTTTATCACAAAATTGACATCTGGAAAATGAAAATTGACATTTTGGTTTATTATTTTCAACAATGAACCTTGAAAAAATTAACTACTTACTAGAAATGTGTCATGAGTGATTGATTAACTCAAATGAGCCAAATCACTTTTGCTGAGTCATTGACTCATTCTGAGTAGTGCCTGCATTGATCCCACTGACATATTATTTTGACCAAGCGTAAGATATCATTCAGAAGACACTTTTTGTCACTGTGAGTCACATATAGAGTTCCATTATAAAATTATAATGTGAAATGCTATAGTAGAGATTATCAATCACAAGAACCAACAAAGAGATCAAAGAGACTTCGTGTTAGAGATGTGTCATGAGTGATTGATTAACGCAAATGAACCAAATCACTTTGCTGAGTCATTGACTAATGAATCATAATATGACTGAAATGGAAACATATTCATTAAAAAAAAAAAAATGGAGAGTGAAAGGGAGCAGCTGCAATAAAAAATAAAGAGCCAGGTACGAGTATGTGTGGTCTCTTCGTGTGTTGATTATGGAATGATCCTATTGGCTACTTCAAGGTTATTCCTTATTTGTTGTTTTGTTTCTTCTTCTCCTCTTTGATCAATGGTTCGTAATGCAAAAAAGCTCGCACAAAAGAGAATGGAAATAAGTCATTCAATTGAGTGTGATTATATGAGCTAGATCCATTTGATTATGAGTCATTGAGTGCGTCATAAAAAAAATTAGTTTATTTTACTGAGTGATTTAATAGTCAAACCGGACATAATCTTTTCATAACTTACTTAGTGTTTAAATATGAGCCTTCAGGCGCCCAGCCAGACATAATCTCTTCATAACTTACTTGGTGTATATTTTTGAGTTTTCAGGCGCCCAACCGGATATAATCTCTTCATAACTTACTTGGTGTTTAAATTTGAGTCTTCAGGCGCCCAACCGGACATAATCTCTTCATCGTATAACATACAGGAACATTGATGACATCTTGAGCAAGTGGTTAAAATCAGTTCTAAAGCAATAGGCACAGCTCGATCACGGGGAGGTCTTGAAAATAATTTATCAGGCATCGACACAAGACATTGTTGAGAGCAAGAATGACAATTGTTCACTCCTGTTAAAGAAAATAGGACGTTTGAGATTAGTTATGGGTGTAGTTTTCCAATTTCATGATGTTTGAGCATAATTTCCAAATTTTATGACTTTTCCAGGACGATTAGGTGTGGGTATAGTTTCCAAATTTCATGACTTTTTTCTGACCGATTGGGTCCATGGGTATAGTTTTCCAATTTCATGACGTTTGAACATAATTTCCAAATTTCATGACTTTTTCAGGACGATTAGGTGTGGGTATAGTTTCCAAATTTCATGACTTTTTTCAGACCGATTGGGTATGGGTATAGTTTCCCAATTTCATGAAGTTTGGCCATAATTTCCAAAATTCCTGATTATTCCAGGACGATTAGGTATGGCTATAGTTTCCTAATTTCATGACTTTTAAGCTTAATTTCCAAATTTCATGACTTTTCCAGGACGATTAGGTATCGGTACAGTTTCCCCATTTCATGTCTTTTAAGCATAATTTCCAAATTTCATAACTTTTCCAGGACGATTAGGTATGTGTATAGTTTCCCAATTTCATGAATTTTAAGCATAATTTCCAAATTTCATGACTTTTTCAGAACAATTGGGTATAATTTCTAAATTCTTTATAGATGTCGTTCGGCGTCCCGTACTTCTACATCCAAAAAAAGCAATTTACAAAAGTAGCTTACCTAGGGGCTGTAAATTGGTCGTTGAACCTTTCCTACTCATTCCTTCAGAAATTAAGTCTCTCAAATTGGACCCCCAGTAGTCAATTGCCATCGATGGAAACTCATTCGATATTTTACGTCTTGGCGTTTCCAAACCTCCCACACTTGGAATATCGTCATCGCAACAACCACTGTCTCGGTCACTGCGAAACAAAAATAATAGACTTTATATTGACAGCTTGTTGTAGCTTTCCAAAGTAGTTTTTTGGGGGGCTATTTAAAAGTTAAAAATAGTCATCGCCAAATGACACGTTGTATACACGCTGTTCCCATAAGCTAACTTTAGTTTGATTTTAGAGAAGCTGTAGGGTAGTTCCCTGTGGATGGGGGGGCTTAAAAAGAATACTTCCAAGGCACCCAAGTCCATTCCGGGCGTAAAAGGCGACTAAGGGCAGATTGCAGGAAGCAAGAAGAAAAGATATCCTTAAGTCGTTATCAACAACTTAGTAGCAGTTGTTGATCACAGTTGTTGCAAACCAGCCCCATGGCTGTTAACCTATGATGATGACACAGTCACACCCTCCCCCCGCCCGTTTCGCTGTAATTAACAACTGCTACTAAGTTGTCCTCCCGAGGCTGAATATATCCGTATAAACCCAACGATAGTGTTGTCCTCAAGCGGGGTTTTCATCTGAGTACGCACCACGCCAAACGTTGCTTCAGTTATATGACAAGAACTGACAAGACAATATCCAACAAGGAAAACGACTGACTGTGATTCTTAAAGGTCATTATTGAAAATAAAAAACAAAAAAAGGGACAGCCTTAATGGAACGTTGAATACATCAATCACTCAAGGTAAGCAACATCCAGCGAAAAACGGAAAGCCTCAATGGAACATTGAATACACCAATCACTCAAGCTAAGCAACATCCATCGATGTTTTACTTAGTGTGTGACTGTATATGTTGGAGCCCTTGCCATGTTGACTCGGCTCAACCAAGGATATGTGAGGTCAATCTGGGGAGCTGGTTTGTAAGTTTTAAGAAAATGGAGGGCAAACCCCCGTTTCCCATAAATTTAAATGTTCAAGGGACGTTAAAGAGACAAGAATTAAATTCTTTTAAACGCACCCGTCAAGTTCCTAAAACTTTACGCCCCCTCCTCCCAATCTCTGCGCCTGATAATTTTAAAATGTCCACCCACCCGGAACTATCCTTTACATGTGTACTCGTTGTTGAAATGGCTTCCTAGAGGTTCTGTAACTGTAGACCTAACTAACTGAAAATGATCACTTTTTGGCCACGGAAGGCCCAGTAGGGTATAACACTACGTTCGCTCAAATGTCCACCCGGAACTACCCTTTAGAGGTGTACTCGTTGCTGAAATGGCTTCCTAGAGGTTCTGTAACTGTAGACCTAACTAACTGAAAATGATCACTTTTTGGCCACGGATGTCCCAATAGGGTACAACACTACGTTCGCTCAAAATGTCCACCTACCCGGGACTCCCTTTTACAGGAGTACTCGTAGCTGACATGGCTTCCTAGAGGTTCTGTGAACTGTAGACCTCACTATCATAAAATGGTCACTTTTTGGCCAAGGATGGGCCAATAGGGTACAACACTACGTTCGCTCAAAATGTCCACCTACCGTGAACTCGCCTTTACAGGAGAGTACTCGTTGCTGACCTGGCTTCCTAGAGGTTCTGTAACTGTAGACCTCACTAACTTAAAATGGTCACTTTTTGGCCACGGATGGCCCAATCGGGTACAACACTACGTTTCCTCAATATGTACACCTACCCGGAACTCCCCTTTACAGGAGTACTCGTTGCTGACATGGCTTCTTTAAATTCATCTAATTTCCTTGTTATCGATGTGGCCGCTGTTTTCAAACTATTCAAGCCACCCAGTAAAATTTCATTCGATTTCTTGCTTGTCAAACCTGATGGGCTGAAAAAAAAAAAAAATGACCACGACAAATTAAAATTATGGTTGTGCGCATGCAGGATGTATATCATTTTTACTTTCCTTGCCCCGAAAAGCGGCAGTAGCCAGTCTACGACTTTTGACGGGACACGACCGGCTTGGCTCAACATCTCCACAGAATAGGCTGTAAGTACTCCTCCCCACCTGTTCTATATGTACAAATCAGACAGTGATTTGTACATATAGAACCCTGCCTTGACCGAACATACCAATTTAGTTGGAAAATATTGGGGACGCAAGAAGGAAAGAAGAAAAAAGAGCAGAAGAAGAAGCATTAGAAATTATAACCATAGAGAAATCCATCACCAGAAGAAGGAGAAAACAAAAATTGGGACTCATTCCTTAGCGATTTTTTTTTTTTTTTAAAAAAAAAAAAAAAAATCAGTGTAGCCAATCTAAAAAAATAATAGTGAGTATTGAGAAATGTAAAAAAAAAAAAAATACGTTCAGATTGGAATTCAGAGTTTAATTATTTAAATTGAAAACAGTACCCAGACATCGCATCGCATACCATCACTGTCTTGGGCAAGGGCCATTAAAAACCGTTCCCTAGTGCCGTGGTACGCCTGTGACATGCGTTGCCTATCGATGTGAAAAATGCAGAAACACTCGCGGCCTTTAAAAAGCACAACTTGCGGAATGAGTTGGCAATCTATTGCGCCATAAATTTTTGGTGGTTGGGCGGTAGAGTTCAAAATTGTGAGAATCCTGCCACGGTAAATAAAGCCAAAGAAACTCTGCCAATGTAACACGTGGCATTATTATTTTACTGGCAAAAAAAAAAAAAAAAAACCTCANTCACGAAAAAAAAAAAAAAAAATACCCTCTCCAAAATTTAACCCCGTACACCGTGATGGTCAACTCTTGCCAATTAGCGTTTACCGATTTCGATGAAATTTGGTATGTAGATCCCATTTAGGGTCTTATTGCACCCCACACCTTACGTCAACGTCAGTCACACATATAGGGTTCCATACTAAATACATATACCAAATTTCGAGTATCTAGCACTTACCATTCCTTTTTTAAACAGGAGAAATGAAAACCGCTAAAGAGCCGACGGTACTTTCGATTACACCCAAATGTTTTGGGGTACAATAAGAGTCCAGATGGGACCTACCTATATACCTAATTTCATCCAAATCGGTTAAAGGTAAGTGGAAAAAATGCCTATCACGGTGTACGGCCGACAAACGGATTTTTAGTATTTTCTAAATTTTATATTATGCGTTCCCGTTATCGAACTCGTAACTATGGATTGGCAGGCCATATCTATTTTAGGACAGAAAATGTCCTAAAATAAGGACTAAATGGCCACCTAAAACTTTCTCACTTGTTGTCGCAACGACAAAATTTAAAATATCGGACCTTGACTGTCCGATTTTGGAGAAGAAATTATAAATTTGCCGGTAACTCGAAAAATGCTTGACATATTTTAGTTCTGATTTTACTGGAGCCCTAGACCATGATTTGAGGGGGGGGGGGTCCATTCCCATCAATTTTTCACTATCTGCTACCGTTTGGGCTGTGGTATTGTAACGGACAAACCCTACCACATAGGTACACACAAATTTCTGATTTATACTTTGAGATGACACAATCAAAGTTCGGGCAACCCTATTGAAAACCCCTTTATATTGGCAACACTGTAAAAATTAAAAACAAATATGTCACAAAACAGGAATGAGTCCCAAATTGTGCTGATCACAAACCTGAAACTGTACAGTGCATTTTCTAAATATTCTTTATTGAGTTTTATGTTATTTGTTAACGAATCGACTTGAGGCAGATTAAACTTGGAGGGTGACCTAAAGAGAACAAATACCAACACACAAACACAGATATTATAGAGAACACTAGCGAGAGGGTGATCCATTGAAGTGGGTGGCTAATTTCACACAGGAATTGCAACGCAAGTGTAAATTATTTCCAAGTGATATCTTTACGCCTGGCCCTAGGAGCCATAGTAGTAGGCAAAATCACACATAAGGTATGGTGGCTACTCCTCGTTCTTAAAACGGTCGCCAGAGACTGATCTCAGATGTGTCATGAGTGATTGATTAACTCAAATAAGCCAAAACTCTTTGCCGAGTCACAGACTCATGAATCACAATCTGAATGAATCACAATCACAAATCATAATACGATGGAATTCTAATAAACACTACAGAGAATAGATTGATCGAGGGTTTGTAATGCAAGAAAGCTCGCACAACAGAGAATGGATAGATCTAGATCCATTTGATTATGAATCATTGAGTGAGTCATAAAAATGATTCGATCATTTTACTAAGTGATTCATTAGTGATCTATGCAGTCAAAAGATTCATAACTCACATCTCTATTAATCTCAAGTTTCCGCCTTTGATTTTTGTATATGTGAACCAAATATCTCAAGCAGGCTAAATGCTTTGAAAACTGGTATGATTATTATTTGTATGCATGAAACGCGCCACAAAACTTTTGGTTAAAAATCGAATCGACCGGGGAAGTTTGTGTGCAATTTTTTCGAATCCCATATTTCTTGAGATATTTTGTTCACAGCCAGAAAAAAACGAACGCACCAGTGGCTGTAACTCGAGATTTGGGCTCTGGATACCTCAGAACGTGTTTTGGCATTGTAATTTGACATCGAAAAATTCAGCTCATTACAATACTTTCTTCTTCTTCTTTTTATACAGTATGTCTCAGAATGACCGGTCCCCCACCCTTAACTTTTGAACAGCTTGGAAATTTTAAATTTTGAAAATCTCCATGGTCAATTTAATAGTTATTGTGAGACCCAGGTGCGACCGCGGAAATGACTTTTATTGACAAATTCAATGGGCCTCTCCCTTACGCCCTGTATTCGTATCTTTTCTGCTATAGAAACTCACTTTCATACCTTTAGCGTTGTGCCTTCTTGACAATCCTAACTAATTAAGGAGGCACACCGCCAAAGGTGTGAAAGTGAATTTCTAAAGTGCGAAAAGTTGCGAATACAGGGCTTAAGTTTGCGAGTTTTGTGAGATTGTTAAAATTTCGAGCCGTTCAAATGTTAAGGAGGGGGGGGGGGAGAAGGCAAAAGGTAAGAAGTCCAACGAGGTTGTACCATGTGATTGTTCACGTGGATTCGCACCTTCGTGATGCTGGCTTTTTTTGGGGACCAACCCAGGCTGGGTGAGGTCAATGTGGGTAGCTGGTTTGCAAGTTTCCAGCGAATGGAGGGTAAAATCCTCCTTGAATGACTAATAGATGTTAAAGAGACGTTAAGCCAAATTAAAAAAAAAAGGTAATATTGTACTTACGAGAAGGGTAGTTTGAAGGAACTGCTCGTATTGGTCTTAGCAGATGGAGAGTCATTGAAAGGCATCGTAGATGACCGATGCATGTTTCGTTTCATGGGCGAACCATGTATTGATGTGTTGCTCCCAGCGCCTCCGTCATCTTCTTCATGAAATGTGGCGCTCCGAATTACACCTCCATATTCTCTTCGGCGATCAAAAAGAATAGGAGCACCTTGAAAAAAAGGACATATTCCCGTATCATCAATGAAGTTCAGCAACGTCTCGGGAGGTTTTGTTTTCAACTAGCTGTTCCGCCCGTGCTTCGCCACGATTCTTATATTCCTTGTTTTGTTTATTAAGGACAATGGAATTTGGGTGGAGGGGGAGTTATGGGTTTGTGTCCACCCTGTATAGTGCAACCTTTAAAAAAACAAGATTTAAACGTTTCGCCAAGGACCTTAGAGGCACGACCATTCTGACTTTTTAGTATTTTCTAAATTTTATTTTGCCCGTTCCCGGTTTCGAACTCGTAGCTCTGGAATGACTGACCATATCTTTGCAGGGCCGTAGACAGAAAATCCGAGCCGGGGGAAAATTTACGGGCCCCTCTATCATTCTTGTTATAAATCACCGTTAGTAAAAATAGTAAATGCGTGTACGCTTCTTCTTGGTACACAAATAATTCGATTATCAGATGTTAATGTTTACGAAATATACCAATATTTATGATTGTTGTACGAGCTGAAAGGTCGCACTATATTTTAATATCAGTGTCCTGCAATAGCCATTGTCCCATATTAGCTCACTATCGCTAAACTTCTGATTTTGTGTGTTTGATTTTTTTTCAAAACTTTTAAGTTGATTTATTTATTATTCAGAAAAAAACTTGAAAAATTTCATTATGACAATTTTCTCACCGGGCCTGTAAGGAAATCCCGGGCCTGGGGGGATTCCCCCCTCTCGTCGAGCCTGTTCCCCTCGACCTATAATGCTACGTACCTGATTGGTCCAATTCTATTTCTCTTGATATTGAACAATTGGTATCAATATTTACAGTCAGAAGTTCTTCTTTATCATTTCCATTTGTTTCATTAAGCAGTTCTAGTGCGCCCAGTGGATCATTTTCAGTAACTAAAGTACGATTCACTAGTTTTAGTGGCGAAATAGCACTTGAATAATTGAGAGAGTCGTTGCTCGATGTGCTGAAATGAATTTAATTGTATAGGTAATAAACAAATCAAAAGATAGAGAAAAGAGATAGGTAAGTTTTCGATGCACCCTAAGTGATTACAATCCATAGTCAAATATCTTGGAAACCGTTAGAGATAGGAAGAAAACGTTCGATACAAACCCCCCTTATTTTTAAGGGGGAAAATTTCATGGTGACCTTGAAAAATTTCTTCAAGGTTATTTTTAAGTCAACTTTGTTTTCTTTTTAAATGGAACCTTGTATTTTTGATTATGGTATTAAATTTTGTATTAAAAATGAAATCTTTTTTACTTGATTTTTTTTCGATTTCACTTACAGTTTTCGAGATAATTTTGTCCTTAACGTGCTCTAATTAAGAATATGAAGTTTTATCGACACGCCAAGAGCCGTAGCGAGCTTTACTGGCGCCCGAGGCAAATTCTGAAATTAGTGCCCCCCCCCACCCCGCCAAAAAAACTTATATTATTTATTCAACAGCAAAACGTATTAAAACAATCATGCCTTTATTCTTAATGATTCTACAAATACAAAATCAAAAATCTTCCATATCAATTTGTTTGAATCTTACAAAGCCATTGTCAAAGTAATAATGTGATTCGTCGAGGCTGCAAACTCATCAATGACATCGTCAAAATAAATTTCTTTCGCGACCTCGTATTCGATAGACAGAATTGCCAAATTTGTCAATCTTTCTTGACCCATAGTTGATCTTAAATAATTTTTAAAAAGTGAGGAAAGAAAGGAGGAAAAGTATTTGCCAATTTAAATATGTATGATTTTGAGTAAACCCCAATCTTTTTTTGTAATTTGAAATCAATTATTATTTCACAAAATTATTTTTCGATTCAACATAATTTTTAAAATGTATTTTTATGTAGGTATATCGACAAATCCTCGGAATCTTGAAAAAATTGCAACAAAATTATTCAAATTATATTTCAAAAAGGTTTGGCGCCTCCCTATGACGGCGCCCGTGTATAGCGGGGACTCCAACCTTTAAAAAATCTCTGCTTCAAAACCAATGATGAGAGATCATCAGTAAAAAGCGAGTTTCTACGCAGTTTCTATTGATATTGTGAGGAGCAAGCTAGGGTACCTAACGATATCTTTTCCATTACCCATGCAGAAAGCAAGGAGAAGCTACTGCATTATATCATTCGTATGTTCCCTGTAGATAGGGGGACTTAAAAAGAATACTTCCAAGGCACCCAAGTTCATGTCAGTCGTAAAAGGCGACTAAAGGAAAGGTCGAAAACGATATCTTTTCAATTACCCATGCAGAAAGCAAGGAGAAGCTACTTTTTTTGGCTACAAACAATGTTCTTTAAGATTCCTCGAGTTACAGCCATTTATTCGTAAGGATTCTCAGACCAATTAAATGCACTGCATTATTCGTAAGGATTCTCAAGTATCAAGAACTTATGGCGAGTGGTTGCGAACCAGCCCCATGGCTGTTAACCTAAGATGCTGACCCACCATATTCAGGGGTTTCATTCAGAATCTTACATTTTTCTAACGTGATCATCTCCATTGGAACTATCAACTGAAGATCTTCTATTAGACCAAATGTCGGTCA
Organism: Pachypsylla venusta; assembly: GCA_012654025.1. Lineage (NCBI taxonomy): Eukaryota > Metazoa > Arthropoda > Insecta > Hemiptera > Aphalaridae > Pachypsylla > Pachypsylla venusta. The sequence continues at coordinate 5,152,013 of CM022881.1, forward strand.
TACGAAGTCGGTCCATTTTAGCTGTCAGAGCCGATAATATTTTGCTACTTCCTGCTAATCTTTTTGGAGTACCAAATACACTTGATGTATCCAAATCATCTGCAGACCCCATTGTGCTGGACCCTAAGAAAGAAAAAAATAAAGAAATGTAATGTAGACTTAAGGGAAATGGGTCTTGTTCTGCCAGCAGTAAGCCCCAGTCATATTATTAAGTGGTCAAAATTTCATAGAGAGGATAACATATTATGCCACGGCTGGGTTTCGAACCCACGACCCACTTACAAACAATGTTCTTTAAGGTCCCTCGAGTTACAGCCATATGTTCGTGTGTATGTAATCTCTAGAAGAGAATTGAAATTTGGTATACATGACATTTTAATACAAAAGACGAACCACGAAAATTGGTTTAAAAGGTAGGCTGAACCCCCTGATTTAACACAAATAATACTTCCGAAATTATATAATTTAGAAGACACTCACCGCTTGGGTTGGTTCCGGTAGATCCCCAGCTCTCATGATGTGCGTTTGAGTCGATACCGAGCAGAAGCGGTAGTTTAGAGAGCTTTGCAAAATCTACCAGATTTATGCACTCCGAAGAGGGTGGTGATCCAGGAGAGTCCCATGGAAAATAGACCGAGGCAAGTATTGCTGCCTTCTGAGCACTATTTTTCTGACAGCCCATTCTTTTTTCTGTTCTCAAGTGTATTTTAAAATATTCCTTTTCGTTTTTTGTTTTGATTTGACCTTACCTAAGTTCTCATTTGAAGAGTCTAAACTTTCTCCGTTATCTTCTCTCACGCGATGTAAACTTCCTTTTTTATTTAAATTAATTCTTGTGTTTACTGAATTTTGATTCGAATTTCTAACCGTCTCAATATTTGAACTGATTGAACTCATTTCGAACTTCATGTCACGAAGTTTTTCTAAAATTTGAGCATCGTGAGCAAAACTTTTTGATCTGAAATAAAAAAGCGGAAACAATGATTAGGAAAAGTTTTTAACGGATCTAAACCCCACTAACGGACACCCAATACAAAAGTAGGCCTCCTTAACAGGTGATTGTTTCTTTCCTTCAGCAAGTGTACTTCATCGCAAACCAAATTTTTTCTACTTTTCCGGACGCACAGCTCCAAACACTCCTGAGGAGCGATAGAACTGAGACCAATCCAGACGGGCCCACTGAGGGGGGGGGGGGAATCCTCTCGGGCTCGGGGTTTTCGGAGGGGCCCGGAATTCCAAGATGCTAAAACAATTTTTTTCGTTTTTGTGAGAAAAATGACGGAAAACAAATTCCGGCTTTTCACTAGTTCAACAGAAAAACTATTGATAGGACTACAAAATTTATGAGACTTTGTCCCTTCACAGATTACAAAGTACAAAAGCAACTAAATTCATTATATCAACTTGATAGTTGAAATAATTGCAAATAATAATGAAATGATAAAAATAGAATTAAATGTTGACTTGCTTATAGATTAAAATTGTTTTGTATTGGGATGTACATGGAGTTTTGTATAGCGGCTCGTAACTTTTCAGTCCTGATCCCGCATTTTCTCTTGGCGGCCGTGAATACAGACCCTGTCTGGTTTTGTTCACTTTGAGGACAGAAAATTTACTGGACAGCATTTTCAAGTGCCCACATCGTTGCAATAACATCAGACGGCTATGCGTTAGATACGTATGGATGGATTATGTTGTCTATCTTTACCTTACCTTAACAATTTGCTATATCTTTGGGATGTTACGTCATTTGGTTTATTATTGTGGTTGCCATGGTGATGATGATGATGTCTCTTGTGATGGTGAGAGGAACTGGTTACCAAAAAATTGACATTTGGTATTTCTGTACATGAGCCACTGCGATTTCTTTTAGGAGGCATTCTGAAAGAAAAGAAAGAAAAAAAATTCAGCCAATTCTATAAACCTAATATTTGTCTCACCTGTGGATGGGGGGGGGGGGGGNGGGGGGGGGGGGATACAAAGAATAATTACAAGACACTCAAGTCTATGCCGGTCGAAAAAGACGACTAAGGGCGGGCTCGAAAACGGGCTCGAAAAAGAGTTTCTACTTTTTTCAGCGAATTCTATGAACCTAACAATGTTCAACTATGGGTAGGGGGACATAAAAAGAATACTTCTAAGGCACTCAAGTCCATGCTGTCTTAAAAGGCAACTAAGGGCAGGGTCGGAAACGATATTTTCACATTTTCTATCCAATTCTATAATCCTAATAATGTTCCTTTTGAATAGGGGGACATAAAAAGAATGCTTCCAAGGCACTCAAGTCCATGCCGGTATTAGAAGGCGACTAAGGGCAGGGTAGGAAACGATATTTTCTACTTTTTTCAGTCAATTCTATGAATCTTGTACGGCTGGTATGATCTTGGGTGCCTTGGAAGTATTTTAAGTCCCCCTAACCACAGGGGACATAGTTTTAAGTCCCCCTAACCACAGGGGACATAGGAAGTATATAATGCAGTACCTTCTCCTTGCTTTCTGCATGGGTAATGGAAAAGATATCGTTTTCGACCCTTCCATTAGTCGCCTTTTACGACTGGCATGGACTAGGGTGTTTTGAAAGTATTCTTTTTAAGTCCCCCTATCTACAGGGGACATAAGATTATCATTAGTTAAAAGCCATGAATAGTCAACAAAATAGTTTATCTGGTATGAACGAGAGGTGATGAGTCCAACAAACTATCCAACTGTTTGGAATCTAATATAAAGTCATGACCAGTCAACAAAATAGTTTACCTGGTATGAACGGGAGGTGATGATGAGTCCAACAAACTATCCAACTGTTTGGAATCTAATATAAAGTCATGAACAGTCAACAAAATAGTTTATCTGGTATGAACGGGAGGTGATGAGTCCAACAAACTATCCAACTGTTTGGCATCTAATATAAAGTCATGAACAGTCAACAAAATAGTTTATCTAGTATGAACGGGAGGTGATGATGAGTCCAACAAACTATCCAACTGTTTGGAATCTAATATAAAGTCATGAACAGTCAACAAAATAGTTTATCTGGTATGAACGGTAGGTGATGATGAGTCCAACAAACTATCCAACTGTTTGGAATCTAATATAAAGTCATGAACAGTCAACAAAATAGTTTACCTGGTATGAACGGGAGGTGATGATGAGTCCAACAAACTATCCAACTGTTTGGAATCTAATATTTTCTCAGAGTCCTCATTAATTTTTCCATCAGTCATTAACAATCCGGCACTGCTTTCAACTGAAAATCAAAGCAACGTCTAAACTTATGAACACTGGCAACTGCGAATCTGTTCGCCAAACGACGTCAAACGTATGAACACTGGCAACAGCGAATCTGTTCGTCAAACAAGGTCAAACTTATGAACACTGGCAACAGCGAATCTGTTCGTCAATCAAGATCAAACTTATGAACACTGGCAACTGCAAATCTGTTCGTCAAACGTATGAACACTGGCAACAGCGAATCTGTTCATCATACTGCTCTTCAAACTTATGAACACTGGCAACAGCGAATCTGCTCATCAAACTGATGAACACTTACAACAGCGAATCTGTTCTTCAAACTTATGAACACTGGCAACAGCGAATCTGTTCATCAAACTCATGAACACTGGCAACAGCGAATCTGTCCATCAAACTGATGAACACTGGCAACAGCTAATCTGGTGTCTGTGTTCCAAATTTCACGTGTCCAAATAGCTCCTATGGCTTAGTGTTGCACTCGCGGGACCCAGGTTCGAATCCTGGCAGAGACAAAAATTTGTTTTTTGTGGTTTATATGTTTTCGGAGCCCACTCAGCCTCGTGAGGACAATGAGCAGCTATGGAGATAAATGCGTATAGCGACCCGGTGCCAGCATTGTAGGTCAGACAGAAAAATCAAATTGAATAATGATTGATATTGGGGAAATCCTACAATGCTGCAGTGAGCACCAAAGTTGTGATATAATAACACAAACAAACAGCATTTAAAATTCAATTTGAATAATGATTGATATTGGGGAAATCCTGCAATGCTGCAGTGAGCACCAAAGTTGTGATATAATAACACAAACAAACAGCATTTAAAATTCAATTAAAATAAAAAAAAATAGAACTTACAAGATTGTTGCCTTGGAGCAACTCCAGGATTGAACAACGGAAGTCCTGATGGTCTGACAATGCTTCCAACTCTGCTTCGAAATTTATCAAATGCTTGAAACCCAACTATGTTAGGTACGCTTGGTCTTTTGGCCGACTCTAGAAACAAAATAAATATAATGTTCAGAAAAAATCACTGCCAAAGTGACACATGGGTTTATTATTTTACTGGCTAAAATATACCCCCCCCCAAAAAAAAAATCTGGGGTGTAATTCAAACCTAAATTTGACATACGAGTACATACCAAATTTCAAGTCTCTGGCTCTTACCATTCTCTTTTTAAACAGGATTAATGAAAACACCGCTAAAAAGCGGTAAAAACCGCCAGCGGTATATTTGATTGCAGCCAAAAGTTTCGGAGCTTACTGAGACCCCAAATATGGCATAAATATCAAAATTCAAATCTTTAGCTCTTACCTTTTTTAGACAGCAATACTGAAAACCGCCAAAAAGAAGCAAAACCGGCCAAGGGTGTATTCGATTGCACCCAAAAGTTTCGGGGCACAATTAGAGGCCAGATGGGACCTATACACCAAATTTCATCCAAATCGGTTAACGCTAAATGACAAAAGTGCCCATCACGACGTACGGCGAACAAACGGATTTTTTTATTCGATTTGTGGATTCTACGTACCTTGAAATGTAAAATATCAAATTTTGAGTGGTGGGAGTGATAAACCAACATTATTGAAAATAATAAACCAAAATGGTATATCAAACCTCCTATCGACCTAACAAAACTGAACAAGGCACAATGTAAAATATCAATTTTTGAGTTTTTTTCTCATGGGCGAAAATAATAAACCCAAACACACAAATTTTCTTTCAAAATTAAATTTAACGCCTGTCCTTTGTTCTTGTTGTGACCCTTTGGAAATATTTGGACCCCATGGCTCCAAATATTTTCAAACTTCAAAAATGACTCAAAATAGTGAAAATATAGCCCAAAAGCAAAAGAAAATGACATTTTTTTGTTTTTCAAACGATTTTTTTAGGCCAAAAAATGTCCAAATTTTCTGCACGATTGCAATACTTTATCTTCTATGGAATGGGAAAGAAAAAAATCTCTCTTAAAAATAAAAATAAAAATTTATACTCCCAGTGCTGTTGCTCGGCTATGATTTGAAAAGAAAAAAAACATGGGATATACCATGAAAAAAAAGAAGGGTTTTACTATATGCCCACCTGAAAAGAATGAACATTGGAATGCTGACAAAAAGGATATATGATTTTTTTGATAAAAATTTCAAAACTCAAGTGACCTGATTCGAGGAGGTGAAATCGGATCTGGCAAAGATGAACATCACCGAGGAAGTTATTCAAAATAGGAGCGAACTCAGAGGGAAGGTGCAACAGTTTACTGGATTTGAGGAGAGAAAGGGAGGAGGACAGGAGCTGCGTGGACGGAGGAGAGAAGGGAACAGCACTGGAGAGAATAAAGATTTATTGGCAGAGGAGAACAGAGGGAGAACCTGTCAGGCTTCAGTTGTTTCACGTGGTCCATAGATGGCCGGAATCGTTTTTTTTTTAAAAAAAAAGAGAAAAACTCACAAAATGCAAAACAAACACATTGAAATCTAAAATTAAATGTTGATAAAAATGTTAATAAAGAAAAGAAAAATATTAATTTTTTGTTAGAACACATAGACATTGATGTATTATCGGGAAGGATCGTTAACAAAGATTTTGACATACTTCAAATTTCACCGGTCGTTATTACAAGAAACAGCAGTAATGTTCAATGAGAAATATTATGAATTAAAATGAATGTTTACAAGTTATGAGTAATCATAACACAAAAACGACAAATATAAGGGACTTAGCATACCAAGAGTTAGTCAAGTTAGAGAAAGCGAGAGAAGCCAGCGTCTATGGCACATGGAATACGCCAGTTTCCGTTAGATCACTGAAGTTAAGCAACGTCCAGCAAGGTTGTACCATGTGGGTGTCCACGTGGGTTCGGGCCCTCGTGATGCTGGCTTTTTTCTGGCTCAACCCAGGCTGGGAGCAGTCATTGTGGGTAGCTGGTTTGCAAGTTTCTAGCGAATGGAGAATGAAACCCACGTCTTGAATGACCAATAGATGTTAAGCCAAATTAAAAAAAAGAGAGAGAGAGCGAGAGTTGTCACGAGATTACAACCTGGATATACAGGGTGTTTCAAAAGGTTATGCAAAAAAAACCACGTATAGTAGAGCTCAAATAAAGGCCACTTTGCTTAATAAACCTCTACACGGAAATGGACCCTAAGGTAGGGCCAGCCAAAGTTGGGACTTAAAAATCGAAAAATAATTATTAAAAATCGAATGATTTTGCTTCTATCGCGAATTGTGATCATGTTTCTGACGGCAGAATCGAAATAAGTTCTTGTTCTGAGTGTTGAAAGATGTTGAAATCTTTATTACCGATCTCTCCGATAATATTTAAAAATCTGCTATCAGCGCCCACAAGATGTCCACTAAACTGAATATTTAAAATAGGTCTGATCTGGAGGGTTCGCTAATTGAAAGAATTAAGGATTTTTAGGTATGAAAAATATCAGCCATCCAAGGTAGCCTCACTTTTTTGAGTATTTTTTTTTTTACGTCCACGGCAATCCACACAATCTTCTATGGATAGGGGGACTGACTTGAAAAGAATACTTCCAAGGCACCGAAGCCTATGGTAGTCGTAAAAGGCGACTAAGGACAGGGTCGGAACCAATATCTTTTCAATTGCCCATGCAGAAAGCAAGGAGAAGCTACTGCATTATCCGTAAGAATTCTGAAGTATCAACAACATGTGACACAATGGCACGTGTAAAGGAATGGAGATGTTTGTATTGCACGTTTGTCAATCATCACTACAAAAAAAAATCTGGTGTGAACATCACACGACTTTCCTTATATATAAAAAAAGAAGAAAGTATTGTAAGTAATGGGCTGAAATTTTCGATGTCGGGTTTTCAATGTCAAAACACGTTTTGAAGTCCCCAGAGTCCAACACTATGTTGCACTTCAACCTAAGTTGTATTTTCAATTTATTATATGTAATTGATATAAATTGGCACCAAATTTAGAGTTCTAGCTCTTTCCATTCTGGTTTTAGGCGGAACCGCCAAAAAGCAGCCTTCAACCGTTAATTAGCCCCCAACAATATATAACACTTCAACCTAAGTTGTATTCTTCATCTTCTTGTATGAAATTGATATGAATAGGCACCAATTTTCCAGTTCTAGCTCTTTGCATTCTGGTTTTAGGCGGAACCACAATAAAGCGACCTTCAACCGCTAATTGGCGGCCAACAATATTTACTCCTCAACCTAACTTGTACTTTTCAATTTCTTGTATGAAATTGATATGAATAGGCACCAAATTTCAAGTTCTAGCTCTTTCCATTCTGGTTTTGGGCAGAGCCGCCAAAAAGCGGCCTTCAACCTCTAATTAGCGGACAACAATATATTACACTTCAACTTAAGTTTTATTTTCCAATTTTTGGTATGGAATTGATATGAATAGGCACCAAATTTCAAGTTCTAGCTCTTTCCATTCTGGTTTTGGGCAGAGCCGCCAAAAAGCGGCCTTCAACCTCTAATTAGCGGACAACAATATATTACACTTCAACTTAAGTTTTATTTTCTAATTTGTTGTATGAAATTAATATGAATAGGCACCAAGCTTAAAGTTCTAGCTATTACCGTTCTCATTTCAAGCAAGATATGCAAAAACCGCTAAAAAACGGCATAAAACCGCCAACGGTTTATTCGATTTCCACCAAAAGATTATTTTGCGTTTATGGCATAAAACTGACATACATACCAAATTTCAAGTCTCTAGCACTTGCCGTTCTTGGGATATCTCGTTCACAGGCAGACACACACGCACGTACTAATGGCTCGAGATTTGGTCTCTGGGGACCAAAACGTGTTTTGGCATTGAAAACTCGACATCGAAAATTTCAGCCCATTACAATACTTTCTTTTTTATAGCATAAGGAAAGTAAAAAGTAAGGTAAAAAGATTGATAAATTATGAATTTTTTTAAAAATACTGATAAATTTAACTTTTGTAAAAAGATCGATAAAGTATGATTTTTTTTAAAAAGATTGATAAATTATGAACTTTTTTAATAGGATTCGATAAAGTATGATCTTTTTAAAAAGGTTGATAAATTATGAACTTTTTTAATAGGATTCAATAAAGTATGATCTTTTTAAAAAGGTTGATAAATTATGAACTTTTTTAATAAGATTCGATGAAGTATGATCTTTTTTTCAAGTGAAAACATTACCAGCAAATATTTTTTGTTGAGGACGACAAAAAAATAAAAACTGGGAACGAAGTGTCAAGATTGATTTGTTTAAATTGTTGTACATCTCTAATGGGCTAGTGCAGATTTACAAATAGACTTGACAATAAAATGGAAGGCACACAACCAGAGAGAGACAGACATATTTGCAGAAATCTTACCACTTGACAACTGAATCAAGTTCTCGTCTTCTTCTGCAGAAGATTTGTCTTGAACATCATCTGCAGGTACATCGTCAATGAAAATAATTGGCGTAACTAAGACAATAAAACTAAATGATTAGAATTCACTGTGAAGAGATTGATGGAATGGGATGCGATAGTTGAGTGATGTGTGTTTTACTATTCTCTTATGTCAAGGGTTCCCAAACTTCTTGGTACCGCGCCCCCTTTTCTTGAAATGAAAGCCTCCCACGCCCCCTCCCCTTTACATTATAAATTATGAATGGGTATGGATGTTGCTGAATGCTATCTCATTCAAAACGCTAATGTGTTGCTGAATGCTATCTCTTTCAAATTTTCTAAACATCATGTTCAATAAAATTACCTTTGTAAAAAAAAATTGTCATATATTTTAACTAAATGATCATAATTCAATTGGTCTCGCGCCCCCCTTGGGTTGCCTTGACGCCCCCCCCCCCCCNGGCTTGCCTTTACCCCCCCCAGTTTGGGAACCTCTGTCTTATGTGAAAAGATCTTGACTCTTTCAGATTATTGAGAAAAATGGGTTTGAAAATGAAAAAAAAATTGTATGAACATCTCATAACTTTCCGTATCAAAAAGAATAGTTCATCCTACTGAGATTTTCAATATCTAGTTTTCAGTGCCAAAACACGATTTTAGGTCCCCAGAGCCTAAAACTCGTGCTCCGGTCATTGGTCCGTATGTGTGTCTGTTTGTGAACAAAATATTTTTTAAAAAACGGCAGGATTCGTAAAAGTTAATCTGAAGTTAAAAATATAGCGTGTCATCCATCTATTTAAGATTTAGAAGTTGCCCCCCCCCCCCCCCNGCCCCCCCCCCTTAAAGGTGTCATTGCATTTTAACATATCGTGAAAAAACTAGCTGAAGGGTATTTCATACCCTTAATATATATATTTTGTCACCTCTTAACAAAAGGAGAATACAAAATATACAATATCTTATCTTTATGTGTTCAACAAATAAAGATATTTTATGTGTTAATCTCATAAAGATATGACAGCCTGAGTCCACCTGGGTTGATGGTGTAAAGCTAACTTTGGTATTAACGCATGGTGCATGACAGGAGATCATGCGGGGCATTTAGTGCCGAAGGAAATGGGGAAGACAACGGGAAACCACTCTATCCAAAATCGATTTCCTTAGACAACAGTCTACGCAGATTAAATTTAACCACTAGTGGATCAATATGATCAGGTTTTCACGTTAGTATTGTAGTCATTAATAAAAAAAATATCTTAATCAAATATATAAAAAATGGGGGCCCAGGGCCCCAAAAACTATGCAGCAAATTTCCTGCATACCCCAAACATGTATACCAAATTTCGTCAATATCAAACAAACATACATACATATATACATACACATATACAAGTGTATTCGGCATGTATATGGGAGTCAAAAGTGGAGTTCCCTAACGTTCACAAATATATTGAAAAAAAAAACACATGGTTCTGGGGGCCCATGATAATTATTAGCCTCCAAGATTAGATGTATGATGATGTATGTATACAACAAGAAAACTCTCATACATCTGGCTACCATCGGATACGATGTTGCCACTATTGATTGGGAGAAAGATTGGCGAATTCAAGAATGGAAGACTGTGACAAACCAGCTGTACAAAATATTGATGAAATACAAAGTTTGTGCACTCTCTCAAATCTAAAATAATTTACCTGTGGATGGCTGAGTTCCCGTGTCTGCAATATCTTGTGATATGTCGGTAGTAGAGTTGGATTTCTCGGAACCTGCTTCTCTCAGTCGTCTTCTGCTAGCTTCTTGTCCAGCTCGTCTTAATATAGCAGCACCACGGATGACATTCCTGTTAAACAGATAAGATGTTTTGACATAAGAGGACATAATCTGAGCGCACGGCAGTGCGCCAGGCCAAGTTCTAGAAAGCACCAGTGTATCTTTACACGAAGCAATTCACCAGGTTTTTCACACCGTCAGATATCCGGTTCTACAGGGGATAGGTCATTGAAATTTTGAACATACATTACGTAGTATAGTACAATACTAACCCGGGTGGGAGATATTAATGCTAACCCGGGCAGGAGATAGGTAATTTCAAAGTTTGCACTTGTGAATACTCACTGACTGGCTGACATACTGACTGATTCACTTATCATTAGAAGTTTCAGGCACTTCCCGTATACCTAGAGCCCTGAAATTTTGCATGAAGTTAGCAATTGACATCCAACTAAAGGGAAAAATCTAAAATCCCCTTAGAAAAAACTGAAAAGTCGGTATTACTTTAAGAGAATTGAGACAGAAGAACGTGCAATAATAAATTTAAAAGCGGGATATACAGCAGGAACAATAAAATTGGCCCCAATAATAGATATCACTACTTTCATAGAACTTTAATTGAAACTTGGGCTTTTTTCAATGATAATTTTTTTGTGAGATATATACTATTCCGGAGTTGAATACAATGCGAATGTCGTCGCAAACGTTAACAATAACAACAACCTGTGATTATGTCGACCTACTTGAAGTTAATGAAAGAAACCCCTGCGATGTCAAAAATTGACAAGAGGACTGCTTCGGTAGTTCGATGATTAAGAGCTCGCCCGGTAAACAGGAGGTTGCGGGTTCAATCCCCAGCAGTGGGGGGATTTTTTCCTCGTTAATTTGAGTATTTGACCACAAAAGTATAGAGCTACAATAATTAGGTGGTAGAAAATGCCCCAGATATTAACCTCGCCCAGTGGTTAACTTCTACTCAAGGGTGTCTGTTTTTACTTTCCTTATGCTATAAATAGGAAAGTATTGTAATGGGCTGAAATTTTGGATGTCGAGTTTTCAATGCCAAAACACGTTTTGGGATCCCAAGAACGACAAGTACTAGAGACTCGAAATGTGGTATGTATGTCAGTGTATGCCATGAACGGCAAAATAAGCTTTTGGTGGAAATCAAATTTACCATTGGCGGTTTTATGCCGCTTTTTAGAGGGTTTCGCATATCCTGTTTAAAATGAGAACGGTAATAGCTAGAACCCTAAACTTGGTGCCTATTCATATCAATTACATACAAGAAATTAAAAAATACAACTTAGGTTGAAGTGTAATATATTGTTGGCCGCTAATTAGAGGTTGAAAGCCGCTTTTTGGCGGCTCCGCCTAAAACCAGAATGGAAAGAGCTAGAAGTTGAAATTTGGTCAATTTCATACAAGAAAATGAAAAATACAACTTAGGTTGAAATGTAATATATTCTTGACCGCTAATTAGCGGTTGAAGGCCGCTTTTTATAGATAAAAAGTTGTGTGGTTTTTCACACCAGATTTTTTAGGACTCTGGAAGTAAATAAGTAGTAACCTTAATTTGTTCCACAAAAGTTGACTTGAGTTGTACATATCGGATGACCATTTGGCTTCTAAAACAGCTCTATTATAAAAACCATATGTGATAGCGTTAGGCTGAATACCTCCTCGCCTCATTAAAGATAATAGTTTGACAGCCAAGACGGGTTGACTGTACACTCCACACAGTTGCATCATTACACGATAGCAGACCTGATGAGAAACATACAAACAAATATTAGTGAGCATCACAGTAATACATGATGATTCTTTTGAATAATAGTTCTAATCGTGATTCTCAGCTGCAGACTTACCCTATCCTTCACAAAATGATAAAAAACCCAAAAATAAATTCAAGAGTGTTTCTAAAGGGTGTTCAAGACAGAACGTTTTGCTTTGTAAATTGTAATATTTTTTTTTTATTTGTGATCAGAATTGAAAAATCAAATCTATCAATGTTAGAGATTATGAAGTTTAAATTTTAAGAACGATATCAGTTATATGACACCCCCCTCCCTACCATCCTATTGGGCCATCCAGTGATTTTTTTTTTTGGGGGGGGGGNTTTTTTTTTGGGGGGGGGGTATGGGTCAGCGTTTACCCTGTGTAATGCAACCTTTAAAAAACAAGATTTAAAAGTTTCGTCAAGGGCCTTAGAGGCATGGCCGTACTGAATTTTTAGTATTTTCTAAATTTTATTTTGCCCGTTCCCAGTTTCGCACTTGTAACTCTGGAATGGCTGGTCATACTTTTTCAGAAAATGTCCTAAAATAAGGACTAAAAGGCTACCTAAAATTTAAGATGTCGGACCGTGACTGTGCGATTTTGGTGAAGAAATTAGAAAATTTGGTCGTAACACGGCCAGATAAGAGCTCCGTGGACGAATTGTTAAAGAGCACTGACCCTTTCTCTTAGTCCGGAGGTTGTGGGTTCGAATCCCGCCCGGAGCGAAAATTTTCTGATCGATTTTTTTTCGTTTCCGGAATGGCATGGCTGTAAAAAGGAGTACCCTTAAATAATGCGAAAGCGGTTCCGGGGCATAACTTTTTAATTAAAAAAAAAAGTTGGATCAGATCATTTTGAAAATAACATCAACATCTTCCAGATAAATATTATTTGTAGTTTGATAATAATGGATTATTTTCTCTATGAAAGTTCATTAACAAACATTCGATAGAGGCTTAATAGACTCAACAATTACCTACCTCATCTGTGGGTTGCAAGTTATGTTTCTGAGCTTTTGCCAACAACTCATACGCATATCTGAGTACAGTTGCCTTTGAATCTGACATACTGATGTAGCTGGGCAAATGGATAAACCATATACTGGAAACATACGAGGTTTAGAGTTAGGACATATCTTGCACTAGCTGTTTCGCCCTGCTTCGCTACGATTCTCATATTTCTATTTTTGTTTTTCAAGGACAATGGATTTATTTTACCCGTTCCCGGTTTCGAACTTGTAATTCTGGAATGGCTGGCCATACCTTTGCGGAAACTGTCCTAAAATAAGGACTAAACAGGAACCTAAAACTTTCTCGCATTGCGTGACTGTCCGATTTCGGAGAAGAGATTAGAAATTTGGCCGTAACTCGAAAACGGTTTGATATATTTTAGTTCTGATTCGCTATCTGCTACCGTTTGGGATGTGATATTATAACAGACAACCCCTCATACATACGTACATAGATACATATGTACAAATGTCTGTTTATATATTAAGAAGATTAAATATTAACATGTAAGATGATGCAAGCATATTTGATTGTCGTCAAATAAGTACTTGAATCTGACGACATGTTAAAAATATTAATATGACAAAAACTCTGCCAATTCGACACATGGGTTTATTATTTTACTAGCTAAGACACATGGGTTTATTATTTTACTGGCTAAAAAATCCCTCCCCTAAGTTCTGGGGCATAATTAGACCCTAAATTTGACATACATATCATATCTCTAGCTCTTACCATTCTCTTTTTAGAGAGGATAATTGAAAACGCTAAAGGGTGGCAAAAACCGACAAAGGTATGAATTAGACCCTAAAAATTTGACATACATATCATATCTCTAGCTCTTACCATTCTCTTTTTAGAGAGGATTATTGAAAACGCTAAAAGGTGGCAAAAACCGACAAAGGTATGATCAATTACACCCAAACGGATTTTACATACCAAATTTCATCCAAATCAGTCAACGCTAAGTCTCAAAAATGACCATTACAGCGGACGGCGCGGCGGACAAACGGATTTTTTTGTTGTTGTTCAATTTTTGAATTCTGCGTACCTTGAAACGTAGAATATGGAATTTTGAGAGTGAGTATTTTTTTTCGTGACGATTCCAATGACCCCAAACTAAATGATACCCAAATTTTTATTTTTCTAAACCATTTCGGTAGCTAAAACTCCGCCAAAATAACAAATAAGTACATGATACTAATTTGACAAGGTATGTTCCTGTGCAGAAAATGCTGACGTCAGGAGTACCCGTTTTTTTTTAAAAAAAGTAAACCTAACAGAGGGTTTCTTTTTTTACGATGTTTAAAGACTTCGTCTGATTTTCTTACAAAAACGGAAAAATTGTTCGTAGATTAAATATATATTTGTTTGTGTTATTATATTACAATTTTGTGCGCATCATAGGATTACAAGTTTTTTTTTAACAATCCCTCCAATACACCAAACTATAAGCCACACTTAAAAATTACCTCATAATGCTACCACTTGCGGCTATTATCATAGCTACACAATTGTACTCAGGGAATTACCCCCATACACAACCAGATCAAATAGAAAAATCTAAAAAATCTTTTTCAAATTTTCGAACCTGGTGCAAGCCGAGTGTGAAGAAGATTCGGCCTTGTTCATAGGTTAGTTGCGAATCAGAATGTGCGTTCGGACAAACATGTTTGTCCTATGCAAATTTAGATCCGAACGTTTGTCTTAGGCCAAACTAGATTCAAACGTTTGTCCTAAAAAATCAGTTTGGCCAATAAACATAGACAATCAGAATTTCAAAATTACTCAGCTATGTTTCTTACCTATGACATGTGCTAAGTAAACATTGACCCCATGATTCAGGTTTTGTGGCAAATTTTCTCGCTAATTTTTGAGCTACTTTGATTTCATGTTTGGTACGTCGAGCTAGTGGACTCCCAGGAGCAGCTCCTGTTTTAGTTTCTACATCTACATGATTAGGTTGGTGTTCCTTATTGTAGTTGAATAAGTGAGAATCCATTTTAAAACCGTCCTAGAAGGGAAAAGAAAAACCAGTACGTATTTTATTTTTAACATCACGTTTTTTGTTTGTTTGTCTTTTTGCACCACGATTACTCCATCCTACAAAAGGGAAAAGAAAAACCAGTATGTATTTTAATTTTTAAATCACGTTTTTTGTTTGTTTGTCTTTTTGCACCACGATTACTCCATCCTAGAACAGGGAAAAGTAAAACCTGAATGTATTCTATTTTTAACACCACGTTTTGTTTGTTTGTATTTTTGCACCACAATTACTCCCGAACATTTTATCCAATTCTGATGATTTTGATGATTTTTTTTTTTTATTAAGTCAAGTAGTGTGAGCGATTTGATGGGTATGTGGAAAGTGAATGATAGGTGTGACTGGAAAACCAATTCTAGGGAAATGGCTGGTCCTGGATGTATTGTGTTGTACAGATCCTTTGGGATAGTGAATGATAGGTGTGACTGGAAAACCAATTCTTGGGAACTGGCTGGTCCTGGATGTATGGTGTTGTACAGATCCTTTGGGATAGTGAATGATAGGTGTGACTGGAAAACTAATTCTTGGGAAATGGTTGGTCCTGAATGTATGGTGTTGAACAGATCCTTTGGTATAGTGAATGATAGGTGTGACTGGATAACTAATTCTTGGGAAATGGCTGGTCCTGAATGTATGGTGTTGAAAAGATCCTTTGGGATAGTAAATGATAGGTGTGACTGGAAAACGAATTTTAGGGAAATGGCTGGTCCTGGATGTATGGTGTTGTACAGATCCTTTGGGATAGTGAATTATAGGTGTGAAATGAATCTATTTCATCAGGGTCGATTACTCCAAAGGTTCATTATTGAAAATAATAAATCAAAAATCCGGCGGATAATTTTGTCGGGTTACTGTGTCTGTAGGGATTGGGGGGAGACTACAGTGTATGAGATCCAGGCACGGATTTTGGAGGCATTATAAAAGGAGTTTCTTCAGAGGGGGACTTACGTTATAACTATACTGAGTATGAGATCCAGGCACGGGTTCAGGCGGCATTATAAAAACAGTTCGTTCACTTTTTTGAGAATCTTCAAGATCGAGCAGCTTGACGCTCTCATCAGATTCAACCTGAAACACAAAATTTATTGTCCGTCTTAAAAAAAAAGAGTCCATTTTTAATTTTATTCACTTGTCAATCATATAATACAAAAAAAGATTTCTCCACAACAAACATCACCAAAATACGTCGCTTTTTAGCTACACAATATCCACATGCTGGTTGAGTATAGGGGATAGTATACCGACATAACTTGGTGCACCTGCTGTTAGAGCCTGTTCACACTGGCCGTTTATTTACTAGATGCCCGATCCGTTTTTTTTACTGGTTGTGATTCATATTTTTCACTCCTGTTCACACTATCCGTTTTTTTTACGGATCAAAAGTGTCAGTTTTTTTCTCTTTCTATTCAAGGCTGCTTTCCAAGATGGACGTGTTGGACGACGATGAAGTCTTAGTCCTTTGGATTTTTGCAATAAGCGGAAAAATCGCAGATAGTTTGAGTGTTTTATTTTTATATTCATCACTACTTTGGTCCCAAAGTACACATCTTGTTTCCACAAGTGGGATTAAAACTTCAGGATCAATATTTTTTCTCTCATTGACTAACTTGTAAATTCAAATTACCTATATTAAGGCTAGCCTTATACTTTCTTTCACCAATTAAAATTAAAGCTGATAAATTACTTTCTAAAATAAAAAATTCTAATACCCTTCTTCACAGAACAGAATCAAGAGCACTACTAATTGAAATTAAAGGTGCATCCGTAAAAAAAACGGATAATGTGAACAGTATCTACGCGTCCGATCCGTTTTTACTAGATTGCTGTTGATCCCTGATTTTCCGATATTTTTAACAATTTGCACAGATGGAATGATCTTATCCAAAAGGGGTTGATCATTAGATATTCTACATTGATACATGACCCAGTTGATCAAGTTACTGTTCCAAACCCCCGTACGATCAGTTCTTGAGTACGGATCAATCGTATGGACCCCGCAAACCAAGATTGCGTTAAAATCCATAAAGATGTAGGCTCACCCTCTTACGATCAGTCTTGAGTACAGATCAATCGTATGGACCCCGCAAACCAAGATTGCGATAAAATCCATAGAGATGTAGGCTCACCTTGTTTGAACCTTTCCAACAAAGAAAATAACTTTTATCCCCTCTACTCTACCCGTACTACATTGAGTATGGGTTATTGATTGATCGACTCCAACTTGACTCCTTGGAGATGAGAAGGAAGGATGCACAAATCTAATTTTTTTAAGAAAATTTGTGAAAGTTCAGTCAATCATCAATATCTATTTGAAATATGTCCTTGAGGATACCAGATCCAAGAGAAAGGTTCTCCGGTCATATTTTTGAAAGAATAATAAGAAGACTTATATGTTCAACTCCTCTATAATAAAAGCCTTTTCCCTCTACAAAAGTATGTCGGTGAAGCCGGAGAAAGACGGTAGGGCCCTCTTGAGCGTGGGTAATTGCTGCATTTGGGACTGAATCCCGCCAGCATAAAAGTAGTTTAAGAGTTGTAGACGCATGCGAAGATGAGGGCATGAGCTAGCTGTAGAAAAAATATAAACACGGTTAGCGATTTGTATTTGAAACGGCATCCGATATATTAGGACTTACCTTTTCCGTACACTTATCCGATAAATTAGGGCTTACCTTTTCCGATATATTAGAACATACCTTTTCCGTACACCCGTCCGATATATTAGGATATACCTTTTCGGTACACTCATCCGATATATTAGGACGTACCTTTTCAGTACACTCATCCGATATATCTCCGGACTTACCTTTTCCGTACACTCATCCGATATATTTCCGAACTTACCTTTTCCGTACACTCATCGAAAAACGCCAATCCTGTGTCCATGTCCGACACAAAACTTCTCTCTTCAATAAATCGGATAAACATTTGTGTTCGAACAATCATGGAGTAGAATTTGACATGGGCACGATCTCGCGATCTTAGAAAACCTGCAAAATGAGGGAATATCCACTTTAAAATGAATGATCTTTCTTTTTAAAAAAAATCCGTCCACGCCTAGTTGGGCAATTGAAAGGGAGACACCAACTGGTTTTCGTCTGTAACTTAAAGGAGAGGGAACTTCAAAGTCCCGCAAAGGACAAGGAACTTGAAAGACGATTTGTTCTTTTTCCGATCAAATATCGTATACATTTCGTTCCGGGGGCCCCCTCACGTTGTTTGCTTAGACTACGAAGTGACTGATTAGGCATGCATGTTCTTAAACCAACATTTAAGCTTTTTTAGACGACATTTAAGCTGTTGAAAAGGACAAGGAACTTAAAAGACGATTTGTTTTTTTTTCCGATCAAATATCGTATACATTTCGTTCCGAGGGCCCCCTCACGTTGATTGCTTAGAGTACGAAGTGACTGATTAGGCTTGAATGTACTTAACCCAACATTTAAGCTTTTCTAGGCGACATTTAATCTGCTTTTAGACATTTAAACTGCTATTAGTCCAAACAAGAGCATATGCACTCCAGAATATTATATTATGTTCTAGGTTGGTAAGGTCTGCATTCAAATTAATGGTTTTATTGTTATTTGCATAAAAGGCAATAATTCTATATTGATGATTGATTCTATCTCTACTGGTACTAAAAATATGATTCAATACCAGATCTAAGTAGCAATATATTTTAACTCAGTAGAAGTTAGCCGTCCATGGGGGGGATGTTGTCGTCCTGTCAGAACGAAAAATCGACAATCTTTGTCTGGGAAAAATTCGAATAGGACATAAAACCAATCACCCGCAAAGTCCGGCGACAGGATGAAAATTTTTTGACCCCGCCGGGAAAAAAAATATTTTGGTATTATAAATAATAACAGATTCTGACAGGGACATGAATTTTCTGTGAAGTTAATATTTTCTATTTCATTTTTATACCTCTGTATTTGTTATGGGGATAGTTTAGAAATGGTATTTAGGATGTTAGTAGTCATTATGAAATATAAATTTCAAAAAAATATTGTTTATCAACTACAAATAATAAGGCTAGTCACGAGCGCTTTCGTCTGTTACGACATTCTCAAATGAACTGTATGTGGACTGAGAATGTCGTAACAGACGAAAGCGCTCTTGACTAGCCTTATTATTTGTAGTTGATACACAATATTTTATTGAAATTTATATGTTATGGGGATACTAAAAACCCGGGTCTAATTAAAATTTCCAGCGTCAATGACACGTTGAGTACACCAGTTCCCGTAATATCACGTGCAACATGCCTTGGTGGATTTCAACGTAGATTCAATCCCAAATAATGCCGGTTCTTCCCAGTACAACCTAGGCTGGGTGAGTCAATGTAGGTAGATGGTATGTAAGTTTCCACTAAATGGCAATTCCCACGTCCCAAATGTCCAATAGATGTTAAAGATACGTTGAAAAAATTTGCTATAGAAAAACGTTTTATCACATTTTAAAAATCAAGCCACTGTTTTGAATGACCTCAAGTCATAAAGAGTCCTTGACCAAAAAAGTGCTCATCAAATATATAAAACCAAAGTACAATACCTGCTAAATCAAAGAGGGAACTTGTATCGGTTGCTCCAATAGTTGGGGCCTTAATAATTGGTAACAAAAATACTCGGTAGCCTTTAAGAACAGACGCCATAAATCTCAGAAACGCCTCTTGAATTTCCAGTTCCAGAAGTTGCTGGAATAAAACAAAACGATAAAAATTTAAGTTAACATAATGTCATTTGTAGAAGAAAAAAAATGGCTGCCAAAGAGATGAATGAGTATTAGGTCCGTCAACGTAACTCTCATACTACTCCAAAATACATTACTTATTTTTGTAAATGTTTATTTCTTTGTTTTACTATAAGTTTTGTGAGCATCATAGCATTACAAGGTATTCTCAACAATCACTCCAACTGATATTGAAACGTCTGAGCTACACTTTAACAATTTCCTTATAATGCTCTACTTGTCGCTAACAGGCCCACCGAGAGGGGGGATGGGGGAAATAACCCCGGGATTTTCGGAGGGGCCCGGAAGAATTTCTTTTTTTTTAAGCTTTTACCACCTGGATTACCTAGTTTATAGAGTTTAAAACTTGATTGATTTGATTCATTGATTTGTTATTTATAAGAGTAATTTAACATCATTAGATTATATTATACATCATGGATACTTATGGATTTTTGTATAGGGGCCGTAACTTTTTAGTCTCGGGCCCGGATTTTCTCTTGGCGGCCCTGGTCGCTATTATCATAGCTACTCAATTGTCATCAGGAGACTGAGTTATCCACATACACAACCAGACCAAGAAGAAAATTTGAAAAATATCTTTATCAAATTTTTGAACCGTCCAGGAATCGAACCCGGAACCTTCTTGGTGCAAGCCGAGTGTGATGCATACTCTGCAAAGCGGAGATGTCATACATTAATTATTTTTGTTGAGTAAAATTTATTATGCTACCATGTGTCTCATTGGTAGAGTTTCTTTCTTACTAGAGATGTGTCATGAGTGATTGATTAACTCAAATGAGCCAAATCCCTTTGCTGAGTCATTGACTCATGAATCACAATGACAATACGATTGAAATGGAAACATATTCATTTTACTGCAGAGAACAGAGAGAGAGAGAGAGAGAAAATGTGCAGAGTGAGAGAGGGAGCAGCTGTGGGCAAGTGAAATAGAAAGAGACAGGTATGCGTGGTCTCTTCGTGTGTTGATTATGGAATGATCCTATTGGCTACTCAAGGTTATTCCTTATTTGTTGTTTTGTTTCTTCTTCTTCTCTTTGATCGATGGTTCGTATTGCAAGAGAAAGCTCGCACAAAAGAGAATGGAAATAAGTCATTCAATTGAGTGTGATAATATGAGCTAGATCCATATGACTGTGAGTCAGTGAGTGAGTCATAAAATGAATAGATCATTTTACTAAGTGATTCATTTGTGATCTAATCAGTCAAGAGATTCATAACTTCTCATCCCTATTTTTTACTTACCGCTTCCCGTTTGATTTTAAAGTCGTACTCAATATTATTTTGTTTCTTAACAAGATCGTCACCTTCTTGTGACGTCATCTTACTCATTTTCTTCATCAGTGACAGTTCCTTATGATAAACATGTTGTAACGTACTTCTCAGAGTTCGTGATGATTTTTTAGGCAGTAATTTAGAAGTGAGATATCGTTTGTCCTCACAACTGAAAAAAAAACAGAAGGAGAAAATAAGTTCATATTATTTTGAGAGTGACTCAGAAAACGAAAAAAAAAGGACGGCTATAATATTGTTGAGGATGTTTGTATTCAGGGCCGTACCGAAGATTTTTTTGGGTGGGGGGGGGNTTTTCATTAAAAAAAAAAACGATTGAAATTTCGAGGGGGGTCTGGACCGCCCCTGGGTACGGCTTTGTTTTAGTCATTTTGAAATATAAGAATTTCTAATTTAATTTGTATTGACTACAAAAGAACGTAAAAACTTCACTGGACGTTACTAAACTTGAGTGATCTTACTAAAACTGATGTGCTGCAGAATTTGTTGAAATAAAAATCCAGCAAGCTGAGATTTCTGGCATCAGTTTTTTTCGGTCTCCAGATTATAGGCTTAAAGCATTTCCCCATTAGTTCGGATTCACCCTTTAAATCACTCTCTGTATATTCCTCTGTGGACAGGAGGACTTAAAAAGAATACTTCTAAGACACCCAAGTCCATGCCAGTCGTATAAGGCGACTATGGGCAGGGTCGGAAACGATATCTATTCCATTACCCAAGCAGAAAGCAAGAAGAAGCTACTACATCACATAACATACTTCTTATGTCCCCTGTGGATATCGAGGACTTAAAAAGAATAATTCCAAGGCACCCAAGTCCAAGTCAGTCGTAAAAGGCGACTAAAGGAAGGGTCAAGAAGACTGCATTATCCGTAAGGATTCTTTAGTATCAACAACAAACTCATGACAAGTTGTTGCACATCAGTCCCATGGCTGTTAACCTATGATGATGCATTGGTCTGTGGGAAATGATGTCCACATGGTTTTATTTTCGGACATCCTCTAAAGACACCGGGCCGGACTGTTGAAGCTTACAAACCCACATTGACCTCACCCAGCCTGGGTTGGGTCTACTATTCAACAATGTCCATATAAAGTTTCATCAACATTAAACAAGACATTCGAGAGTTATCGTGAAAAAAACAAACAGACATTTAAAATCGTAAAGTTTAAACTAGACCTCTCTTCACTCGATCAATTTCTATAAATGTTACTTACACTGTAATATTATTGGTATCTAAATCTACACAGTTGACATCTGGTGGGGGTGTAAACAAATCAAAAAACCTCGAGTCTACCCCTATTAGAAATGGTAGAGGTGCGTGGAGTACTTCAGCCAGACTTAGGGGACACAGAGGGATGTACGGGCATTGCCATTTGAATGGAAATATTATCTAAAACAAAAAAAAAAAAAAAAACACAAACGATGTTAATTTAATTAATGAGCGTCCCAAAAGAGCAATAGTTACCGAAACAAATTTGGTCCCTATGGAAGTATACAGCGTTACAGCGTGCCCCCCCCAATTTTTGAACGGCTTGGAATTTTTGAATTTTGAAAAGCTCTAGGGATAGGAAAAGTATCATGGCCTATCGAATGGTTATAGTGAGACCTAGGTTCGATTCCATGAAGTGATTTTTATTGACAAAAACTGTCAATTTTCAATAAATTTAAATGAAATGATATTTTTTGTTAAAATAAAAGTACAAATAAAATAAGGTAAAACTTACATCTTAATTTTTTCAAAAAAATCGGGTGCAGAGCTGGAGGGGTCTAAAGTTTAGTTTTGTTACACCCTGTATAAGCAGGGGCGGAGCTTAGATGGGATGATTGTTTTAAGATTTGATGTAAAAGTTCCCTTATTTCGTTCCAAAAAATGTTTCTCATCTAATTAAACCATCAGTGTACTTATTTTCATCAGAGTCGCAAGAGGACAAATTCAAATCTCATTTTTCCCCTGGAAGTTAAAAATGGGCCGTTTTGCAAAAGGCCATTTTCGGGGAGAAAGTCTGAAATAAGGTGGTTATTTAGGACAGACAGTGATAAATAACTTAAAAAAGAATCATTTTAGCAAAAATAGAAAATTTTTAACCTTCTCATTTCTTTCACAGCAGGGCCAGAGAAATGAGAAAATTTCAATGCTTGCATCTAAAACTAGTATTATTTCCTATGTAACTGCATTGAAATTTTCTCATTCCTCTGGCCTCGTTATGAAATAATTGAAAAGGTGTCAGAGTCGATTGGCCATGGCCTTTTTCTATCTCTAGAGGTATTCAACAGCAATTTGGCACCAGAAC
The DNA here is from genome assembly GCA_012654025.1 of Pachypsylla venusta. Classification (NCBI taxonomy): domain Eukaryota; kingdom Metazoa; phylum Arthropoda; class Insecta; order Hemiptera; family Aphalaridae; genus Pachypsylla; species Pachypsylla venusta. The sequence goes on from CM022881.1 coordinate 5,175,570, forward strand.
TTCTGCATTTTCACGGCATTCGCACTGTCATGTTTAGTAACAACAATTTGGCACCAGAACTTCTGCATTTTTATGGCCTCTCGGTGAATACATTAAGAAATATTAAAAAGAGAGAAATGGGAACTTACCATTGACACAGCCTCGGCAACTGACGTCAGTACATCTGGACGTAAGGAATGAATAAGCAGTTTTTGTTCGGTTAAGGCACACAGCAGCACGAGAAGAGTATTGTCAGGACCTAAGTTCAGAAGAAGTTGACGAAAACTAGCTCCACTGAAAATAAAATGAAAGCTTCTAAATTAGAGTGGGGAAAACTTTGGAAGGACGCGGCGTACTCAAAATGGTCGGTTCTACGCACTAGGACGACCTGAAACACCTTTCCATCTAGCTTTGAAAATGAACATTCGACTTCGGTCGGTTCTACGCACTAGGACGACCTGAAACACGTTTCCATCTAGCTTTGAAAATGAACATTCGACTTCGGTCGGTTCTACGCACTAGGACGACCTGAAACACGTTTCTATCTAGCTTTGAAAATGAACATTCGACTTCAGTCGGTTCTACGCACTAGGACGACCTGAAACACGTTTCTATCTAAGGGCTGGAAGCTTTGAAAAAGAACATTCGACAAGAAATAGCGGCTATTCAGCCCTTAAAAAAGATGATGGGAAATGGCAAAAAAATGACCACATTCCGCCATTCGCTCTCGTGGTATCCACCCACGTGACATCATCTAAGAGAACAAATTCGCAAGGATCAAATATCACAAAAAGCGATCCATTGCAAATTATTACGATTGATTCTCATTTCATCCAAAAATAAATCCTGTGAATACAAATGGGGCACCCTTTGCAAAAATAAAATATTTAAAGTTTCCTTATCTTATAAAAAGGAAAGTATTGTAATGCGCTGAATTTTTCCATGTCGAGTTTTCAATGCCAAAACACGTTTTTGGGTCCCCAGAGCCAAAATCTAGAGTTTCAGCCATTGGTCCGTGTGTCTGTGTGTGTGTGTCTGTCTGTGAACAACATATCTCAAGAACGGCAAGTACCAGACTTGAAATTTGGTATGTATGTGAGTGTTATGCCATGAACGGCAAAATAAGCTTTTGGTGGGAATCGAATATACCGTTGGCGGATTTATGCCGCTTTTTTGCGGTTTCCGAATATCCTGCTTAAAATGGGAACGGTAATAGTTAGAAAATTAATACCTATTTATATATATTTCATACAAGAAATTGAAAAATACATCTTAGATTGAAGTTTTATATACTGTTGGCCGCTAATTAGCGGTTGAAGGCCGCTTTTTATAGATAAGGAACGTCGATTTTTTCGATTTTGTATTTTTGTATACGATACCTTCTAGGGAGAGGCAAATCTTCAGGTTGTGTCAGAATAAGTCTTTCTGTGAGTGAAAGCTGAACTAATATTCTAGGACGATGGACAGACGGAAACGGTATGTCCTCCAATAGATGTGTCACCATCCTGCAAGAAAAGAAAAACAATATTTTAGAATCGCCTACAAAGGAGTTGGAAATGTCGGTTGATGTTACCGTTCACGACAATATTCACGATGTTACCAGACCAAAGCGGACCACAATCTCAACAGGAGCACTATACAGTGTGTCCCAAAATGACCGGTCACCCCTTCCTAATTTTTGCATTGCTTAGAATTTTTGAATTTTGAAAAGCTTTGAGAATAGGAAAGGTGCCATGACCAATCGAATGGTGTTAGTAAGATCAAGGTTCGACCCCCTGGGAGTGATTTTTCTTAACAAAAAGTGTCGATTTCTCAAGATATTGAAATAGAATGGTACAAATATTTTTTTTGTTGTTTAAATATAAGTTCCAATAAAATAAGGACCAACTTCCCTTTTAATTTTTTCCAAAAAAAAAAAAAAAAAAAAAAACTGGGGTCGAGAAAATTAGAGCTAGAGTCCCTGTTTTGGTCCCTGTTTTGACGTAAAAGTTAACAAATTGTGTTAAAAAAAAAATTCTCATGTACGTATATCATCAAAAGTCCACCTTTTCATCAGTATCTTATGCAGAAAAATACAAATTTCCTTTTTTTCTTCTGAAGGTTATCTCGGACCGTTTTTAAAAACAGCCATTTTCGGGTAAAAAATCTGAAGTACAGTGTTGATTTAAGAAGAAGAAAAAATAAACACAATGAAAAGTATCCTAGATAAACATAAGGAAACGTATATTAGCAAAAAAAATACACCTTCTCATTTCCTCCTCAGCAGGGCCAGAGAATTTTTCCCCTCTGTTCAGTGTCGTAAATGTGAAATAGAATTAACTAACAATGACGATAAATATACTGACAACTTGTAACTAAATCTTGTGAGCGCCTGCGACTCTTTCTCAGAGGGGTAATGTAACCCGGCCGAAGGTTTACGACAATAAACCCGACGATCGCATCCAACTCAAACAAGAAATTAGGGAGTGTGATGGGAGAACTAGACGGCAAAATGTGGTGAGCTCGTCATTGCAAATTTCATGGACAGATCACATCTCCTCTGTAGGGATGCTATGCGGGGGAGGAGAGAGGGGGTCACATGCCTGATATCGTTCTTAAAATTTAAACTTCATAATCTCTTGAACATTGATAGAATTGATTTTTCAATTCTAATCACAAATAAAAAAGTTATTGCAATTTACAAAACAAAACGTTCTGTCTTGCGACACACTTTAGAAATAAAATGTGAATTATAAGTGTTAAAATGTATTAACTTTTAAATATATTTTTTTAAAAAAAACATTAATAATTTATTTTTATTTAATTGAATTTACAAAGGTACTTTTCCTAAGATTTTAAAGCTTCTAAAAAATGAAAAAAAAAATTTGTGAACGTTAGTGAACTCCACTTTTGACTCCCGTATACTTCCCGAAATGCATTTGTATATGTGTATGTATGTATGTATGTTACGCGATACAAGCCACAATTTTGGGGGCCCTGTGCCCCCCCGGGGGGCCCAGGGCGCCCAATAATGTGTTTTTTGAAAATTATTTTTATCTTTTTAGCGGTTTGTTGCAGAAACGTAAAATTTTGATATGTGATGGCTAGTGTTAAGGGCTTTTCCGGTTTGAACATTGCACATAACTCCAATATTGTGTTTTTTGAAAATGATTTTTATCTTTTTAGCGGTTTGTTGCAGAAGCGTAAAATTTTGATATGTGATGGCTGGTATTAAGGGCTTTTTGGGGACCTTCTTCCCGGGGGGGGGTTCCCAAAAAAAAATTCCCTAATTTTGATTAAGATATTTTTTTCTATTAATGACTACAACACTAACTTGAACACCTGATCATATTAATCCACTATTTATAATTATTTATGAAGAAACTTGTTTCGAATCATTCGATTCATCATCAGTCTAGTCAAGTCGAAGGATGGAAGTGAAAACAGCAAATATTTTTCAAAATTTGAAAAGAAAGGCGAATGAGATAAAAACAACATATCACTTATTGATGTGATATTCTACCGGGGACACGAATTGACATGACTAGATTCTTCGCACTGTATTGACTTATTGATGTGACATTCTACACGTAGACACGAATTGTCATGACTAGATTCTTTGCACTGTATTGACTTACTGATGTGATATTCTACACGCAGACACGAATTGTCATGACTAGATTCTTCGCACTGTATTGACTTATTGATGTGATACTCTACACGCAGACACGAATTGTCATGACTAGATTCTTTGCACTGTATTGACTTATTGATGTGATATTCTACACGCAGACACGAATTGTCATGAATAGATTCTTCGCACTGTATTGACTTATATATGTGATACTCTACACGCAGACACGAATTGTCATGACTAGATTCTTTGCACTGTATTGACTTATTGATGTGATATTCTACACGCAGACACGAATTGTCATGAATAGATTCTTCGCACTGTATTGACTTATTGATGTGATACTCTACACGGGATATTTCTTACTTACCGTTCAATAGGTATATGATGTGGTCCCGTTATACTCATGTTATATACAAACAGTAAATATTTTTCAAAATTTGAAAAGAAAGGCCAATGTGATAGAAAACATATTGACTTATTGATGTGATATTCAACACGGGGACACGAATTGTCATGACTAGATTCTTCGCACTGTACTCGAAGTTTGTGTTTTTGTTCGTCAGTTACTTTGTCAGGGGAATAAGACTCATAGAATGTAACTGCAGATCCATATACCTGAAATAAAATATAAATATATAAAAATTCGAAGCTAGTTTAGTCCTTATTTTAGTATTAACTATTAAATAAATTAAATTTAAACAAAACACTTACCAAAAACACTATTTATTTTAATTTATGAAGAAACTACTTTCGAATCATTCGATTCATCATCAGTTTAGTCGAGTCGAAAGATGGAAGTTGACAGTCAACTTCCATCTTTTGGAAGTTGACTGTCTGATTCATCTGATGAATCAGACAGTCGATTCATCTGATGAATCGAATGATTCGAAACTAGTTTCTTCATAAATTAAAATAAATAGTGTTATTAAATTTAAACAAAACACTTATAATTAACATGTTATTCAAAGATCCTTATTTTAGGACTAAAATAAGGACTAAACGGCCACCTAAAACTTTCTAGCTTTGAGTTGTTATGTTGTGGCAACAAAATTTAAGATATCTGGAATAAATTGGAAATTTGGCCGTAACTCAAAAACGGCTTAACATATTTTACTTCTAATAAATTTCCTGGGTTCATAGACGATAATTGTTTCTGGGAAGGGGGGGGGGTCCATTCTCATGAATTTTTCGCTATCTGCTACCGTTTGGCCTGTGGTATTGTACAGACAACCCAGGATTTCTATATTTAGTCTTTTTTTTTAAAAAAAAAAAAAAAAAGTTATGCCCCGGAACCGCTTTTGCATTACTTCAGGGCACTCCTTTTTACATCCATGCCATTCCGAAAACGAGAAAATTCGATCAGAAAATGTTCGTTCCGTGCGGGATTCGAACCCACAACTTTCGGACCAAGAGTCAATGCTCGTAACAACTCGTCCACGAAGATCGGCTCTATATTTAGTCTATACATACTTTTTCTGCAGCATCTGATACGGTCAATACAAAAGTAGAAAATATAGGAGTAGGTTTTTCACAATTTGTGGGCCATGCTTCCAACGTGGCTCCCATTGGTAAACAAAATAGTGGAACACATGATGGAAAACTAAATCCATCAAGATCTTTTTCTGGATATCTGGACAGGAGATGAGGTTTGTACACCACACTGTTGGCGGTATTCATAGATTTCTTATAGCAAAGGAACACATCCGAACCGACCTGAAAAAAAGTACGTACATTTTTTTAAAAATATATACAGGGTGTCCATAAAGTCTCACCCCAATCTGAAAATATAACAAAACGCAAAAACACGTATCCCTTAGATTTTAGGGGGATTCATTTTAGACTAAAACATTTTTGGCCTCCCCCAGTCGTTTAGGCTGGTCACAGGCTGGCTGCAAAATCTTAAATGAGAAGGTATATCACAAGTGACACCTTGTTTTAAAGGTCTCGTTAATACAAGGATCTACCGTTCACGAATTACAGGGTGGAAAATTAAAAATGGACCCTTTGCGGTCGCACATAAATGATAGGTAAAAATGACTAGAAATAAGTATTTATGATCCCAAATAAATAATTGAATAAAAAATAGTGTTCCATCTAGTTGGTTGTCCCACCCACTTCGACCGCAGAGTTCGATCTTTCTTAGACCAAAGTTTTCAAAGCAGCTTGATAGGTGTGGTCTAAGGAGGCTCGATCTCTGCGGTCGAAGTAATCGGGACAACAATCTTTTTTACTAAATTCCTTATTTGGGATCATAAAAACTTATTTCTAGGCATTTTTACCTACCATTTAGGTGCGGTCGCAAAGGATCCATTTTCAAATGTTCCACCCTGTAATTCGTGAACGGTAGATCCTAAAGAGTTCCGGTTTACTGAAGTGAACTCGTATTAAAGAGACCTTTAAAACAAGGTGTCACTTGATATATCTTTTCATTTAAGATTTTGAAGTTAGTCAGTGCCCAGCCTAAACGTCTGTCCGAAGTCAAAAAATGTTTAGTCTAAAATGAATCCCCCTAAAATCTGAGACTTTATGGACACCCAATATATATATATATATATATATAGGCGCCCTCTTCCAAAGATTCTATTTCCAATCTCGAGTCCTACACGCTATGAGCTTCCATCAGGACCAGGTTATGTGAAGACTCTGTGGGGAGGTACTTACTATGCCTCGGTTCAAATTTTTAGAAATAACACAAAACGCATGGGGTGGCGTTTCTAATTTGCTTGTTATAATAACACAAATATCTGTCACAACTAATGTGTTAGGTTGTACTGTGGGCGGCGCACGCCTGTAAGTGACGAATGTTTTTGATGTTGAATTGTTTACATTTGCACATCGACCTTCGGGTGTTTTCTGTAAAATTTCAGAGTCAGGTAGAATCTTTTCTTTGCCTTCATACATAATTCTGAAAAATAAACAACACAGAAATCATAATTAATAGTGTACGCCACCGTCTATGACACAATGTATACACCAGATCTTCCGGTTAGATTATTGTAGTAAGGCAACGTCCAGCGAGGTTGTACTATGTGAATGTCTATGTAGGCTTGCTTCTTCCGGTTAGATCACTGTAGTAAGGCAACGTTCAGCGAGGTTGTACTATGTGAGTGTCCAATTGTCCATCTAGGTTTGCTTCTTCCGGTTAGATCACTGTAGTAAGGCAACGTCCAGCGAGGTTGTACTATGTGAATGTCCATGTAGGCTTGCTTCTTCCGGTTAGATCACTGTAGTAAGGCAACGTTCAGCGAGGTTGTACTATGTGAGTGTCCAATTGTCTATGTAGGTTTGCTTCTTCCGGTTAGATCACTGTAGTAAGGCAAAGTTCATAGAGGTTGTACTATGAGAGAGTCCATATAGGTTTGCGCCCTCGTGATGTTGGTTATTTTTCCGGCCTAACCCAGGCTGGGTGAGGTCAATGGGGGTAACTTGTAGTTTGCAAGCAAATGGAGGGTAAAAAACCCATCTCGAATGACCATGTAGGAGAAAGCAAGGAGAATCTACTGCACTATATCCTTCCTATGTCCCCTTAGTTAGGGGGACTCAAAGAGAATACTTCCAAGGCACCCAAGTCCATGCCAGTCGTAAAAGGCGACTAAAGGAAGGATCGGAAACAATATCTTCTCCATTACCTATGCAGAAAGTGAGGAGAAGCTACTGCATTATATCCTACCTATGGATAGGGGGACTCAAAGAGAATACTTCCAAGGCACCCAAGTCCATGCCAGTCGTAAAAGGCGACTAAAGGAAGAATCGGATACGATATCTTCTCCATTACCTATGCAGAAAGTGAGGAGAAGCTACTGCATTATATCCTACCTATGGATAGGGGGACTCAAAGAGAATACTTCCAAGGCACCCAAGTCCATGCCAGTCGTAAAAGGCGACTAAAGGAAGGATCGGATACGATATCTTCTCCATTACCCAAGCAGAAAGCAAGGAGAAACTACTGCGTTGTCCGCCAGGATTCTCAAGTATTAAAAACTCACGGCGAGTTATTGCAAACCAGCCCCATGGCTGTTAAGGCTGTTACCCTATGACGATAATCTAACAAAGGTCACAATAGTCTGACTAGACTTAATTTTTATTACTAAAAGGGTCTAAAACAAAAGAAACATTATAGTTACCACGACCTAAAAACAAACAAAACATAATTCACCAAAATTCACCTTTGTATTATTAGACAGATATTTATTTCTTAGAAATTTCAAATAATTACGCATTCTGCGCCTCAAATAATATTCCAATTATTTGATGCCAATGAAGTAGACATTCCCTAAAAATGGAGAAGAAACACGTTCGCTTCAGAGCTTTGTAAATAATAAATGCTATTGTGTTATTATGTCACAAAATTGATGTTCACTGCAGCATTGTAGGATTATCCCCAATATCAATCATTATCCAATAAAATTTGAATTTTTCAACTTTACCTACAATGTTGGAACCGGGTCTCTATGCGCATCTAACTCCATAGCAACACACATGTCCACACGAGGCTGAGTGTTTCTCGAAAACAAAACATGCTAAGTGGCAAAAGTGCCCATCACGGCGTACGGCGGACAAACGGATTTTTTTTTCGATTCTACGTACCTTGAAACGTAAAATATCAAATTTGGAATCGTCACGAAAAAAAAATTACCCCCCTCAAAATTTGATATTTTACGTAGAATTCAAAAATTTAATAAAAAAATCTGTTTGTCCGCCGTGATGGGCACTTTTGTCACTTAGCGTTGACGATTTGGATGAAATTTAGTATATAGGTCTCATCTGGGCTCTAATTGTGCCCCGAAACTTTTAGGTGCAATCGAATACATTCTTGGTGGTATTTGCAGCTCTTTAGCGGTTTTCATTATTCTGTCTAAAAAGAGAATGATAAGAGCCAGAGACTTCAAATGTCAAATTTAGGGTCTAATGACGCCCCAGATTTGGAGAAAAAAAGGCCCCCTTAATTTTTTTGGAGGAGGGTATTTTTTAGTCAGTAAAATAATAAACCCATGTGTCACATTTGCAGAGTTTTCTGTGTCTAAACACCAAGAAGTGCTAAAAAAAAAATCAAACCTATTAATTCTCGTAGGAAAGATTGCTCCAAAGAACTGAAGGCATCAAAAGGTAATAATTATGACTTACCCCACATCAACCAGAGGCGGTTTATCTCTTCCTCTTCTAAAGCATAAGAATACTTCCGGACTTTTAAAACTTCCATGATTCAGATCTGCGGACAACCCTGAAATTTCAAAAAAAAAAAAAAAANCTCTGAAATTTATCTAATTAGGACTCCTCACACTCCTCCCAATTGTACCTTCTGAAAACCTAATCACTCTGAAATTTATCTAATTAGGACGGACACTCCTCCCAATTGTACCTTCTGAAAACCTAATCACTCTGAAATTTATCTAATTAGGACTCCTCACACTCCTCCAATTGTACCTTCTGAAAACCTAATCACTCTGAAATTTATCTAATTAGGACTCCTCACACTCCTCTCAATTGTACCTTCTGAAAACCTAATCACTCTGAAAGTTATCTAATTAGGACTCCTCACACTCCTCCCAGTGGTGCCTGGTGCCGCCATTGTTGGAGTATTGTAAAAAGTAATGGGTGTCTGGTTTTTAAGTTTCCAGCGAATTCAGGGTAAACCCCCCGTCCCTAATGACCAATAGATATTAAAGAGGTCTCGTCTCTTTAACATCTATTTATGCCAAATAAAAAAAGAGAGAGAGAGAGACACTGCAATCACTGCATGTCTCGACACAAAGGTCAATCAATTAACATGAGTAGGTAGATAACAAAGGTGGGCGTTCACGAAACAGCTTCATCAATTAAAGAATACACTCAAGGCCGTACCCAGGTGGGTCTATGGGGTCCAGACCCCCCCCCCCGCCGAAATTTCATTTATTTTAATTAATGCATGACATGTAATATTGTAAGGTGTAACTCATCATCATCATCACCAACACCACCGCAACCACCAATAACAACATCAACAAAAACAATTCAATTGAGTGTGAGTCATTGAGTGAGTCATAAAAATGATTAGATCATTTTACTGAGTGATTCATTAGTGATCTAATCAGTCAAAAGATTCATAACTCACATATCGAGTGTACGTTTTTTTTTTATTTAAGGAGAGATTTTAATTATTTTAATTTTCGTAAGATCTACTTTTTCAAATTTAGAAAAAGTCTAAATTTGAAAAAGTCGATCCGACGAAAATTAAAATATTTAAAATCTTTCCTTAAACAAAAAACCATAAAGTCACCAAAGACATTCCTTTATTATAATTATTATTAATATCTAGTTTACGGAACTGGTCACGGGAAGTAGAAATAATTATCATTAATTTTTTTCACCACCTCCCCCTAAGTCAAGCAAATAATGAGGGCGCCGCCACTACTCGCATATTTGTGTTCTGTCGCATTCGCCCCCCCCCCCAGCCAAACAAATCGTGGGAGCGCCGCCACTGCTCCCATATTTGAGTTCCGTCTCAATAGATAACTACAATAGAGTTTCCAAGTATTCCGATGACATTTACAAAATTATAAAATGTTCGTTGTGCCACCCTCTTCTCATAAAGAAGAATTATATGAAAAGGTTATCTACCTCATCCCCCACTGTCTCTACTATGGGTGAAAATATTATCTTTACTCAAAAATTTCATTTTATACTACAAAAATCTGGTGTGAACATAACAGAACTTTCCTTATCTATAAAAACTCTGCCAATGTGACACCCCTAAATTTGTCATACCTACCAAATTTGAAGTCTCTGGCTCTTACCATTCTCTTTTTAGATAGGATTAATGGAAACCGCTTTAAAGCGTAAAATCCGCAAGCGGTATATTTGATTGCACCCAAAAGTTTCGGGGCACAATTAGAGCCCAGATGGGACCTATATACCTATATTCATCCAAATCGGTCAACGCTAAGTGGCAAAAGTGCCCATCACGGCGTACGGCGGACAAACGGATTTTTTTTTATTCGATTTTTGGATTCTACGTACCTTGATACGTATAATATCAAATTTTGAGGGGAGGTAATTTTTTTTTTTTTTTCCGTGAGGATTCCAAAGGTTCATTATTGAAAATAATAAACCGAAAAGAAGAAAGTATTGTAATGGGCTGAAATTTTCGATGTCGAGTTTTTTTTTTGCCAAAACACATTTTGAAGTCCCCAGAGCGGAAATACAATTATATATTACACTTCTTTATATATATAACACTTCAACCTAAGTTGTATTTTTCAATTTCTTGTATGAAATTGATATGAATAGGTACCAAGTTTAATGTTCTAGCTATTACCGTACTCATTTTAAGCAAGATATGCGAAAACCGCTAAAAAGCGGCTTAAAACCGTGGAATGCTAATCTGTAACCAAGACTGGCCTAGGGAAAACTGAGTTCATAGTTATTTTCTTGATGCAGAAAACTTTTTAAGGTGAGGCATGGCCGTAAAACGTTTCATAACCTCCTTGGTTGGGGGTAAATACATAAGTCATAAGGAATAGTACGAAAAAATATATTAGCACAAAGTGATGTAGGGTGTAGAGTACCTACTTTGACGTTTGTACTAAGGCCATTCCACGCCTAAAAACCTTATAAATATGCTTTGACTAAAAAAGTCTTAGTCATTTGACCTTGTATGAAATCTTCGAATAACATGTTAATTATAATATTAAATTAACTTTAATTTTTTTTTTTTTTATAATGTATTATTTTATAGTGGTGCGTTTAACTGCCATGGTCATATGCACCATTAACTTTTAAATAAATTAAAACAAAACACCAAAAGTCAATTTCTATCCTTCGACTCGATTAGACTGATGATGAATCGAATGATTCGAAACTAGTTTCTTCATAAATAAGAATAAATAGTGCTTTTGGTGTTTTGTTTAAATTTATTTTGTCAATGTATCATTTTTTTTTTTCATATGTACATTGACAGAATGACAGATTTCATAAATTGCCGGTAAGATATAGAATAAAGTTTTCTCCTCGTCTTAACATTTGCACGGCTTAACTTTACCAAAATTTCTAGGTTTAACCGTTTAAAAGTTACCAACCGTATATTTGGTCGTTCCGAAATTTTGTACCACGCTCGTATTTCGGGAACGAGTTGGATATTTAAGATCAAACAAACGGGGTTCCACCAAAAATCCACAATAATTGAAAAGAACCACTTCGGAATGCGTGAAAAAGCTGTAATCTTTTTTTTTTATTATTCTTATTTCGTTTTAATTTGGCTTAACGTCTCTTTAACATCTATTGGTCATTCGAGACGGGGGTTTTACCCTCCATTCGCTGGAAACTTGCAAACCAGCTACCACATTGACCTCACCCAGCCTGGGTTGGGCCGGAAAAATAGCCAGCATCACGAGGGCGCGAACCCACGTGGACACCCACATGGAACAACCTCGCTGGGCGTTGCTTAACTTCAGTGATCTCACGGGAACTGGTGTATTCCAAGTGCCATAGATGCTGGCTTAGCTGTAATCTGTTACGAAGGTGTTTTGCAGTACAAAAAGTAATATTCTTGATCAAAACATATAATTTTCTAAATAGGAGCTCTGCTCACACGGGGGGGGGGGAGGTCCACCAAAAGACAAAAATTTAGAAGCTTTAATGTAGCGATCTTGAAATTGTTGTTGAATTTCGTACCCGCAGCGAAGGACGGGCAAACAGATAATACTATAATAATTTTCATTGCACACTGAATTGTTCATTCACTGAATTGTTCCTTAAGCGTTAGGGTTTGAAAATAAAGATTTTTGAATATAAAATCAGAATGAAATTATTTAGCCTTGACACAGATTTCTTGTTAGCAAGTAACAGCATCCGATGTGTCTCAGTCTCACGTCAGACATATCAAATTAGAAGAGCAATTTTATGTTTATCAGTGCTGGATGTGGAAGGAAATGTGTCTCAGTGTCAGACAGATCAAACTAGAAGAGCAATTTTATGTTTATCAGTGCTGGATTTGGAAGAAACTTTGTCTCAGTCTCAGTGTCAGACAGATCAAATTAGGAAAGCAACTTTATGTTGATCAGTGAAGGATTTGGAAGAAACTGTGTCTCAGTCTCAGTGTCAGACAGATCAAATTAGAAGAGCAATTTTATGTTTATCAGTGCTGGATTTGGAAGGAACTGTGTCTCAGTGTCAGACGGATCAAATTAGGAGAGCAATTTTATGTTGATCAGTGCTGGATTTGGAAGGAACTGTGTCTCAGTCTCAGACAGATCAAATTAGAAGAGCAAATTTATATTTAACAGTGCTGGATTTGGAAGGAAATGTGTCTCAGTCTCCGTATCAGACAGATCAAATTAGAAGAGCAATTTTATGTTTATCAGTGCTGGATTTGGAAGGAACTGTGTCTAAGTCTCAGACAGATCAAATTAGGAGAGCAACTTTATGTTGATCAGTGCTGGATTTGGAAGGAACTGTGTCTCAGTCTCAGTATCAGACAGACCAAATTAGAAGAGCAACTTTATGTTGATCAGTGCTGGATTTGGAAGAAACTGTGCCTCAGTCTCACTTCAGACGGATCAAATTAGGAGAGCAACTTTATGTTGATCAGTGGTGGATTTGGTTGACACTTACCTGTAGGTGTCGTTTTAATCACTTCATAACCATCCGGAACGTATTCCCCAAGTGTGGGAAATATTACAGCAATATCTGTTATGGGCGCTTGACTATAAGATGATTTACAATGACTATCTTCAGACGTTTCCTCTACCCATTCTGCCTGATCTTCAGGAAGGCCACAGATTACAAAATAATCTGCCACTCGTCTGTCATCCATTTTGAATATTTATTCCAGAAATTTAAAAAACATTCAATTTTTGTCACAGGCGATAATTCTTAGATACAGAATACACAGTAAGTCGGTGTAGAATGTTTTGTTATTTGCATATAGATTATTGGTAAAATCTAATTTATTACATTAGGTAGGTATATAAAGAAACATTACTAAAAAAAATCTCTGCCAAATATGAGACATGGGTTTATAATTTTACTAGCTAAAAAAAAATGTATATATATATATATATAAAAAGATAATCGTTACTATTGGAAAGGAACAGGACTGACGGGAGGGGGGAATCCCCTCAGGCCCGCGATTTTCTAAGAGACCTGGTGAGAAAATTGTCAGATGAAATTTTTCAAGTTTTTTTCTGAATAAATAAATCAACTTAAAAGTTTTGAAATTTTTTCAACACATAAAATCAGAAATTTAGCAATAGTGTGCTAATATGGGACAACGGCTATTACTACTGCCCATAAGTGAAAGAATGATAGAGGGTCCCGTAAATTTTTCCCCCCGGCCCGGATTTTCTGTCTGCGGCCCTGGAAAGGAACATAATAATGATGTGCTTTAGCAGTTTAATATAAAGTACACATTTCCAGTTATTTTTCCATTGTAGTTATGATCTCGTTAAGTACATTTTTACATTCGGTCAACCATACAAATTTATCATGATTAATCATGAAACCTAATTCATCACAAAAGTGGTGAGCTATACAATGATACATTTCTATCATCTTCATTGAATCTAACATGAGTTAATTCATTGTAAAAACATGACTAAAACAGTTAGTAAGTGTTCTTATCCAATCTTATTTTTGAAGCTAGAAACCTGGGCTTTATTTTAAAATGTTCCCTGGATCATTTAAAATCCATTTAGGATCGGAAAATGTATTTTTTTGTCCATGTTTTGCTAACAAGAATACCGATACGTGTATAGTGTAACCATGCAATACATGGATCAGTATTCTTCTGAGCGAGGCATGTCCGTATGAATGCAACCTAACCATTTTTTGTTATTATTAAACTGGTTGAAAGTCTCTTATTGACGTTGATAGCAATCATCACTTTGACCATTATTTATTACTATTGTGACCAATATTTCGACCAGGCGAGGATGAAGTAAGATTTGAAACAACAGCCCCCTGATTACGAAGTCATCGCCCCATCCAACTGAACTACTAGCTACGTTGATTGAGGCTACATGGATCAGTATTCTTCTGAGAGAGAGATGGCCATATGAACGTAACCTAAATATACTATACATGAATTAATATTCTTGTTAATTCATGTATAGTATTAATATTCGAAGCACGGCTGTATCACATTTTTGCGGACCTAAATTGATTTAAAATAAATGATCCAAAGAACAAATTTAAAACACCCCAGGTTTTTAGCTACAACAATGAAAACTGGATAAAAAAAAAACTTCTCACCGATCTTTTAACTACATTTTTACATACGGTCAATTGTGAACGTACCATCGCCAAAGTCAACAAGAAAGTGATGAGTGATAGAATGATAAGTTTCTATCATGTGATTTAAGTCTATCATGAGACTATTTATAATTCATTGCAAAAACACAAATTACATTAAAACGTATCAACAAAAACCACATTACATACACATAAAGAATATTAGGTAATATGAGATTACCAGTCTGCCTTGAAAGAATCATTATTATAAATACAGAGGTACCATTTTTTAAAAAAGGAAACTTAGCCGATTATAATCCGAGAATACGACGAGAAATATTTCATTTAAAAAAACACTGACACATTTTCTAATTTATAAATTCAATTAAAACACAGTGATGTAATTATACGCTGAAGTAAATTGAATTAAAAATATTAGGAAGGTATGTATGTATTTTATGTTCATTAATAATATGCGTTTACATTAATTCATTCTTAATTTCTTACGACCTATGACTATGACAGAAGGTTGTGATTACAATATTACCTTGATGATATTTGTACAGTTAAATGAAATAATTGAAAAAAAAATTACACAGGAATAAAATAAATTAATAATAATAGTAATTAAATAGAACAGAATAAACTGAAGGTAACTTTTTTTACAAGATATTTTGTAAAACTAAAAAAAAAATATAATTAGGTAGGTATAATAATAAAAAATACCTATTATCAAAAATTTCATCGAAGAACAAAACAAAAACACATAGCAGTGTTGCAAAATGGCAAAACCCATTGGACAGAATTTCCGTACATTGAACTTTAATTTTTCAAATCTTTTCCGTGCATTCAATGACTATTTTCAGAGTAATATAATCCGAGGTATTGTGGTATGGAGGGTTAACTTAAAACGATAAAAGTATATTATTTTTATCCCAAGGCACTTTCTTCGAAAAAATTTGGGCCCATAATGAACATTAGAAATGTATATCAAATTTTCTTAAGCACATCTTACCCTTTAAAAGCTATAGGTTAATAGTATTTGGTTATAAAGGAGATGCCATATCCATCCCCTCAGTTTTTTGGGGCCTCCTCCCGAATCCTAAACAGCGTTGGCACCTTTGTACTAAACCTCGTAGGGGGACAAATTAAAATATTTCAAGTAGCCCCCACCACCAAAAAGGAGTGCGCAAAAGAAGATCCTCGCAATAGCAATAAAATGTAGGGGCTCATATATGGCTCCGGGTGGTTTAATATGACCGAAAAAATAATTTCATATTTCATGAATAATATAATGAAGGTCCCCATACCAAGGGCGTAGCCAGCATCTGGCCTAGGGGGGGGCAGCTGAGATTTTCATGTCGGGAGGGGGGGGGGTNGGCCCCCCCTGCCCCCCCCCTTCCTACGCCCATGCCCCATACCAAATCAGACAAAAGGCTCAAAAGTTATCGTGATCCAAAAAGACAAATAAATTAAAAATTGTGTAGTAACAAATAGACATCACTTCTTTGGTCAATTATGAATTATGAAGGAATTATCCACTCATTCAGCTTTACAACACTTGTAGAATAATTATTATTAATTTAAAAAAATACGGAAATATTTTCCCGTACTTTTTCATTTCTTTGCGATTGGCAACATTGTAAAATACAACTTGCATAAGTATGAAGATATTTTTTTACTCACTTTTTTAGTGGTTTCCAAAACAAAACAAAAAAAAATTATGAAAATTCAAATGGTTAATGAAATAGGTATAATATACAGGGTGCGGCAATTAGTTCTCCCACTTTTCAAAAAATCGTGGGAGGGGAAGTATTAGTGGAAGTAGCTTTGTGATATTCAACAAGAAATGACATCTAGTTTTTAGGTGTTGGTCCACGAGCATCATACATTTCTTGTCCAGCTGTTTTTTTAAAATCTTTTATATATAAATTATATCTTCTTCCTGTGAGATTACCTCAAGGCTGAGGTTTTCAAACATCGTCCTGGGGCCTTTGAAGAGTTAAAGGAGGCAATTCTGGAAGAAATCATCCAAGTTGATGCTGGTATGCTGACAAGAACAGGGCCGGATTAACAATAGTAGCACTTGTAGCACGTGCTACGGGCTCCGCGCTTTGACAACTTACACTAGATATTTTGACATTTCTGGGTTGACAATTGAAAAAACATATCATTTTGACGGGGCCCCCAACTCTTCAAAGTATGTAGTAAAATCTAATTTAGGAAATTACAAGTAGGTACCTACTACCTAGGAACTTAATAAAGAAACGAGTATTGCAACATAAGCAAATTGGTTTTTATAGCATGAGCGGTAACTATGTTTTATCGATGTTGGTATACTCAAAGTATAACTTCACTTTTCACTACCAGCTGTAGGTACTAGACCAAAAGATAATCAATTTATATACTGGCTCCAAAAAGTAGTACTTAGACGGCGGCGGCGTCTGCGGAGGGTGGAGGGGGCCCCGCTCTGTGAAAGTGCTACGGGCCCCGCGGACGGTTAATCCAGCCCTGGGCGAGAGTCATGGAAAACTTCCGCGAAAGTCTCCAAATGTGCATTACTCGTCGAGGCCTTCATTTGGACGACATTATTTACAAAATATAGATGAAAAAATACTAGAAGACACAAGCTTCGTGTACAAAAATACAAAATAATTTTTCAAATATCTCATTTCGTTTTTATTTACCAGATCTTTCTAATGTGGAAACAGTGGAAATAATAATTGCCGCACCCTGTATTATATTGGTTCCAGGTTTACTCTTGGGATAAAAAAAAAAAATGTTACAATTTATTTTATTTCGGTGGGTGGGTGGAGGTTCATGTAAAGGGAATTTTACATATACAGGCATTATAGGAAAAAACAAGCCCTTTCAAAAAAATAATCGGTTATGAATATGAGGTAATTGAACGCTTAAAACCCTGTTCTGGATACGGTCATGTGTGCCGCCAAATTGGTTCGGCGTTAGTTCTTTTTAAGCCCTGTGTGTTGCGATAATATTTGGCAGTAAGAGGATTTATTAAAATATAACAAGAGTTACAAGATTATAGAATTATAAATAAAGCAAAAGTCAAGAAATAAAAAAGTGCATTAAAGATTTTTTTGGGCGTTGATTTTTGGGAACCTTTGAAAGATCAAAAGTAAGAAACACCAACCGCCAGCTGACAAAAATGAAAAAATGTTAACTTCACAAATATAAGTTCATAGGTTAATTTGAGGTTAAATTCCAAAATTATTTTTTATCTTATCACAATCACTTATCACAAAAGCTTTCAGCTTTCTCATTTTAATTCAGTTTCATTCAGATACCTCGCGGACATCGCCTTGAGCTCCAATTAAACTTTTAAAAAGCAAAATAATCTTTTTGAAGAATATTAATTATAAATTTAATTTTACAAAAATGTTTTCAAGATATGTTCAGCCTAAACTTTTAGTTTCAAATGTTAAAAAATTATCTACGTCAACTCACGTAAGCTTTATTATTCTTTTTTTTTAAGAACTTTCATTAGTCGGTTCATGATGAAAAACATGTCAGATGTATAGTACCTACCATGCTGCTTAAAAGAGTACCTATTTTGTTGTTAAACAAATTCATGTTTTTTTTACATTTATTCATTATAATAAGTTACTTAATTTTAAAAATACACTTTTTTATCACACCTAAAAGAAAATAGAAACGAATTTTTTATCACTTATATAATTAACACATTTTTTAAAGATTTAATTAAACATTATCATAAGGCATAATTATGTGTATGTTTACCAAACAATAAAAATTGTCGTTTTCCTTGATTGATATGAAAAACTAGATCTCTCAGTAATATTATGTAAACTCTATCGACCCCACCCTAGAACTAAATTAGAATTATATCGTAATTACTGGGCATCAATTCAATAGCTAAAATTGTTTTTGAATTATCAGAACTAATCGTCATGTCACATGTCAAGCCGTTTTCGAGTTACGCCCAAATTTCTAATTTATTCACCAAAATCGGCAGTCACGGTCAACATAACAACAAAGCGACAAAGTTTTAGGTGCCGTTTAGTCCTTATTTTAGGATATTTTCTGCAAAGGTATGGCCAGCCATTCCAGAGTTACGAGTTCAAAAGAGGGAAGGCTAAAATAAAATTTAGAAAATACTGGAAAGTTGGAATGGCCACTGGTGAAACGTTTAAATCTTGTTTTTTAAAGGTTGCAATATACAGGGTGGACACAACCCATACTCCCCCCCCCAAATACCATTTTCCTTGAAAAACAAAAATAGAAATATAAGAATCGAAACGAAGCGCGGGCGAAACAGCTAGTATGCCATGTATTGATCCTATAGACCTATTATAACCCGTGGTTTAAGTGAACTGTTGACGTCACTTAAATGCGACTTTTAATTCTAGCTTTTTGCCTTTGTATATTTTACTTAATGGCGACCAAGGGCGTAGCCAGCATCTGACCTAGGATCTGGGGCAGCTGAGATCTTCATGTCGGTCGGGGGGTGNGGGGGGGGGGGGAGGGGGTTGATAAAGTAAATCGTTACTTATTTAATAATAAACCTTCAGGGGTAATTGATGATTAAGTTATTGGGGAGGGGCGACCCCAGGAACCCGAGCAAGTGGTTGATGATCTCTGGATAGTTACAAGTATCAGTAACGTCCCAGGAAGTAGTGTGGTAACATTTAAATACCATATGAACATCAAGTGCGATCTGCCAATAGAGAAAAAACGATTGTTATTAAGACCTCGGAAAAACGCCACCTTCTGGG
>CM022881.1:5199346-5219452 GCA_012654025.1 Pachypsylla venusta
AGTTACTGCCAAATTTCTAATTTATTCACCAAAATCAGACAGTCATGGTCTACGACCCCAGGAAAATTATCAGAACTAAAATATGTCAAGCCGTTTTCGAGTTACTGCCAAATTTCTAATTTATTCACCAAAATCAAACATTCATGGTCTACGACCCCAGGAAAATTATTAGAACTAAAATATGTCAAGCCGTTTTCTAGTTACTGCCAAATTTCTAATTTATTCACCAAAATCAGACAGTCATGGTCTACGACCCCAGGAAAATTACCAGAATTAAAATATGTCAAGCCGTTTTCGAGTTACTGCCAAATTTCTAATTTATTCACCAAATTTCTAATTTATTCACCAAAATCAAACAGTCATGGTCGGATATCTTAGATTTAGTCGCGACAACATATTAACTCAAAGCGGGAAAATTTTAGGTTGCCGTTTAGTCTTTATTTTAGGACATTTTCTGCAAAGGTATGGTGGCAAACTATTTCGGAGTTACGAGTTCGAAACCGGGAACGGGCAAAATAAAATTTAGAAAACACTAAAAAGTCAGAATGGTCGAGCCTCTAGGGCTTCTGGCGAAACGTTTAAATTTTGATTTTTTAAAGGTTGAAATATACAGCCCATACTTCCCCCCCCCCAAATTCTATTGTCCTTGAAAAACAAGAATAGCAATTTAAGAATCGTAGCAAAACAGCTTGAATCTAATTGTGAACGTTAGTGAACCGCACTTTTGACCCCGGTATACATCCCGAAATGCACTTGTATATATGATGTATGTTTGTTTGTTACGCGATATAAGCCACAATTTTCATCTTTTTTGGACGAAATTTGGTATACATGTTTAGGTCATGAGGGAAATTTGCTGTATAGTTTTTGGTAGCCCTGGTTCTCCAGGGGCCCAATATTCTGTTTTTTTGAAAATGTGAATAATAATTATGTATTTAATTTTCAGAACAATGCCAAAGTTATGGTAGCTGGTGCCAGCGGTGGAATAGGACAACCTCTCTCATTACTTCTGAAACAGTCACCCCTTGTTAGTCATCTATCGCTTTATGATATTGTTCACACTCCTGGTGTAGCTGCCGATTTAAGTCACATTGAATCAAAAGCACGTGTCAAGGCATTCAATGGACCTGATCAACTAAAGGTACTTACTTTGCTTCTTTTATAGAATGCATTTTTTGGGCGGGGATTGACTTCCCATCGTGAGGGCGATGAGAAGTAGTTGTGGTCAATGCCGAAGGTCCAATATTAGAAATAATTAATTATCAAAATAAAAGTTCAATTCTGACTTTGTTTGCATCATGTTACCATGTACCCCTGCATCTACTATTATTTTTGGACAAACAAGTGTAGTGTATGAATCGTATCTTTTGAAAAATTTCCATCCTCGTTTCCACCTATTATCAGCAAATTCGGTTGGGGGTCAATTAAAAAAATATATTAATTAATGTTATTTAGAAATATTTTTTTTATTTCTTTGGACACGGTCCAATTAAAACTTGTATTCAAAATTAAAAACAAGGTCAGGTTCAGAATTATCAATTCGACATTAGTGTCATTCGGTAGAAATAAAACGAAACATATCTAAAAGCTTCGTTACAAATGTCAAATGTCTTGTATCCATGGTTTCGTATCTTGGCTATGGCAGATTATTAAATATTTTGCAATAGAAAAGAAAGAAATAGAAAGAAGAATTTCACGTTCAAAGGAAAAAACGAACATCAGCTCGTATGCTTTAAAGTAGGGGTTCCCAAACTTTTTGGTACCGCGCCCCCCTTTTCTTGTAATGAAAGCCTCCCACGCTCTCCTCCCCTTTACATTATAAATTATGAATGGATATTAGTGTTGCTGAATGCTATCTCATTCAAAAGGCTAATGTGTTGCTCAATTCTATCTCATTCATAACGCTCATGTGTTGCTGAATGCTATCTCATTCAAAATGCTAATGTGTTGCTGAATTTTATCTCATTCAAAACGCTAATGTGTTGCTGAATGCTATCTCATTCAAAACGCTAATGATTTGCTGAATGCTATCTCATTCAAAACGCCAATGATTTGCTGAATGCTATCTCATTCAAAACGCTAATGATTTGCTGAATGCTATCTCATTCAAAACGCTAATGTGTTGCTGAATGCTATCTCATTCAAAACGCTAATGTGTTGCTGAATGCTATCTCATTCAAATTTTCTAAACATCTCTTGTTCAATAAAATTACCTTTGTAAAAAAATTGTGTACATATATTTTAACTAAACGATAATAATTCAACTGGTCTCGCCGCCCCCTTGGTTTGCCTTCACGCCCCCAGTTTGGGAACCTCTGCTTTAAAGCTACAATTTTCTTATAATGTTTCCCGTACTTACAACCAGCACAATAATCAACTAAGGAGAAGAAAAAAATATTGCCCAGATCAACAAGACAACATTGGCCCAATTTGTTGTTGTAGTAGTAGCAGCAGCTTCACCATCGTCATGTCACTCCATTGTCTCCAGAGATTGGTAACTTAAGGAACTTGGCCACATCTACCGGGTTGAACCACAGGTCTATTAGTGTAAATGTTGTGGGGTTGGCTGGACAGTTGAAAAGGTGGTCAGTATTGTGGGGGCTTCCTTTACATAAGTTGCATTTGTCCTCCTGGGTCTATCCTGCTCATGTATGTATTAAGGATTTTGGACCAACCAGAGCGGAGTTGTGCCAGAATTGATCTGGTGGCGCGTGGAAGCCTTTGCACACCCGGAGATATCTCTGGTGGTCTGGAGTTTAGAACTCTGTTTGGTTTGTAATTTCTTACTGTGCGTTCCAATATTTTGTTCTATCCTGCTCATGTATGTATTAGGGATGTTAGACCAACCAGAGCGGAATTGTGCCAGAATTGATCTGGTAGCGCGTGGAAGCCTTTGCTCATCCGGGGATATCTCTGGTGGTCTGGAGTTTAGAACTCTATTTGGTTTTAAATTTCGTATTGTGCTTTCCACGGTTCTGGTGTGAATAGTTTTTGTCAGTATTTTTAGTTTTCCGTTGTCCATGCTTGATCCTGATAATAGGTTGTTTATATCTGACTCGTGGTTTTTGATGGTTCTACGGATGGTACGAGGAGGAGGTGGAGACATCACAATGGCATTGCACGGATGATGTCCTCGCGATGGTCGGGTCTTCGTTCCAGAACAACTTTGAGTCTACCAGCTTCAACCAAGGACCATCACCTTCAGCAACTCACCAATGTGTGTCAATCCCATTGGCTCGATTTCGGTCCGGTTGATGTAAAAATTTTCATAATTACAAAGCCAGAATAGATCCTAAACTATATCTTATCTATGTTCACTATGCCAAATAAACCACCTGTTTGATTGTCCTTCCAAAGCAACTCGTCCAGACCCTACATCCCTCTGACCAAATCCGCATGAAGGAGCAGTTCACGAGCGTTTTCTTCTGTTACGACATTCTCAAGTAGACATATGATTACTCCTCTACGGATGTGAAGCTCCATTTTGACACGGAGCCATTCAGAATTTATCAACTAAACTTTGAGAAAGTGAAGGTGTTTAAATGTTTGGGAAGCCGCTTCAATTCAGAAAACAAAATTCAGCAAGAACATCAAGACCGTATTACTGCAGCAAATAAAGCTTATTCCAGTATACAAAATATTTTGAAGCGAAGATACCAATTCATCAGGAACATCCAGGCCGTATTGCTGCAGCTAATAAAGCTTATTCCAGTATATAAAATATTTTGAAGCGTAGAATACGACTGTATCAATGCTACATCATACCAGTACTCTTCTACGGATGTGAAGCTCTGATGAAGACAAGTTAGAAAGATTTGAGAAAAGAATATTTGGTCCAGTATTTGACAGTGAGATTACACGCATGAAAAATCTTAAAAAACAGGGAAATTGAAGAAAAATATCCACAACCAAGTATTGTCCAGAATATGAAAAAAACGCCGGCTAAACTGGGCAGGACATGTGGCAAGGATGAAGAACAACAAAATTGCGAAGATGGCGTATGATGGAAATGTAGATGGATATAGGAAAAGAGGAAGTCCAAGATCAAGGTGGAAAGATAACATCCAAAATGATGTGCCACAAATGAAAGTAAATCCAGAAGATTGGACTGAAATAGCACATGATAGAGAAAGGTGGACAGCTGCTGTGACACAGGCGTATGGTCGTTTAAGGCCTCAGTAAGTAAGTGATAAAGATTTCACGTAACAATTTACTTGCAGTTAAAACTTTTTTCTCTTTGAAATTTATTTTTATATTTCATAATGACTGAAAACATCCTATATCAACTATATTTTTTTTTTTTTTCGTCAGGAGTCTCTGAAAGGCGCCGAAGTGGTCATCATTCCTGCCGGAGTTCCTCGCAAACCTGGAATGACTCGAGATGATCTGTTCAACACAAACGCATCCATTGTAAGAGACATTATCAAAGCTGTCGGAGAAGTTGCACCAAAAGCTCTTATTGGTATTATTTCAAATCCAGTCAACAGTACGGTTCCCATTGCCGCAGAAGTATTGAAAAAATTAGGTGTTTTTGATGCTAAAAGATTATTTGGTGTCACCACATTGGATATTGTTAGAGCAAATACGTTTATTGCTGAAGCCAAGGTAATAAATTGTCAGAATGCGTGGATCCTAAAAGATTATTTGGTGTCACCACATTGGCTATTGTTAGAGCAAATACGTTTATTGCTGAAGCCAAGGTAAAAATAGTCAGAATGTGTGGATCCTAAAAGATTATTTGGTGTCACCACATTGGCTATTGTTAGAGCAAATACGTTTATTGCTGATGCCAAGGTTAAAATAGTCAGAATGTGTGGATCCTAAAAGATTATTTGGTGTCACCACATTGGCTATTGTTAGAGCAAATACGTTTATTGCTGAAGCCAAGGTAATAAATAGTCGGAATGTGTGGATCCTAAAAGATTATTTGGTGTCACCAAATTGGATATTGTTAGAGCAAATACGTTTATTGCTGAAGCCAAGGTAAAAATAGTCAGAATGTGTGGATCCTAAAAGATTATTTGGTGTAACCACATTGGATATTGTTAGAGCAAATACGTTTATTGCTGAAGCCAAGGTAATAAATAGTCGGAATGTGTGGATCCTAAAAGATTATTTGGTGTCACCACATTGGATATTATTAGAGCAAATACGTTTATTGCTGAATCCAAGGTAATAAATAGTCAGGATGTGTGGATCATAAAAGATTATTTGGTGTCACCACATTGGATATTGTAGAGCAAATACGTTTATTGCTGAAGCCAAGGTAATAAATAGTCAGAATGTGTGGATCCTAAAAGATTATTTGGGGTCACCACATAGGATACCACCACGGGTCCTATTTTGGGATGAGCTTAAAAGCTAGAATTCGCGTGTTGTTCCAAAACATGGAAAAACAACTTTGGTGCTCACTGCAGCATTCATTATCCACTTACTTTGATCAATCATTATCCAATTACTTTGATTTTTTCTGTTTTACCTACTTCGTGTCGCTTAGCGCATTTATCTCCATAGCTACTCATTGTCCTCACGAGGCCCCAAAAGCATACAAACCACAGTGACAAATGTTTGCTAGGATTCGAACCCGGGTTTCCTGAGTGCAAGACTAGTTTAGTGATCACTGAGCCATGGAAGATGAATTCTGCAGCCCTAACTAACTAGTTGATTTTTTACTTTCCTTATTCTATAAAAAGGAATTTATTGTAATGGGCTGAAATTTTCGATGTCGTGTTTTCAATGCCAAACACTTTCGATATATACCGTTGGCGGTTTTATGTCACTTTTTAGCGGTTTTCGCATATCCTGCTTAAAATGAGAACGGTTATAGCTAGAATTTTAAGCTTGGTGTCTGTTCATATCAATTTCATACAAGAAATTGAAAAATACAACTTCGGATGAAGTGTAATACAGGGTTTGCACTTTCTGGTTGTCCCATAGGATTTTACATGTAAATTTCGACTTATGGCTGGCATATCCTCCCAGTATGTCAGAAAATAGAAATACTAGTGATTTTTGATGTAATTTTTAACCAAGATTCCAATGAAACCATTATCATGAAAATCGGACCTACGGTTCTGGACTTAGAATCGATCTATGCAACCGAAACCGATCCATGCATTTTGATGACTCGAACCCACAACCTTTGTATTACTAGGTATGTACGTCACTGTTATTTTAGGCAACACAGTTTCTGATAATTGAGGAAATTACAATTTCAAAAAAGTAGGTTTCTGCATACATTTTTTCCCAAATTATCAAAACTATTAACCATTATTCTATAAGGGAACCTTAATCTACTAGATCGGTTCTAAGTCCAGAACCGTAGGTTCGATTTTCGTGATAATGGTTTCATTGGAATCTTGGTTAAAAATTACATCAAAAATCACTATCATTTCTATTGTGTGACATACTGGGAGGATATGACAGCCATAAGTTGAAATTTACATGTAAAATCCTATGGGATAACTAGAAAGTGCAAACCCTGTATATCAAGAAGTGTAATATATAATTGTATTTCCGCTCTGGGGACTTCAAAACTTGTTTTGGCATGGAAAACTCGACATCGAAAATTTCAGCCCATTACAATACTTTCTTCTTTTTTTGCAGATAAGGAAAGTCGTGTGATGTTCACACAGATTTTTTATATATCTGTGCGTAACGAAAAGTTGGTTATTTTTTTCCACAGGGTCTTGATCCAAAAAGTGTAAACATACCCGTCATAGGAGGTCACGCCGGTACTACAATTATTCCATTGATTTCCCAAGCTACGCCAAGTGTTAGTTTTCCAGAAGATCAATTAAAAGCTTTGACAGGCAGAATTCAAGAAGCAGGTAAAGAAATTGCCGATCTCCGTGCTCGAGTTGTCAAGACCATTGACTCTTGGTCCGGAGCAAAAATTTTCTGATCGATTTTTTTTCGTAAAAAAGGAGTGCTCTCCAGTAATGCGAAAGTGGTTCCGGTACATTACTTTTTTTTTTTTTAAAAAAAAAAAAGGTAAAGAAATTATATTCGTAAGTTATACTGAGTGTTCTAATAATAAACTAGTGTGTTCAAAGATTGAATTTTAATGTTCAGGCATAAATTGCAATTATCACTATTATTTAATTCATTTCATTTCTCTAAAGTGAAAAAAAGTCGATAGACGAAAATTAAAACTTCAAAAATATCTTTCTCAAAAAAAAAAAAAAAAAAAAAAAAAAAAAAAAAAAAAACAGAGAGTGATTGATTAACTCAAATGATCCAGATCATTTAGCTGAGTCATTGACTCATGAATCACAATCACAATACGATTGAAATAGAAACATATTAATTTAATGACAGAGAACAGAGAGAGAGAAAAAAAAACTAAAAATAAAATAAAATGCAGAGTGAGCATCTGTAGGCAAGTAAAATAGAAAGAGACAGGTATGTGTAGTCTCTTCGTGTGTTGATTATGGAATGATCCTATTGGTTATTCCTTATTTGTTATTTTGTTTCTTCTTCTCCTTTTTGATCGATGGTTTGTAATGCAATAAAGCTTGCACAAAAGAGAATGAAAATTAGTCATTCAATTGAGTGTGATTATATGAGCTAGATCTAGATCCATTTGATTGTTAGACTTAGTAAAATGATTAGACCATTTTACTGAGTGATTCATTAGTGATCTAATTAGTCAAAAGATTCATAACTCACATTCTAGAAAAATCTAAATATTGACTCGGATTTTGTTTAATTCCAGTCATCGGGAGTAGCATCTTGAGCAGACCGACTGGTAGGTATTCCTCAGTTAAAAAAAATAATATAACAAGGGAAGTGAACGATATTTGGTACCTATCTTGCTGGAAGTGATGATTTTTGGTTTGAGTTGATAAACTCCAAGTTGCCCCCTTGGACGTAAATATTTAGTCAATTGAAGGTTAAAAGAAGTACTATATCTTCACTTGACTGAATATTTAGTCAATTGAAGGTTAAAGAAAGTACTATATCTTCACTTGACTTAATATTTAGTTAATTGAAGGTTAAACGTACTTTTAAGATTCAGTATGGTTTTACTTGACATAGTATCCGAATTTAAATGCTAACAAACCATATTTTTGTTTTTTAGGTACCGAAGTAGTCAAGGCAAAAGCTGGTGCTGGTTCTGCAACCTTATCAATGGCTTATGCTGGAGCTAGATTTGCTTTTTCTTTGATTCGGGGACTCAAAGGCGAATCTAATATCATTGAGTGTGCCTATGTCAAATCTGATGTCACTGAAGCTAGTTATTTCTCTACACCACTTCATCTCGGCGTAAGTTTTATACGTTTTAGCATGTAGATCAGGCATGTCCAACCTTTTGAAGTTATACTTCTTTAGGCGTGTTATGAAAAATTGATGAGAGTGAAATTTATTTTAAGATGCGCGCGCACTTGTAACAAAAAATTATTACTGCATCAGTGTAAGACAAAATTACCGCATCAGTGTAACACAGATGAAGTTAGTTATGAAAAAATGATGAGAGTTAAATTTAAATATTGTATTTTCTCATTCTATATCCATACAACAGTGTGGCTCAGTGGCAAGGCCTCTGTTTTATAGTTGGTAGGTGCTGAGTTCACTCCCGGGTGGGGTAGTTTTTTTTTTTTTTTAAATATTATTAAATTTATTTTTAAAAAGAATAATATAACTTCTCACTCGCGTAGATAAGTACAACCACCCATTTTATTTATTTTAAGATGTACATATTGTTGGGTGCCCTTTTGGGCGCCAAACTGTTAGGTTTTTGGTATGGGAATCTGGTCTCCGTATGGAAAAGGTTGTTCCCCGTCTATCCGTTTCAGAGAGTATCTCCGAAACGGATAGACGGGGAACAACCCCCAAGATAGACTCCAATCTGAGAGAGAAATTACTATAGAAATAAGAACAACAAGATGTTAATGTTGAAAATTACCAACGTTTAAACTTGACGAAATTGGTCCTTATTGGAATTCAGGACTTAGAAATAATTTGTAAAATGTTAAGTTTTTGATCTTCAAATGCTAGAATTAGAATTATTTCAATAGACGTTCGATCTAAAGTTCTTTCTTCAGATCGACCGTTAGGATTATTCCCGGTTTTTTTATTGGCTGATGGTATTGATTCCAGCCAATAGCAATTACGCATTCGATATTGTTCAACTTAAATATTTTAACGTTTCGGTTAATGAACTGTCAGATGAGTTCTTTGTTCTACTTAATATTATTTAATATTTGATATAATTATGATGCAACTAATACCACACAGAATATTTCTAGAAGTTATTATTCAATCAATATACTGGGTGCGTTGCAATTACATGTACATCCTAAATTTTAATAAAGTACTATAGAAAATAATTATGTATATAACGGTATTCAATTTTCATTTTCTAGTATAAGGGAGCACATGTGTTTAAATTTCCCTTTTTTCTTTTTCGTCGGGATCCAATTGTAATAAATATTCATTATAAAGTTTCAAAAATGATTGTAAAGTTGAATCCAAAATCGAAGTATTCTTGATCATTATTGTTGTATGTTTTATTCCTTCTGTTTCTTAGCCACGGAGTGGGGACTTTGATGTTAATCTTCTCGATAAAATGGAGATGTTTATTTTATTATTTATTTCGATTTTTTGCTTTCTTATTACGCACCTACATACTAAAAGGAATATGTGTGCTAAATGTTGTTGTTGTTAACGTTCTCTGCGACTCTCACTGTGTCTCCAGGCCAAGAAAGACGGCCTCTCCAACAGGATCTGTCCATAATGCTGCCGGCTCTAGATTAGTAGGGTTTGATGGATAGTTGCTGGCTGCTCATGATATACATCATGAGCAGCCAGCATACATACACGACAACGATCAGATATTTCAGGGTTTAGCAAGGATTTATATACCAACTCTTTGAGGAAGTATTTGGAGCAGCACGGCTGCTCCAGATCTTCCTCCAACAGGATCTGTCCATAATGCTGCCGGCTCTAGACTAGTTGGGTTTGATGGTGCCAAATGTCAAGTCTCTAGGTTTAGCCATCGTGGAGCTGCGTTGATTATCAGTGATCAGCTGGGCTTTGCGTTTTATAAGTATAGATTATATTGTAAATCAACATGAGTTTGAATTTTTTCCTTCTATTTTGAAGGGATTTCATAAACTCCCTTAGCAGGGAGAAAGAGATGGGACCTTTGTCCACCCGTGGGTTGTAAGGGAACAGCCTAGAGAGCTTACGGGTCATTATATGTAGGTACCACCACCTCATCTTTCTGTCGCGTTATTCATTTAACTTCTTCTTCTTCTTTTTCAGAAAAACGGTATTGAAAAAAATTTAGGTTTGGGTAAATTATCAGCCTTCGAACAACAACTAGTGACTGCAGCTGTACCCGAACTCAAAAAGAATATTGCAAAAGGAGAAGAATTTGCGCATAAAAGTTGAACACAAACCGTACACCATCGCAAACAACGTTGAACTCAATAAATTAATTTAATAAAACTCTAGCCATGTATCTTGTAAGGCCTAATTCATTAATAATTTACAGGCTGGCCCATTTATATTCTTATTTTTTTTCGATGAAATGAGAAATGGTCGTAATAAGGTGCGCGTCTAACCGGTCTAACGAAAGAAAAATCTTGATATTGCCAAACGTTTTCGGAGAAAACCACAGAAGTAATGAAGCACATAAGAAAAAATGCGGGAAATTCAAATTTTTATAAAAAAAAGTCCATGGCACACACTGTCCAGGACTACAAATTAGGCTGGAATTTAAACGTACTTTCAATTACAATGTTCATGGTAGGTAGGTAGAAAGTCTGTAACACAATTTAATTATGTTAGTTTTTTTATATTGAGTTGTACTGCGACACAAATAATATTTCATCATCTCACACAGAGGAAAAATATGGGAAAAACAGTCTGGCAACACTGTCCACCACATTTACAATCATGGTCATAGAGGTATTTTTTTCTTTCGTTAGACGCACTATAACTTGCAATGGATTATATTTTTATTTTTTTTTAGATTTAGACTTCTTTTATGTCGCTTAGTTGAGCGGATGGAGCAATGTGCTCTTTTTCGGGTATTTTTCATAACTTTTCTCAAGGTTTCTCAAGGCTGAATAGCTCTATTTCTTGTTTAATTTTATTTTTCAAGACTTCCAGAGCTCGTTTATGGAACCCCACAGAAGGTAGTCTGGCCCCGTCAAAACTGGATATTCTTTGTTCCCTTGAATCCTAATATAAAAAAACGGTGATTATGACTATCCTGCGCGATCGCCTGATTTGACAGTGCTAGACTGCTTTCTGTGGGGATACTTAAATACTTGAAAAAGTCGATGCGACGGTAATTAAAATATTTAAAAAATCTTTCCTCAAACAAAAAACTTGAAGCCCCCAAAGACATTGATTTAATATAATTATTATTTATCCTACGTATATACATTCATCTTTTATTTTTCGTTTCTGTGGAACGGGTAGATGATTAGTAATAGGTAGTTCAGTTGGTTGTGGTGGTAGATTTGTAACCAAAAGGCTACTGGTTCTATCTAGAGATGTGAGTTATGAATCTTTTGACAGATTAGATCACCAATGAATCACTCAATAAAATGATCTAATTAGTTTTATGACTCACTCAATGACTCATAATCAAATAGATCTAGCTCATATAATCATACTCAATTGATTGACTTATTTCCATTCTCGTTTGTGCGAGGTTTCTTGCATTACAAACCATTGATCAGAGAGGACAAGAAGAAACAAAACAATAAATAAGAAATAATCTTGAAGTAGCCAATAGGATCTTTCCATAATCAACACACGAAAACACCACACATACCTGTCTCTTTCTATTTCACTTGCCTACAGCTGCTCTCTCACCCTTAATTTTATTATATTTTTAGTTGTTTTTTTTTCCTTTTTTTGATCTCTGTAGTAAAATGAATATGTTTCCATTTCAATCGTATTGTGATTCATTCAGATTGTGATTCATGAATCAATGACTCAGCAAAGTGATTTGGATCCTTTGGTTAATCAATCACTCTTGACACATCTCTAGTATATTTTTTTTTTTTTTTTAGTTTTCTTTCTCTCTGTTCCCTGTAGTGTTTAGTAGAAAGAAAAAATTAATATGTTACAATTTCAATCGTATTGTGATTCATGAGCCTCAGCAAAGTGTTTTGGCTCATTTGAGTTAATCAGTCACTCATGATACATCTCTAGTTCAATCTAAATTGATCCACCTCATCCTCTGCAAAATACTGGTCAAGTAGGATTATCTTTAATAAAAGTATTTTCATTTGTGTGTGTGTTTTTTTATAACAAAAATGTTAAAATTTTAGTCATAGGGTGTGTAAGAGATTTTTGCTTCAAATTAAAAAAAAAAATCAAAAGTTAAAATAATAGATTAATGAATGTTGACTTATACATTTCTGTCTTATTTATTTTTAACTAGTCGTTCTGCCCCAGGCTTGTCTACGATTCTTTTTGGCTATTTTACAATTTATCGATGCATTTCGCCAGTTACGGCATCATCAGGATCTAACGGCATAAACAAAAAAGGGAAATAGTATTAGGTTAATTAGTTTGATTATTTATAAATTTCTTCAAATGAAACTGGGAAATATTTTTGGATTTAAACTCATTAGTTTTGATATTCATGAGTTCCTCCTCTTTTGCCAATACTCTTCATTATAAAAAGCTCTTCCAAACCCCTTCTTTTCCTATATTTATATCCCAATATTAAAATTTTAAATTCTTTCAATGGATGATTGTATGCATATTTCTAGTTGGTGAAATGCTGGGCGTAATGAGAGTTGGCATTATTATACTCGCAATCTCTATGATGATGTTCGTTCATTCTTGTTTTGAATGTTCGAACAGTTTCTCCTATATAGGAGGCCATGTCATTCTTTCCATTGGATCTTATAGACACCACTTTTTCTTCAATAATATTGTTGTTTTTTCCTGGCGAAATGCATCGAAAAATTGCAAATTTTTTTTTTTAATTTGGCTTAACGTCTCTTTAACAACTATTGGTCATTTAAGACGGGGGTTTTACCCTCCATTCGCTGGAAACTTGCAAACCAGCTAACCACATTGACCTCACCCAGCCTGGGTTGGGCCGGAAAAAGAGCCGACGATACGTGGTGTTCCCAAGCGGTCACCCATCCAAGTACTGACCACGCCCGACGTTGCTTAACTTCAGTGGTCTGACGGGAACTGGCGTATTTAACGTGGTATGATCGTTGGCTACAAATTTTATTGTACCGTGAAACAAAAGTTGTATTTACTACTATAAGTCATTAAAAGTATTGGAAAATTATAACTTCTCAAGGAAAAAAAAAAAAAAATCGAAAAAAATTGTTACCTCAATTTAGGAGAATCATTGGAACTAAAATATATCCAGCCGTGTTCGAGTTGTCGCGACAACATATCAACGCAAAGCGAGAAATTGTGTGGCGTACAATGAGTACAAACATCCATACTGAAATTTATAAAAAATCTTGACTTATAATGTTTATAAATTATTCTCCATCTCTCACTTTCTTCATGATCGTAGAAATTAAGTGAGGTCTACAGTTCACTGAACCATTAGTTTCAGATTTGTACGTCATGTTTAAAATGTTTAACTAACTAGTTTTTTGGTTTATTATTTTCAATAATAAACCTTTGGAATCTTCACGAAAAAAAAAGCTTTTTAGCGGCTTTCAGTATTGCTGTCTAAAAAGAGAATGGTTGATGGGTCACTCAGGCCATTGCCTTTTATATATNACCTCCCCAAAATTTGATATTTTACGTTTCAATGTACGTAGAATCCAAAAATCGAATAAAATAAATCCGTTTGTCGGCCGCGCGGTCTGCTGTGATTGGGCACTTTCGCCACTTGGCGCTAGCGGATTTGGAAGAAATTTGGTATATAAGTCTCATCTTCAATTGAATATACCCTTGGCGGTTTTTGCTGCTTTTTAGCGGCTTTCAGTATTGCTGTCTAAAAAGAGAATGGTTGATGGGTCACTCAGGTCATTGCCTTTTATATATAAAGATTTAGGGTCAAAAAACATGGGGGTTTATTTTTGCAGCCAGTAAAATAATAAACTCATGTATCACATTGGCAGTTTTTTTCCTTTCATTGACAGGCAGGTGCAAAATGTTAGTATTTATAGACATGTTTTTTCGTTGCTAATTTACTAATTGCGCGAATAAATTTAACAGAATCCAACAGCGTCAATGGTTCTAAACACATCACACAAGGACGGGCAGGGTCTAACCTTCCGAATGAAACATAAATCTCTTCCAGTATGACAATGGGCTTATTATTTTACTGGCTCAAATATCCCCCCCCCCCCAAAAAAAAAGTGATATTGTACATTTTAATTTTAATGTAGGTATACGAATCCAGAAATAGAATAAAAAATACTGAAAACCGCTAAAAATGCGTCCAAAAATTATAAAACATAATATGACCCCAAATATCAAATCTCTAGTACTTAACATTCACTGTTTAGACAGCAACACTGAAAAAAACTAAAAAGCGGCAAAAACCGCCAAGGGTGTATTCGATTAGAGCCCAGATGGAACCTATATACCAAATTTCATCCAAATCGGTCAACGCAAAAGTGCCCATCACGGCGGACAAACGCATTTGATTTTTGGATTCTAGGTACCTTTTGAAACATAAAACATCAAATTTGGACGGGGGGTGATTTTTTTCAACCCCCGTCGCAACGCGACGATTCCAAAGGTTCATTATTGAAGATAATAAACCAACAATTAAGAAATGCTTTTATTTCGTTCTTTAAGCGGTCTTCCTCAATCCCCATATCCGCTACTGGTAAGAATGAAGGGTTTCAGTCACGCAAGCACCTGACAACATACCCTGAGTTAACGTCTGATGTTCTCAGTTCGACTGCTTCGTCATGAATGTATTCGTGGGAACTATATTTTGCGCCATTCTTTTTATTGGTAAGATCATTTCACTATCAGATATAGTATATAGTAGGTATAAATTAAATTAGACATCTCCGTGGAAGAGTGTGCATCACACTCGGCATGCATCAAGGAGAACCCGGGTTCGATTCCTGGTCGGGTCGAAAAATTAAAAAAAAAGTTTTTTTTTCAAATTTCCTTCTTGGTTTGGTTGTGTTTTAGGGGTAACTCAGCCTCCTGAAGATATTTGAGTAAGTATAGTTTGGTGTATTGTAGTGATTATTTAAAAAAAGGCCTTGTAATGCTATGATGCCCACAAAATTGTAATATAATAAATAATAACACAAAGAAATATGCGGTAGAGCTCCGCCCCGCCAAGTCAAAAAACGGTAGCTACCAAGAGTATATTATACGCCACAGCTTACATTGCCGATTTCAGCTAGTTCCAGAAGAAAAACTACACACCTTAGGATAAAAATGATTATTTCCTACGCATGGGGGAACTCAAAGACGCAGAATATAACCAAAGTTTCGACAAAATCCATCAAGTCAAATCGGAGATATAGGCTTCTGAAAAGTATACTTTTTTCTCATTGTCTGCTGCTGCTGCTTCTTTTTTGGTGTAGACGCACCTACAGCCAAAACTACTGGACCGATTTTGATTAACGATAGCTCATTATCTTTCTCGTGAGTGGCAAATGTGCCTTTTGTTACATATATTGTCCCTCAGTGGGTCCAAATTTCCAAAAACCCTCAAAATTGGGGGTATTTATTTGATAGACATGTAATATATTTTCCGAACTAATATGGACGTGTCATTTTAATCACCAAATCAAGCAGAGTTACATAGTTGGTACCTAAAATATACAGGGTGTAATATAAGACAAATAAATTTTTAACAAGACAAAGAATATAAAGTTTCTAATGTTTCTATAAAGAAATGTCAATATGATTAGACCTGAATCGTCAATATGATTAGACTTATGAATCGGGCCTTAGGCCCGATTCTATAATGCGGGTAACGGTTTGGTCTCGGTCCGGTCTCGATCTGGTAATCATGTTCACATCTCAGTTTACGATTCAGTTCAGTTTTCAAACGTCAGTAACCGAAGTCGGATGCATTTTGTTAATTTTTTTTTTTTTTAAATTGTAAAATGAACGTTAAAAGTAAAAAATGACATCAAAATTTTCGATTCAAGAATTAGCGGTTATCGCTCTTATTCTTGACGAAGAAGATAATATTTTCTTTTTTACATGTTAATTAAATGGAAAAATAAATATATTCACTCTTTTACTAAAAGTGCTCCAAAACGGTTCCACTTCAGGGAAGAAAATGCACGAAATCTAGTTTCAACTGCTAAGACGCTGAAATCTTGCATGAAGGTAGAGAGACTTTAATTCAATTAAATCCGCAAATGTCAAAATTGAAACTCGTCAACTCTCAGTGCTATAACTTCAGGGAAGAAGATACACTATAAATATTGCTGTTTTTATTTGCTTTGTAGTGCATATTACTTTATTAATACTTTGGTGTTAGATCTTATTGTACATTTGGGTCCGGTTTACACAGAAATTTCCTGATTTCCGATATGTTGTGTAATCGAAAAGAAGAAGAAATAAAAAAACGGCCAAATAATCAGTTGCATATAGTAATCTTTACAAAAAGTATTGATATCTCACAAAAAATTATCATTGAAAAAAGGCCAAGTTCCATCCACTCTTCCAAAAAATTCCGCCTATGAAAGTAGTGATATCTATTATTGGGGCCAAGTTTATTGTTGCTGCTGTATATCCCGCACTTAAATTTATTATTGTACGTTCTTCTGCCTCAGTTCAGGCAGTATTTTACGAATCCCCTTAGAAAAAAACTGACCAAGTGTAAAGTCGGTATTACTTTAAGAGAATTGAGACAGAAGAACGTGCAATAATAAACTTAAGTGCGGTATATACAGCAGCAACAATAAACTTGGCCCCAATAATAGATATCACTACTTTCGTAGGCGGAATTTTTTGGAAGAGTGGGTGGCCTTTTTTCAATGATAATTTTTTGTGAGATACTCTTACCGGCATTTAATTAATGATGAAGATTTTTTTTTTTTTTTTTCAATATACTCGAATGGATTGGAGTACGTTTGACATGATTTTAAACAAAATCACTCCAAAAATTCGAAAAAAAAATACAAAATTTTGTTATATTAATAATTTATTATTAATTAATAGTTCTATTAACTTATTATTAATAAATATAAGAATTTCAAAATCTCTTAATTAATTAATCAAGTGTCTATTATTTATTAAAAATAAATAATATACACTTGCGACAAGCTTCACCGACTGACTGAGACTGAACCGGGAACGAAATAGCATTCTTACTATCGGTACATGTTCGATCTAGCTCCGATCAAAATTGCTTCGTGACTGATCGTGACTGGAACGAAACTCGATCAGAACTCCGACTGTTGTCGATAGTATGAATACATACCTACTTTGTTTTTCATTTGATAATATTTTACCAGACCGAGACTGGACCGAGACCAAACCGTGACCGACATTATAATGTGTATCGGACCTAAGAGTTCTCTTAATGATTTCTGTGCATTTCTCAGGTGTTTGTGCAAATGAGAAAAAATGGGGTTGTACATATCGAAATAAAGAACACTTTACACGCCACGTGTATAGACTGTATGATAGATCTAAAGCTGCGTTTGGTGTAGAGCTTCCTGCAGCACACATAAATGATTGGGGAGTTGTGGAAACTATTTCGGCCAAACTTCAAGAAATTACTCAAAACACGTTATCTACAACCCCAACTGAGAGCTTTGATTTAATTAGTCTGTAAGTCAACCCTCTTAAAAATGTCTCATGCTTATCTACAACCCCAACTGAGAGCTTTGATTTAATTAGTCTGTAAGTCAACCCTCTTAAAAATTTCTCATGCTTATCTACAACCTCAACTGATAGCTTTGATTTAATTAGTCTGTAAGTCAACCCTCTTAAAAATTTCTCATGCTTATCTACAACCCCAACTGATAGCTTTGATCTATGAAATCTGTAAGTCCCCGTGTGCAGAGTTCTACTTGGTCTGTTTGAGCTTGGGGGTAACTCAGCCTTTTACTATTATTATTTTTACTTTATCTTCCCTTATACGAAGTAAAGGTAAGTAAAGTATTGTAACGGTGAAACAAATTTTTTTTTTTGCTTTTCTGGACGAATTATGACGACTAGATACCAAAAAACGGGTCTAGAAAAAATGTGTGTCCGTCCGCAAAAATCGTGTTCGACAGCATTATTATTTGTCCGATCTTGATGATATTTGGCCACAATATTCCTTGAGGCCATAATTCCAACCAAAACCTCAACATTGAAGATAGCACCTTATGGGGCGTGCCGATTGACGCCCGATTTTGATGAAATTTGAAGGGCCTGCGAACTCATGTTCTCATAGTCTCGTAAATAAACTCGTTGGATTCTATTATCTTCCTCCTCTCTGACAAACATAAACTTTTCCAAATCCTGGATATAATCCGGATGACGTGCCATTACTACTTTGCAAAAAAACAAAAAGGCAGACAATAAATTATTCAGCTCGCCCAGCACTGTATTTATTTAAAAAAAATCTTTTCACCGCTAGCTTTTGACGGTATTGGTAACCATGTAAGAAATGTGCGGAGCATCTTTTTTATTCGATTTTTCGATTCCTTATTGAAAATAATACACCACAATGAATTATACAACTACGGGGCTGTACGATAGTGTAGTGTACGATCCGTACACACCGTACGATGTGTACAATTTGAACAACTATCCGCTTAACTCGCCGGTGCAGGGAGTTTTAGCGTATTGGGCAAACAAGAAAGAAGAAAGGAAAAAAGATTTTTCAATTCTACTCTATTAAAATCTGTAGTACACACTGGAATCAGTGCCGAATTTAAAGTATGTGATGCCCTAAGCACTAAGTATCTCAGGACCCTTTTTTGATGTCAGTAAATTTTTATCTCGTGAATATAAATATTATATTTTAAAGTAAATTTAATGAAGGAAGAAAAAGTATAATAATTATAAATATTTTCATTTTTAAAATAAATACAGCACTTATTTAGCCTCAGAAGACATATTTATTTAAATGTTCAACCAATGAACAAAAAATAATTAAAGATTCAAACTTATTAATAATCTATCATTATTTAAAAATCAAAATCAAATATTCCTTTCGACGAAATCGTAAATACAATTGTTTTGCAATCGATTCGCAGGTATACAGATTAACGAAGAGAAATGAAACCATACTCCCTAAATATGAATTAGTGAAAAATAACTATTTGGCAGTGAATATTCACTATTTGAATTATTTAAAACATATCAAACAGTGAATATTGACTAATTCAAACTTAGTGAATATTCATTTACTGTTTAAGTAAATATTTCAGAACATTGAACTAGTGACCGAATCACCGATTGAAATAGTGAAAATTTCAATAATTAAATTAGTTAAAAAAAATATCTTTTAAAGGTATTTGTATAAGATTGATACATTATAAATAAAAAAAAATATATTTATAAATGGAATAATGATGAACAATAAAATTCACATTAGAAAAGTAATAACCTTTAACCATTATTCAACAGTATATATAAGTAATTAAATACTTTGAGTTTATAGAAAAATTATTAGAATATTTTAATTAACTTACATGATAATAATAATAATATTAATGAAGAAATCTAACATCTATAAAGCAAAATATGAAAACTTGCATCCCAAGCCAAAACGAAATATTCCCAAAATACCTTTTTTGAACAGAATTTTTTTTTCCCGAGAAAACATACTTTCTTATCAAGTGTAATACCACGTTTGGTGGGCCCCCCTGAGATATGATGCCCTAAGCTGGAGGTTCCCAAACTGGGGGGCGCGCCCCCTTAGGGGGGCGTGAAGGCAAGCCAAGGGGGACGAGAGACTAGTTGAGTTATTATCATTTAGTTAAAATATAAATGTACACAATTTTTTTTACAAAGGTAATTTTAATTTAGAAAATTTGAATGAGATAGCATTCAGCAACATATTAGCGTTTTGAATGATATAGCACTCAGCAACGCATTAGTGTTTTGAATGATATAGCATTCAGCATTAGCGTTTTGAATGATATAGCATTCAGCATTAGCGTTTTGAATGAGATAGCATTCAGCAACATATTAGCGTTTTGAATGAGATAGCATTCAGCAACA
>CM022881.1:5288988-5305466 GCA_012654025.1 Pachypsylla venusta
ATTCTATCAAACAGACGGCTAATGAAAATTATGGAGTTCGGTCAATATAAATAAGGGAATTAACAAGTGTGTTTGCCTCTTATGAGTTCCTGTACCATTCATCCGATTGCAATGAAACAACAACAAAGGATTCTATCAAACAGACGGCTAATGAAAATTATGGAGTTCGGTCAATATAAATAAGGGAATTAACAAGTGTGTTTGCCTCTTATGAGTTCCTGTACCATTCATCCGATTTCAATGAAACAACAACAAAGGATTAACATATGTAGGACAGCAATGCTTCAATTTGAACTATATAATGCCCGGTAGAAGTTGCAAAGTAGCTAAAACTGCTAGACACAATACATAAAAATAGAATTTTCAATAAAATATTGTGTATCAACTACAAATAATAAGGCGAGTCACGAGCGCGACTCGCCTTATTCGACTCGACTCGCTCGTGACTCGCCTTATTATTTGTAGTTGATACACAATATTTTACTGAAAATTATATTTCATAATGACTACAAACATCCTAAATACCATTTCTAAACTAAACATAAAAATAGCATATTTCATCGCCATTTTAACTCTATCCTACTTATATTTTAAATTTGAAATATGTTTACGCAGGACATCAACGTGATTTTTAGATGGAGATAATTTTTGATCCCGAGAATAACATAGGCCACTTTATACATATAGATATACCGACATTTTTTTTTTTAATTTGACTTAACGTCCCTTTAACATCTATTGGTCATTCAAGACGGGGGTTTTACCCTCCATTCGCTAGAAACTTGCAAACCAGCTACCCACATTGACCTCACCCTGGGTTTGGTCGGAAAAAAGTCAGCATCACGAGGGCGCGAACCCTCGTGGACACCCACATGGTACAACCTCGCTGGACGTTGCTTAACTTCAGTGATCTAACGAGAACTGGTGTATTCAACGTGCCATAGACGCTGCCTATATATATACCGACATTGTTCTCTTTCATGAATAGTAAGTAAAAAGCTATAGCTAAATAAATACAGTGTGTTTGGCTATAAATGGGAACCCTGACTATATTGGGTAGCTTAGATCAAATTGAACGTATTTTACGCAATTCGTTAGTGAGCCAGGCACAGCACAACCGAGTTACGGGGTATAGAAAGTCATTTTTGGACAACTTTCAATATGGCGTTGTGAGTTCTGCGTGACCGAACAAAAAGTGAATGGAACTTCTCCAGTCTCGGTTATGCTTCGTAAAAAATGTTCCAATTTCCAATTGATCTCAGCAACCCAGCATTCATTATACGAAAAAAAAAATCTCCATAAAATTAGGAAAGCAGGAAACAAAACGTTGTCGCTGTTACTTTTCAATAATTCCCAATCCTGAGACTAAATGCCTAGAAATATGTAAACAAAAAATCGTCAAAAATTCCGTCATCCGCCATGGTACTTTTGCGTCATCACGCTTATAAAATCGCTTATCACCCTTATGAAAGTTATTTGTGGTAAGCTCTACAGCTTTTAACAAATTAGCTATCGTACCCCGATAAACATTGCATTAAAAAGTACTGTCCAGGACTCGAACCCCCAGTATATAGGTTACGAGTCCCCCCCTCCCCCTCCTAATTTTCTATTAGGTATATTGTGCCCCCCAAAAACATATCCTCGCATGTATATGGCAGGGCGTATTGCTATCATCAATGCATAGCAATACGCTATCGTCATTTTTGTCAATTCGTAATTCTAACTAAAGATATAGATTGGAGTGACCTAATATAAAATACCTACCTGCGCTAATTGAAGGCAACACAGTGGTTTTTTCTCTTTCAGTAAATAGCATAACGTAGGACTTACACCTATGTAGGGTGATACAGGAGGAAATCCTTTGACAATTCTGAAACATAATTTAAATAAGGTTTGGCTTGATACTATTCAGGTTCCACTGACGACTAAATTCACCAAGGATTTCCGTACGGTATGATAGAGATACCTGAAATCTTACATTAAGCGTGATTTTTTTTATTGATTTTATTCATCTCAGTTTTCCTAATTTCTCTTTGCTTGTTCTCAAGACAAAAAGAAACAAGGCCCCAAAATATTTTAATTCAATTAAATTAAAAATAAAAAATTGTCGAAAACTGATATAAAATAAGTAAAACCTTGGAGAAGAGAAATTGTCTGTTCCTCAAGAATTGGATTTGGCCTTGAAAGTGTTTAAATATTTAAAATGAATTTCCCCTCCATTTTCCTGAGAAGTTCATTTTTTTCAATTTTTGGAATAAGTTAAATTAAAAAACAGGCCTAATATTTTGATCTCAATTTCTGCATATTGTTGAAAATTCTTTTGTTCCATAAAAACAATTTCTTTTTGAGAACTTATGTTCTTAGTGGCGTTCCTTGCATAATCAGCTGTTTGAATATGTCTAAATTCAAGTTTATAAAGTGGTGGAAATGGGTTAATAGAAGGTTGTCGAACAGGTTATGTTCCAGATCGTCCCGGTGGATTGAATCGGCCATCCTGGGGACATGTATGGTTGGTAACACTGTATTGTGTAGATATTTAGGTATTAGTTTAAATATTTACAAAATATAGGTAGTCGGATATCGAATGTCTTTTAGATATAAAAAGCATATTATGATTTACATCTAATTAAATAATAAGTGGATTGGAAAACATCCACGGTTAAAATAGATAAACATGTAATTTGACTATTTACATGTTAAATAATAAGTGGATTGGATCACGGGTAACGAGATAATCGTTCTAGATTGGTTTCACTGTTAAAATAGATAAACATCTAATTTGACTATTTACATGTTAAATAATAAGTGGTTTGGATCACGGGTAACGAGATCATCGTTCTAGATTGGTTTCACGGTTAAAATAGATAAACATCTAATTTGAGTATTTACATGTTAAATAATAAGTGGATTGGATCACGGGTAACGAGATCATCGTTCTAGATTGGTTTCACGGTTGTTTTAACATCTAATTTGAGTATTTACATGTTATGCTAATCAATTTGAACGAGTTTTATTATAATGAATGGTATGATAAGAGTATTGTGTTTAGACTACGGGTAACATAAATATGTGAACATATCGGTAATTCACAAAATACTTATGTGTACTAAATTTTAGTAAAACCTATTACATGAGTTTATCAAAAAACAATTCTTAAACAGGTTCTAAGTAACAGCAAATGTCATTTTTATACAATCAGAGGAAGTTATGGCCCACGTTATTATTACATGTAGTTTTGACATATTTATTATGTAAATGCTAAAAGCTATAGCTAAGTATGTATAAATCTAAGAAGCTGAGAAAAGTTAATGGTGAGATTTTAAGAAGAATTTAGTTATAGAACAATAAGTGTCCCAAGATAACCTCTACAGACTATTTCATATTAGACATCCTATTGGTAACTTTACACTAGCATTATTTATGACGAGGATTCACTGGTACAGGGTGCGGCAATTAGTTCTTTCACATTTGAAAGAGCTGGTAAATAAAAACGAAATGAGACATTTAAAAAATGTTTTTGTATTCTGTAAGCTTGTGCATTCTAGTTTGTTTCCATCTATGTTTTGTAACTAATGTCATCCAAATGACGGCCTTGGCGAGTGATGCACATTTGGAGTCTTTCGCGGAAGTTTTCCATGACTCTCGTCAGCATACCAGCATCAATTTGGATGATTTCTTCCAGAATTGCCTCCTTTAACTCTTCAAAGGTGCCAGGGCGATGTTTGAAGACCTCAGCCTTAAGGTAACCCCACAGGAAGAAGACACAGGGACACTCAAATCCGGCGATCGGTCAACATGTTCTGCGGAATCTCACGAGAACGATTGGCTGCATGGGTAGCCCCATACAGCCTAAAGCTGATTATGTGGTCCTAAAGTTGTGAACTCAACTCAAAATTGTTTTTCGATCAGTAACTGGATCTGTGGAGTGCAAACCATACCTTGTGCGGGACGCCCTCTGAGTTGCTATAATGGATTCACTTTTTTTTAAAAAAAAAACCTTGACAACGAACGCGCGATGCACTAAACAATTGCGAGTACTAAAAAATGTCATTTCGTGTTGAATATCACAAACCCCACGCTCCTCCCACTATCACTCCCCCTCCCACGATTTTTTGAAAAGTGGGAGAAATAATTGTCGCACCCTGTATTATATCTACTTTTTGTTAAAAATATGTTCGAAGTTGACGAAACTCGAATCAAAAAGTGTAAAGTAGGTAAGTGAATTCTATTCATAAATTACGGTAGTGTTTTTTTAAACTCTACAGACTACAGTTCAGTCCAAATGTATATTTCTAAAACTGCTCCCAGTATCTATAGGTTTATAAGTGGGTTAATATTTCACCATTTCCCCTCCGTAGATGAAATTAGCAACCATAAAATAAAAATTTAGTGATGGTATTTAGGATGTTTGCAGTCATTATGAAATATAAATTTC
The DNA here is from genome assembly GCA_012654025.1 of Pachypsylla venusta. Lineage (NCBI taxonomy): Eukaryota > Metazoa > Arthropoda > Insecta > Hemiptera > Aphalaridae > Pachypsylla > Pachypsylla venusta. The sequence continues at coordinate 5,293,424 of CM022881.1, forward strand.
AATGAATTTTTTTTTTCACTTGAGAAAGTCGTAACAGACGAAAGCGCTCGTTGAATAAACTATATTTTTGTTGCAGTTGATGCAAAAAAAAATTTACTGAAATTTATATAAAATTAAAATACAAAAACAACAAGATGAATTATAGTGAAATGGATATAATCACGAGTATAAAGGGCTTTAATACCTTTTCAATTTCTATAATTGATTTTGACAAAAAAAAAAATCAACATATTTCTTGGCAATTTAATAACAGGGGCAAATTAGGTAAAACTGAGTTGTCAAAATTTTTTTTGGAAAAATCAAAGAATGACTTTTGAATGAACAAAATCGTGGTTTTATTACTTTTTGGGAATATTTTAATGATTGCGAACTTTTTTTTCGGTATAAAAAAAAAATCATCATAAATCACAAGATTTCTGGGGTGACGATAAGTTAGTGAATTCATTTCATCCTTTCGGTAAAATTATGGGAGTCTGCTAAAACTGTCTCTACTACCTTGTTCAACCTCTCTCACGATTTTGACTCAATATTCCTAAAACAAACACTGCACAATCTAATTCTATACTATCATCTAAACAAGATTTTGTGATTTTGGTGTATCCAAAAATGAGCTGGCAAAATGACTACATTAGTTTCTATCATTATGCATGCTTTCACCGCAGTACCTACTAATGCAAACAGATGAACGGAGAGTTGCCTAAGACAATAACCTTTTGACTTGGCCTTCCTTTAAAAATATTTTAGCGTAAAGTTAACCAACAATTTTGATTTACTATGTAAATTCCCACATTTTGGTGGTTTCATAATATTTCAGTCGAACACTCAAAAAATGAACAACTAATATTTTTCAATAAAATTTTAACAGACTCTGGCGGGTGGTAATGCACTTTTTGTTTTCGCATGGTTGGTTCAAGTGATCATATTGAAACCATTTCAATTTTTTTCAAACCAAGGTAGATTGAAAAAAAAAAAAAAAAAAAAAAAAAAACGTCCACAGGGCGTGACTAGATTTTTTCGGACATTTTTTAACATCTAGTCACATAATGTTGTTGCGATTACATGCGCTTAAATAGGCAGAATACATAGTTTAGTAGCAATCTAAAAATAAACTAAGTGCTGTTTTCTAATCAAGCGTGTACAGAGGGGACTTATATATTCTCCTCACTCTGAGCTATGCACGGACTCTAAAAATATCAATCACCGGAAGACCTCCATGAGATGCCTTTCATTTCTGATTTTATAAAGTCTTATTTAAATTCAACGAGGAAACCATGTTGTTGAAGTGTCTAAATCGTATTAAATTGTATTTTTTTTTGTGGGTTTGAAATTTAAAAAATATAAACTTTATCTTTTTTCGCTTTTGAATACTTTGGTCGAAGTATTTTTCTTTTAATTCGAAACTATCACAGCAACACATGTAGTAGTAGCGGTTTTTCTCACGATATCAACCGTTCTTCCCATTTATAGATGCATGATTAATTAAAATAGTAGAAACAGATTGATATGAGTTTACCGAAAAGATTTTGATGGCCCTTGGCTGGAACTGTGATGGCAGGCGTTCCAGGTCGTCCTAGTGCGTAGAACTGGCCATCGTGAGGACGTCTAGCAACACATTTAGTGCCCTGCTTGTCTTTTCCCCGTTCGTTTACTTTTCACCCATTTTTTCTTGGTGATTTTTAAAATTTGTTACGACCAAATTTCAAAAACTCAGAAAACAAATAATTGAAAAAAAGACAAAATTTCAAATGCATTTTAGAACCGCCGAAACTCAAGTTTTTAAGTGGTATTATAATAGTAAAGACGTTTTGACTCAAAAATTAAATGGAAGCTCAATAAAATAACTTTTGCCCATAAAAAAAAACATGGCTCAAGCCAGCACGTCAAAATCAGAAATCAAAAGTGTTTTTTTGGAGGTCCTCTCGTGTTTGTCAACTAAATCTAATTAGGTTTCATTGTCTTCTTTACAATAAATTTAAGATAATATTCAGTTTTAAGTTTAATCCAGAGATTTCATATAATTTTTGGATACACCAAATTTACAAGCATATCACTATACATTTCTAATGCAATAATATCAATCTTAGAAAGCACAAGTTAGTTGTGTTGAATAGAGTTGAAGTTTCATACAATAAACTCCAAGCATTTCACTCTAAATTTCTAATGCGACAGTTTTACTGTAGAAAGCGGAAGTACTGTTTTACAAGAAAAATCATCAACAAGACAGAATATAATGTTGCATGTTATGCATAGGATTGAAGTTTTGGTGGCACTACGGGGGGGACTTACCGGGTCCATTCCGCATGCCACACAGGAGGAACGTAATCATCATCAGCGTCAGAAACGTGAAAGCTGTACAAAGTAGGGTGGGAAACATACAATATTATATCATCTAAAATATTTCGGGCAATATTTTGCCCGTGTGGCCCAAATGATTACCAATTTTTAAATTAAAAGATTTAACTCCTTGTGCGAAAGTAGATAATGTGACAGAGGTTATCATTAGTGTCCTCTGGAATGGAGAAAAGAGCCAGAAGCAAAAAAGAAGAAGAAAAAAAAAAAAAAAAAANAGCAAAAAAGAAGAAGAAAAAAAAAACAGAAGCATTTTATGTTATAATTTAAATGTGCTCTCAAAGTGAGGTGCTCGATTTAGGTATCTGCCGTGTCAATGGTACTTTAGAAACACCGGTTCCCGTAAGATAACCAAAGTCAATTAACGTCCAGTGAGGATTTACTTTTTGAGTGACCACGGAAGTTCAAACCCTCGTAATACTGGCTATTCTATTACCGAGCCAACCCAGGCTGGGTAAGGTCAATGTGGGTTGCTGGTGTGCAAATATTCAGCGAAAGAAAGCTTAAAACCTCCGTTTCAAATGACCCTACTTAAAATATGTATAGTATTTTATCTGCCTTATTATATTTTGACTGGAGTAAAATAGGTACCATGTAGAAGATAGTGTTTAAAGATTCCGCATTTAAATTGTCATAAACTCATTATTTCTACAGTGTCCTATGAGACAAAGAGTAGGGCAGGCCCACCGAGTTCGGGGGGGAATGAGGGAATTCCACCCGGGACCGGTTTTTTTGGAGGGGCCCGGAATTCCAAAGTGCTAAAAAAAAATTTAACCTTTTACCACCTCGATTACCTATTTTATACAGTTTAAAACTTGATTGATTTGATTCATTGATCATGATTTGTTATTAACAGAAAGTAATTTAACATTATTAGTTTATATTATACATCATGGATACTTATATTTAATGTTAAGTTATTTGCCTTTGAGGATTCATCGATTTTTTATAGGGGCCCGTAACTTTTCATTACCGGGCCCGGATTTTCTCTTGGCGGCCCTGGAGTAGGGTACCTAACATGAACCCTACTTATTGTTTGTTTTCACGGGAAAGGTATTGGTGACTTGGTATTGTTTTGTTTCAAGAAGATATGTTTTACCCATTTTTAAGTTCAAATTTTTCAGATGAGAAATTAATTAAATAACCCCAAGTTACGAAATAAGAATTAAGATGGTTCATTATTGAAAATGATAGACAAAATCAAAAACATTATTCTTGGACACCAAAAAATGATTACATTACATAAAATTTAATTAATATTTCCATGTAATGTAAAAAACGAAAGAAAAAACTTTTGAGGCATCCCGTCGACAGCGGTCATAACTTTCAACGGCCGTTGTATTTTTTACTTTTCAAATACCATCTACTCATGAAAAATTATTAGCAAAATAAAAACACAAAAAAAACAAGTGGTTCATTTGATTTTTTAAATAAAAAACAAGTTTATGGCGTCATTTTTTAAAAAAAATTCAATTGCATATTAATCACTGAACTGGTTATAGCGGTATTTCTCTTATAATCAGCTATTCTACTTCACTCTAGATTCAAATTTCAAACCTGAATCAGCAATGGTTGATATGAGGTTACCGAAAAGGTTTTGATGGCCCTTAATTGGAGCTGAAAGAGTATGGGTTCCAGGTGCGTAGGACCGGCCATCGTGAGGATTTCGGGTTAAATAATTTATGTGAATTATGGAAGGAAACATTCCAAACGTAGTCGCAATAATCGCTGGAGTACATAAAATCAAACTTAAGAAATAAATTAAAGCTTTAGTAAGCTAAATGCGGTTGGATAGGTAAGCTGCGTTACAAAAGTGTTCAACTAAACCACACGCCATTTGCATTAGACCCCTTTGCACAGTTTTTTTTTTTATTAAGTTAACACTCTGAACGCTGAAATATCATTTTTGCCAGCAGTCAATGAATTATTTGTATTATTAAAGGCTTTTAGAAAGCCTTTGAGAGAATGTGCGTATTACACAGGTAGTCGATAGAAAGCATTGCAAAAATGGAACATATCATGTTCAACAATAAATATGGCCATCCTTTTATGTTTTTACCAAGACCAATTACTTCTCGCTTATCATAATAAAAAAAAAAAATAGAGAAATAATGAGTTTTGGGAAAAACACAAAATGTCTGCCATCTTGAAAAAGAAGCAGAAGCAACTGACTGTACATGTGTTTGTATTTACTGTTGGAAATGATATGGCCTATAACTTCTCAATTTTCCAACGTTTTTTTCTAAACCATTCTGTATAAATACGAATATATTAATAATCAGGCAATCATTTCTCAATGTGTTTTGGACTTTTCGGGGCCCTCTCTTTTGAAAAGTTCTTTTTTTTTTAAATTACTGAAGCGTATTTTTTTCTGTACGTGACATACCTTCATATGCTCAGTTGTTTCAAACAATGGTTACGTCTGTGCATTAAAGACAGGGCTAATTCAGCTGTATTTAAGCACATGATGGGGCTCAGCGTGTTAACACAACAAACCTTACAATAAAATCTAAGTCTTCCTCAACGTTAGACACACGTTATCAACTTACGCTATTTTCTCACTGGGACTCCTCCAAGGTACATCATCATCCATTTCGTCTTCACTCTCATCCCCGTCGTCATCACCAGACTGGGCCGCAATATTTAAAGTGGAAGAAGTGAACATGTCAGGTACAGGAAGAATTGAAGGTCTTCTAGATCCACGTCTCTGGTTGAGAATCTCTGGACTTAAAAGATTAGGGTTGGTATCTGGTTTAGGAACACCTAGATTGGCACCACTACTGTATGTTGCATGAGGTGGAGTTGATGTGTTGGTGTGTTCATACGATGATCTACTCGATTCTTTATTCCTATCATTGTTTGTTTGATCATGGCTTTCTGCAAATGAAATGCAAAATTAGTAGCACTCATCTCACAGTTGAAAATTTCTAATTGCAAAATGAATTTTCTCTTTTTGAAATAACCTTTTTTCATCCTCACTTAGGTTAGGCTGAATGACTTCTTTTTTTCATCCCCACATGGGTTAGGACGAATGACCTTTTTCCATCCCCACTTAGGACGAATGACCTTGTTTGATCCCCACTTAGGTTAGGGCGAATGACCTTTTTTGATCCCCACTTAGGTTAGGACGAATGACCTTTTTTTTATCCCCACTTGGGTTAGGACGAATGACCTTTTTTATCCCAACTTAGGCTAGGACGAATGACCATTTTTAACCCCACTTAGGTTAGGACGAATTGTCTTTTTTTATACCCATTTAGGTTAGGACGAGTGACCTTCTTTTTTTCATCTCCACTTAGGTTACGACGAATGACCTTTTTTCATCTCCTCTTAGGTTAGGACGAAAAAAGGTCATTCGTCCTAAGTGGGGATGGAAAAAGGTCATTCGTCCTAACCCATGTGGGGATGAAAAAAAGAAGTCATTCAGCCTAACCTAAGTGAGGATGAAAAAAGGTTATTTCAAAAAGAGAAAATTCATTTTGCAATTAGAAATTTTCAACTGTGAGATATTTTTTTTTTATGAGTGCTACTTAGGTTAGGACGAATAACCTTTTTTTATCCCCACTTAGGTTAGGACGAATGACCTTCTTTTTTTCATCTCCACTTAGGTTAGGACAAATGACCTTCTTTTTTTCATCTCCACTTAGGTTAGGACGAATGACCTTCTTTTTTTCATCCCCACTTGAGTTAGGACGAATGACATTTCTTTCATCGCCACTTAGGTTAAGACGACCTTCTTTTTTTCATCCCCACTTGGGTTAGGACGAATGACCTTTCTTTTATCGCCACTTATGTTAGGACGACCTTCTTTTTTTCATCCCCACTTAGGTTAGGACAAATGACCTTCTTTTTTTCATTCCCACCTGGGTTAGGACGAAGGACCTTATTTTTTTCATCCCCACTTGGATTAATATGATTAACGTTGTTTTTTTTCATCCCCACTTAATTTTGCCTATCCACATAATAAAACCTACCCGTTGCAGTCTTGCTCTCTTGAGTATTATTGTTTTGGTTTTGATTGGCCACAATGAACGAAGAGTTTTCTTCCTTTGTAATGCTCATATAGTAACAAGTATCAGACTTCTTCATAATATGGCGAGGTCCTGGGTTCAAAAGTATTGTATCCTCATAAAACTCAGGAAGCTCTGCAGGCCTCACACCTACTAGGGCAACACCATATTTTCTGTGAGAATGGAAGCTCGCATACGTAAAACTTTTGCCTTCATATTCACCAAAGAAACGACTGTCAGCAAGTAGAATGTGATAGATTTCGTTACCCGAACATTTCCCGTAAAGTCGATGCCATTCTTCCTGTGAGATTTGACCTTCCCTAAAACAGATAGAGCTGGTTCAATATCATCAAAAGAAGCTTCAACGTTTTTGATGGTATCCCTACTGCAGCTATGACTTAGGTTTGACTGTAAATATTTATTTTTGAAGTATAATTATTGACATAGACTCCTAGAATCATGTCAATCACTAAAGACTTTACCACTTGGAAAACACCAATTCCCGTTACATTACTGGAAACAAGCAAGGTCAAGTATGTGATTACTCTGATGTGAGTCAGTCCGGAAACAGCATAAGTTGTTGTAGTGATAATCCAGTCTCGCTAAGTTCGATAAGTGGGTGGCTGATGTTGGTTACAAATGAGTTAACTTAATACTTCCCAAATTTGTTTAAAAAAATAACTGCGATATAAGTTCGTCAGTAACACAGAAAACATATGAGTTACGAAATATGTTGATACAAGGTGCGGTAATTAGTTCTCCCACTTTTAAAAAAATCGTGGGAGGGGAAGTAATAGTGGGAGACACTTGGGGTTTGTGATATTCAACACGAAATGACATCTAGTTTTTAGGTGTCGCAATGGTTTGGTCGCACGGGCATCGTGCGTTCGTTGTCAAGGTTTTTTTTAAAAAAGTGAATCCATTATAGCCACTCAGAGGGCGTTCCGCACAAGGTATGGTTTGCACTCCACAGATCCAGTTCCTGATCGAAAAACAATTTTGAGTTGGGTTCACAACTTTAGGACTACATCATCAGTTTTAGGCTGTATGGGGCAACGCCCATACAGCCAATCGTTCTCGTGAGATACTGCAGGACCTGTTCCCCGCTCACGTGATCTCCTTACGGCATGACATTTAGTGGGCCCCTCGCTTGCAGGATTTGAGTCCCTGTGACTTCTTCCTGTGGGGTTAGCTCAAGGCTGAGGACTTCAAACATCGGCCTAGTACCCTTGAAGAGTTGAAAGAGGCAATTCTGGAAGAAATTATTCAAATTGATGCTGGTATGCTGAGGAGAGTCAGGGAAAACTTCCGCAAAACACTCCAAATGCGCATCACTCGCCAAGGCTGTAATTTGGACGACATTATTTACAAAACATAGATGAAAAAAAAAACTAGAATACACAAGCTTTCAGAATACAAAATAAGTTTTCAAATATCCCATTTTTATACCAGCTCTTTCAAATGTGGGAGAACTAATTGCCGCGCACTGTATTATGGATTTGTGGACATCACCGCGAGGATGTTTACGTTTATTCCAGGAAATGCTTTAAAGTGGTCACCATTTGGCACCGAGTGGCTTAATAAGGTTACACAATCCTATGAATCTAATGAATATCCATAACAAATTTCATCAAAATCAGATAAGGCGTTAATCGTCTTAAAACTGGATATTCTCTTCTTTCAATTAATAAAACATACATGGATTATGGATTGAAATTACAGGGTGCGGCAATTAGTATTTCCAAATTTTGAAAGAGCTGGCAAAAAAAAAAAAGAAATGAGATATTTGAAAAATTATTTTGTATTCTGTAAGCTTGTGTATTCTAGTTTTTTTCCATCTATGTTTTGTAAATAATGTCGTCCAAATGACGGCCTTGGCGAGTGATGCACTTTTGGAGTCTTTCACGGAAGTTTTCCATGACTCTCGTCAGCATATCCGCATCAATTTGGATGATTTCTTCCAGAATTGCCTCCTTTAACTCTTCAAGGGTCCCAGGGCGATGTTTGAAGACCTCAGCCTTGAGGTAACCCCACAGGAAGAAGTCACAGGGACTCAAATCCGGCGACCGGGGAACATGTCCTGCGGAATCTCACGAGAACGATTGGCTGCATGGGTAGCCCCATACAGCCTAAAGCTGATGATGTGGTCCTAAAGTTGTGAACCCACCTCAAAATTGTTTTTCGATCAGGAACTGGATCTGTAGAGTGCAAACCATACCTTGTGTGGAACGCCCTCTGATTGGCTATTATGGTTCACTTTTTAAAAAAACAACTTGACAACGAACGCACGATGCACGCTCGACCAAACCATTGCGACAGCTAAAATATCACAAACCCCTCGCCCCTTCCACTATCACTCCCCCTCCCACGATTTTTTGAAAAGTGGAAATACTAATTGCCGCACCCTGTATTTTGTAATCATTCAGAATGTTAATCATATTTTCTTTTTCCTATTAAATCATAAAATATTACTTACTGTCCTCGACTTGTGTGCAAAAGAAGTGTTACCAGAGTGGATGCACCGGGACACGTACAATTATTTGCCAATAATGCGTACTTCAATTCATCTTCACAAACAATAAATTCAGCAAATTTGACATGTAATTTATTTTCAGGTCGAAATATTTGAACATACTGAGGAACATCAGGTGCGAAATCCTTTACGGCCCAAGATCTCAAAATTGTATGCTCATCCTGGAAAATGACAGAAACAGGTTCAAAACTGTCGTTCTTACTTTTCAATAGATGATTTTTGTGCAACTGCGTACTTTCATATTCACATAACTCTTTTGTTGTTTAATTTGTTTAAATGAGGAAGGAAGTTAGTAGTCGTAATGAAATAATATTTCAAAATTAATTTGCGTATCAACTACCAAAAATTTTTATAGAGTTACGGAGCGCTTTCGTCTATTACATTCTCAACAATACATGTTATGTTGAAAATGTCATAATAGACGAACGCAGTTGATACACAAATTAATTTTGAAATATCTTTTGTTGTCAGTTTTTTCTGTATGTACCTATTAGTATACAAAATCTAAGTTTTTTGTTTGAGAACAGAATTTTGAATATTTCATTTTCGTCGGATCGACTTTTTTTATATTAGATAGAAATGATATTAAAATTAGAATTTTCCTATAACTTCAAAGCTCTCGGTTATTCTTTATATGGGAAATGTTGAACTGCTGTGCGCTGTAACTCAAAATGAGTGTTTTTCCGGATATCTGTTCATAAAGAGAAAAGCATATTTTGACTTAATGAATCACCCCTTGGAGTAAAATTTGTGGACACCTTGTAGGACAAATAAATAATTTGTCCCCGTGAGAAAAATTTAATTCTTACCGCAGCTGTTTTGTCAGAATAATTTCTAGCTGCCAACACAAAACAAGCCTCAGCCTCATTCATTCGAGCTCTCGCCAAATCACCGTCTTTCAAACACGAGCCTTGAATATAGATAACTCTTTGAGCCCAAATTGGCACTTGTAGAATCATTCGCATTGTTGTGTCAAGCTCCATCGGAGAAAGAAGTACTACGTAGAAATTCTGAAAACAGCAAAGTGTCCAATGTTATCAAAAAGATCAATTTCGTCAGGAACCAAAAAAAACTATTTTACTGAACGGCATAAACGTTTTCAAAAAATTTCCAACAGCATCAGGCATGCCTTGACATTCAAGAGGAGAGTCTTCCAGGCTTTGGGCCAGGTTGTCTCTAACTGGAGGTGACCTTAACTGAAGTCCATCCATAAAACAACTATCAAATGAATTTATTCAATTCAAACGGTTCTATTTTATTTTGTTTTTCTTCAATAAATGTGAAATTATTATTGTATTGTATTTGACATTGCTCAACACCCCATAAGAGTTAATACAGAGTGTTTCAAAAGGTTATGCAAAAAAATAAACCACGTATAATAGATCTCAAATAAAGGCCACTTTTGCTTCATAAACATTTAAAAGCTTAATAAAAAATAATATCATGACCCCCCAATAACTCCGCCCCTGATGGGGGGAAAGGTGCCAAATACTCACCAAAGAAGCATGATACCATTAGAAGACTTCATGCGAAAAATGAAGTCAATCGCAAAATAATTCGATTTTTAATAATTATTTTTCGATTTTAAAGTGCCAACTTTGTGTCCCTATCTACCTTGGGGTCCATTTCCGTATAGGGGTTTATTAAGCAAAGTGGCCTTTATTTGAGCTCTACTATACGTGGTTTCTCTTTTTGCATAACCTTTTGAAACACCCTGTATAAGCAGGAAAACTATAAAATAAAAAAAAAATATATTTTCGGTTTCAAGATATTGAAAATCAAATAAAAAAAAATCCGTCCTTCCGTATAATAATTTTAGTATGGAACCCTAAATATGTGACTGACATTTTCGAGGCGCAAATAGACCTAAATTTGGCAGTGGCAAAAGTATAGTTCACGGCAGACGAACAAACTTTTTTACTCGATTTTTGGATTCTTCAAACCTTGAAACGTAAAATATAAAATATCACGAGGGAGTATTTTTTTCGTAACGATTCAAAAGGTTCGCTATTGAAAATAATAAACCAAGATGTGTTCAAGGGTTGAAACCGTGAAATAACAAACTCATGCATGATGAATGAACTTAGCAGCAATGTTCTAATTTGTGCTCATATTATTACATTTTCTTTGGATATACATACAAGTTTTAATTTGTAAAAAACAAAAAGTTTTTGACCTTTAGCATTTTTAAGTGAAAATTAAATGGACCAACATTTTCACTCAGAATGCAGAGTTTTTTTTTATCACTACAAAGTTGTCAGATTTACATATAAATTATTTAATTTAAAGGTTGAAAGTTCAAAGTATATTTCTCATGTCTGCATTCGGAATTAGCCTGCGTTCAAAAACGACAAGAGACGATTGTATCAGAAAGATGAACTTTCGAGCATTTCTCAAAATAAAAATTCGTATCGACATAATTTTGTCGAGAGAAATAGAGATCAGTTATGAGAAAACCCCAAATTGTCCGCCATCTTGTACCAATTTTTTTGAATTTTTTTTTTTTTTTTTTTTTTAAAAAAAAAAAAGTGTGTTGACCAGATTGGTATTTAGTCGGATCCTTTTGTTCGTGAAAATTCGCTCAGCTTCAGAGAAAAGTCGATCTGAAGTGCTCTTTGATAAATCAATTTTTTCTCTGAATAATCAACTTCCGATTAATTATACGATTAATCCAGCCTAATGAAATCGATCAAAAAATAATCGATTATTTTCATGAAAAATCTATTGTTTCGATTAATCGTCTAATCACTCTAATCGATAACCATTCCTAATACCTGCTGTATGCACGTGGGCATGGACATTTTGATTTATTTTGATGAGTTTGATTATCTCTCATACATTTGCTTCATATGAATATTTTGATTTATTTTGATGAGTTTGATTATCATGAGAGATGACATTTACTTCATATGAACATTTTGATTTATTTTGATGAGTTTGATTATCATGAGAGATGACATTTACTTCATATGAACATTTTGATTTATTTTGATGAGTTTGATTATCATGAGAGATGACATTTGCTTCATATAAATATTCTGATTTATTTTGATGAGTTTGATTATCATGAGAGATGACATTTGCTTCATATGAATATTTTGATTTATTTTGATGAGTTTGATTATCATCAGAGATGACATTTGCTTCATAT
>CM022881.1:5307215-5317391 GCA_012654025.1 Pachypsylla venusta
TGCCCGGATTCGAACCGGTATATATACGTATAGTTTGGTGCATCTATATCCCAAGAGATTTGATAATTTGTTTTAGGCAAGTGCAAACATTTTTATATTTAAATCCTCTTATTAAAACCTAGTTTTTTTATTCATTCGGCGGTATCTATTTATTTTCTATGCCATTCAACAGCTAATCAAACCACACTTGTTTCAAATTTAGATTTTTTTTTTTGATTGAAATACTATAGACTATTTCAATAAAAAAAAAATCTATATAAATATAGTGTTCATATAAATATAGTATTGCAAATAAACTTCATACGTAAAATATATTAAACGAGTAATACGACACTTTTATTTGTCTTAACGTCTCGGTATCATCTATCGGTCATTGACTAAGGAGCGAACCTCCGTATATACTATACACCCACTTAGTAACACCTCGCTGGACGTTGCTTAAATTCAGTGATCCAACGGGAACTGGTGTATTTAACGCGCTATTGACGCTGGCATATTGCAATAAGTTGCTGTAAAGCTACCTCTGTATGAACTTCTCGCAATGGTAATGATTNGTCTCGGTAACATCTATCGGTCATTGACTAAGGAGCGAACCTCCGTATATACTATACACCCACTTAGTAACACCTCGCTGGACGTTGCTTAAATTCAGTGATTCAACGGGAACTGGTGTATTCAACGCGCTATTGACGCTGGCATATTGCAATAAGTTGCTGTAAAGCTACCTCTGTATGAACTTCTCGCAATTGTAATGATTTTTTTCTCACAAAAAAAGCACCAAACTCTTTTCAAAAAAAGTGGATAAATATTTCTGAAGATACTGAGTCCAGAACTGGGCCTATGAGATGAGCCTCATATCCATTGTTCTGATGAAAACTGTTGATGATGTGTCGTCACGATATATTTTTTATCTTATTATTTAATTAAATAATAATTAATTTTAAAAAAAATAATTATTATTTAATTTACAAACATGAAATTTGGCCCTAATATATCTAGAATTCGCATTCATTTTTTTTAAATGACACATTTTTTTAGACTGGGATTATTTTTTCATTTCATTTCATTTTTTTTTTTTNTTTTTTTTTTTTTTTTTTTTTTCTTTTTTTTTTTTAATGAGAATTCTCAATTGTTTGAGGGACACTCTGTATATATGTCACGCCATTAAAAATACGCTGACAAAAGAAAATTCGTCTCAAAATGAAAACTTTTTTGACTCTATAAACATGCTGATGATTCCTGAGAAGGCAGGAAAGTTTTCTTCAGTTTTCAAAATAATTGTTTGTCTTGCCTCTGCCGAAATTGTTTGCAGTTTGCGGGTACATTGTTTACTTTCTTTTTTTTAAGAAGTAAAACACTCGCTTCAGATGAAACGGCTTCAAAATATGAGTTATCTCACAAATATGAGTTATCTCACAAATTGGGGTTTCCCACAAATGACAATAGCATTATATGTTACAGGCTTTGTCTATGTTACAGGCCAAACTTTTTTTAGGATAAACTAGTTTTTCTTAGGACAGAACTGATTCCATAGTGAATTTCTTGATGCAGACATAAACCAGCTTCATTAGGTAACGGTATTTCAGCCCATGTAAATAGAAAAGATTTGGTGTTAGGAAGGGCATTCAGTCTAAAAAAAACTCTTCTTCAAACCAATGATGAGAAAGTCTGTACAAGTCTTACAGCTCATGTGAATACAGAAGGTTTGGTGTTAGGAAGAGTATTCAGTCTTGAGAAATTCTGTACAAGTCTTACAGCCCATGTGAATACAGAAGGTTTGGTGTTAGGAAGAGTATTCAGTCTTGAAAAAACTCTTCTTCAAACCAATGATGAGAAGGTCTGTACAAGTCTTACAGCCCATGTGAATACAGAAGGTTTGGTGTTAGGAAGGGCATTCAGTCTTGAAAAAACTCTTCTTCAAACCAATGATGAGAAAGTCTGTACAGGTCTTACAGCCCATGTGAATATAGAAGGTTTGTGTTAGGAAGAGTATCCAGTCATGAGAAAGTCTGTACAAGTCTTACAGCCCATGTGAATACAGAAGGTTTGGTGTTAGGAAGAGTATTCAGTCTTGAAAAAACTTTTCTTCAAACCAATGATAAGAAAGTCTGTACAAGTCTTACAGCTCATGTGAATTCACAAGGCTTGGTGTTAGGAAGAGTATTCAGTGTTGAAAAAACTCTTCTTCAAACCAATGATGAGAAAGTCTGTACAAGTCTTACAGCTCATGAGAATTCACAAGGCTTGGTGTTAGGAAGAGTATTCAGTGTTGAAAGAACTCTTCTTCAAACCAATGATGAGAAAGTCTGTACAAGTCTTACAGTCCATGTGAATACACAAGGTTTGATGTTAGGAAGAGTATTCAGTCTTGAAAAAACTCTTCTTCAAACCAATGATGAGTAAGTCTGTACAAGTCTTACAGTCCATGTGAATACAGAAGGTTTGGTGTTAGGAAGAGTATTCAGTCTTGAAAAAACTCTTCTTCAAACCAATGATGAGAGGTCATCAGCAAAAAGCTACTTTGCACGCAGTATAAATTGATTCTGTGAGAAGCAAGCGACGGTTATTGTGCCAGGAAAGAGTTACACCTAAAGAGAGTAGGCACCAAACAAAAGGTTGTGGCATGGCAGAATGAAGGAAAATGACGCCAACCCCAAATAGAATTGGGAAAGGGTAAGTTAAAGACGAAAGTCAGACAGAGAGGGACTGAGAGGGAAAACCAAGAACTAAGTTTGTACGCATGTGCAGATATAGGGGAGGGCACGGGGGGTACGTGCTCCCCCCAGTTTTTTAAGCGGGCGGTATTTCTCAAATTTCATTATACCTAATCACGTTAAAATTTTAAAAAAAAAATCAAATGAATGATGATCCCCTGTGTCTTTTATCATATTGAGAGGGAGGGGGGCCGGCACGGGCCCCTAAATAATTCCTAATCCTGAGACTAAATAGAAATAAGTACGTAAATAAAAAATAGTCAAAAATTCTGTCATCCGCCATGGCACATTTTATCACCCTTATGAAAGGTATTTGTGGTAAGCTCTACAGCTTTTAAAAAATTAGGTATTGTAACTCGATAAACATTGCATTAAAAAGTACTACCCAGGACTCCCAGGACTCGAACCCCCCGTCTCTAGGTTACGAGGCCCTCCCCCTCCAAATTTTCTATTAGGTATATTGTGCGATTGTGCCTCCCCAAAACAAACGGGCTATATCCGCACATGGTTGTACGACTACATACCTGTAGAAGGAGATGTGCGTAGAATTCATTCAGGAAGTCCATAATGGTGTCCGCATGAAGCGTAGTGCTACATACAACTACATGCTTTTCAGATTGTGCCCTGTGAGACGAATAAGAGCCTCCTAACTTCTGTCTCTCCATCCAAGTGAACGCCAGTTGTTCAAACTGAAACAAATTATCACATGACACTTAGAATTACTTGGGACAAGTGGAAAGTAATTTCGGTGAGAGGAGCTTTATTGTTAATACCTTTCTGTAGGTGTCTATCACTAGAACCTTCTCATGAGAAGAAAATTTGAAACGAATTAGATAAACTTCTAAAGCAGCTCTTTTACCCCAATATTGGATTAAGTCTTGCGAGAGGTGTTCCTTTTGAGACCTCTAATAGAAAGAAAAATATTCTTATTTCCCTCAATGTCTGCAATGAATTCTAGTTTATTAATTTCAATAATGAACACCTGGAATCGTCACGAAAAGAATAAAAAATAATAATAAATACTCNCTACGAACAACAAGGCCGTAAAAAAATATTAGTAAGCAATACTCAATTCACTAAATTTATCATTTTTCATTTACCAAGGGATAACAAGATGTAGGTGTTTTTATTAAGCACGGTGACCTTTATTTGAGTTCTAGTAAAAGTGGTTAAAAGCATTAAATGCTTTTTTTGTGACTTCCTGTATGGACACCGTTAGAATTTTTGTATGCAACTAATATTGATGATGGCTGACCAGTGTGACTAAATAGGTCTATGACGTACGATAGCAAGGCGGATGGAGGATTTACGTGGCACCATTTTATAGGTATTAGACATAATTATACATATACATATAACTAATAATTAGGAGCGAGCAGTATAAACCTTTTCAAAAATAACTGGCTTTTAATTGCAAAATGTGTGGCTAAAAAGGTTATTTATAAAAATAAGGGCCAGATCTTTTGGCTTGACAAATTATATGTAATTATCTCCCTCTTACGTGTTGCGAGTAAGGCCGTACAATTTTTTCATTAAAAAGAAGAAGAAAAAAACTGGAATTATACTCTGAATTCCGAAGCAGGTAATTAATTGTGAGACGTTAGCTTTGGCTGACAGCTCTGCTAATCTGTTTCATAAACACATTCGTACATTTTGTGTTTGGCTTTACCGACGTTCATTTAATTAATCATTCAATTCGGATATACAGGGTGTGTCCGAACCTCCTAACTAATGCAAAATCCTTTAAGCATATACTTGTGAGACGAAAATTGTCTCAAAAATATATGCTTTTTGCTATTCACCATAGGGGGTCCAAAATGATTCAAGCTTTTTTCTGAAGATGAAAAAAAAAACACTTTTCGTAAAAAAAATCTAGTTTGAACATAACACGAATTTCCTTATCTATAAAAAAGTTTTCAATGCCAAAACGAGTTTCAAAGTTTTGAAACGCCTTTGGAGATATTTTCATATTTATCCCTAAATTCGCCAGACTCGTCCCATTAAAAGATGGGGGGTTGTTCAAATTTTCGGGTATGCATGGCAAAGTGTCTTTCTTTATTAGAGTCATAATTCTGGCCAGTCTGGTGCAGTCAAAACATGGGCGGTAGAAATTTCTGTGATATTGAGGGTATGTTTGTTAATGGCAAACGAGTCTTTTTTGATACAGTCATATTTATCTCTAAAATCGCCAGACTGGTCCGGTCAAAACATGAGGGGGGGGGGGGGAAAGTTAATNTCTCCCCCCCCCCCCCTGCAATAAATGTCTAACTATGAATTCCACTAAATTGTTTTAAGTAATTTGTTCTACAGAGGTGAAACGGTGAGGAAGCTATTTTGACGTATATATCCGCTAACCGTGCGAAAGGTAATATTGGGTGCGATCACTGTATGTGCATAGTGCATAAAAACTTGAATATTTCTTTTTATTCGGGGAGGGGTTCGGACCTGGAACCTCCCCTCCTTTTTTGTGTGCTTCTGCGAGTCCACCAAGGAAAATGGTGGTGGTGGAAGGGTTTTATAGCATACTATGCTACTTTGAAGATGATGGACTAGATGTGGATTATTCCGGCCCCTTTCATTTCCTCTAATAGATGTAAATATCTTAAATTTATGAGAATCAAATTCCATGGGTTATCAATAAGTTTCGATAACTTATTGATTCCAAGTGTATTTAATTTATCTGATGATGAGTTTACCTGTGTAGGAAGCACTATGAGAGCGACACAAATCATTATGACCATATAAAGCTGAGAAGGCCAAATATCTGGTACAAAATCACCATAACCCACGGTAGAAAACGTTACCACTACATAGTATGTTGCTTGAAATAAATTCAAATGCCTGTGACCTGCCCTTTGAAAATGTTGAATACCACAAACACTGTGAACAGATAAGAGATATTCATAATGTGAATGAAATCCGGGTTGCACATGCGCAAATGTTGAGTAAAAACAATAATAATAATAGTCCCTTATTTATACTGTCCGAATAGGACTGAAGAGTCCCTTTACACCGGCAGTTTTTTGGGTGCTATTAATATGTGGTAAATATCTCAAATTCGTGAGGATAAAATTCCATGGGTTGGCTGGGTTTGAACCCACGTCAGAACGTTTTACCACTACACCACCAACCCAAACAATGGAACTGATATGGAACCATCTCAAGATCAATGGAACTGATATGGAACCATCTCATCTTTGTTCTTTTAACTTCACCCTTTCCCAATTCTATTTCGGGTTCGCGTTTGGCGTTGCTTTCCTTAATACTACCATACCCCAACCTTTTGTTCAGTGGCACGGTAACCCTTGATTGCTTCTCTCAATATCAATAGAAACTGCGTACAAAATAACTTTTTGCTGATGATCTCTTATCATTGGTTTGAAGCAGTTAACATAAAAATCATATCATACTCTGCACCCTTGATTTTGCTTTAGTTCATCAGATGATGTCGTAACAGACGAAAGAGCTCGTGACTCTCATTTCATTTGTAGTTTGATACAAAAAAAAAATTGAAATTTATTTAAAGGCTGGATGCCATTGCTAACACTAAACCTGTATTTATACGGACTTAAGACCGTCACCTAATGAAGCTGGTTTTTCTCCCTCGGTAGCTACATTCTCAAAATCTTTTTGTCTATTTTTGAAATATTTGGTCAATAAATTGGAAATTTGGCTGAATCTCGAAGACAATTTTCTTCAGGGCCTAGACGATAATTTTGGGGGAGGTCCATTTCCATAAACTTATCACCATCTGCTGTTTGAGCTGTACTAACTCATAGGTTCAAACATACACACAAATTTCTGATTTATGGTTATGAACCTCGAAATTTTAGCTACCAACATTGATACAGGAATATAGCGGAATACCGTGTAGGAGCGTGGTTTCTGCTTTGATATACTCTTTTTGGTTGAGATTTGAATAGAAACAAAAAGGTTTCTCATCGCATTATATTTGAAAACAGTTGTCTTTTAAATTAAGAAAGATGACAAATGTAAACAGAACGTTGATATGACAAAATTGCGACCGTTCCAATTTTATAGGATCACTCTTTATTTTTTAAAAAAACACTTTTTTGGAACCCTGTCCATAGTCGCTTATTTCGCTGCTCATACTCCTCGGAAATGTCATCAATTTTGTATGGTCGGCATGAGAGATAACACATTAGCGTTTTGAATGAGATAGCATTCAGCAACACATTAGCGTTTTGAATGATATGGGTGTTGCTGAATGCTATAATGTAAAGAGGAGGGGGGCGTGGGAGTCTTTCATTTCAAGAAAAGGGGGCGCGGTACCAAAAAGTTTGAGAACCCTTTGTCCAAAATATACATATTTTACAAGTGGAAAACTTTGATTGTGTGGACATTTTGGACATATTTTATTTTGGTATCCACACCATCCTGTCAAGCATAAAAAGCCCAACTGAGGGTTAGGCGCAAGGGCTTATACAGCCCTAAGAAGGAATTTAGGTCACGAATATACACAATCTTGTATATAATGCAAATATGTGATTTTTCCAAAGACCTATTCATAAAAATTCTGGATTGCAATTATTATTGCAAACAATAGTAGGTTGTTCAAGATTGATTTAAATCGGAATTGCCGAACAGAAAATGGACAGGTGCGTCTCCTCTGTTATACCCCCTCACACCTGACCCATAAAATTTGTTGTTTCATGGAACGCACTTCATTCTCTTAACACCATGTATAACATTTATAATAAACAGGAATCTCAAGATTCATGCTGATGCTGCCGAATCCGTGGAGCACTGCGTGCGCGGCGCTGAAGAGAAACACGTCTCATTAATATTCCATTCACACTCGTGCGAAGCAAACATGGCACGGAATAAGAAAAAATATAAATATAATATTGTATAGAAAAAGAAGAAAATAATAAACATGAAGTAAAAGGAAAAGAAAGCGAACCGAAAGGATAAAGGAAAGAGTTTAAAAGTAGATTTGTACTCTATTTTTAGTCAATTAGCCTTTGAGTAGGTTATATCCCTTGGTGCAGTTCTCGCTGTACATAATACCTTCTTAACCTCTATTTTGAGATTATCTTCTGACTAGATATTATAGGATACCAGTGAAACTATATTATTATGATGACGATAAAATGGCGGAAATTTTTACTTTCCTTATCCTATAAAAAGGGAAATATTATAATGGGCTGAAATTTTCGATGCAGAGATTTCAATGTCAAAACACGTTTTGAGGTGCCCAGAGCCCAAATCTCGAGTTTCAGCAATAATTGGTCTAGTGAAAAAAATATCTCAAGAACGGTAAATGCTAGACACTTGAAATTTCATCCATGTCAATTTTATGCCAGGAACGAACCACGAAGCTTTTGGTTGAAATAGAAGTTACGCTTAGTGGTTTTTTGCCGCTTTTTAGCGGTTTTATTAATCCCACCTAAAAAGGGAACGGTTAGAGCTAGAGCTTCACATTTGGTGCCTATTCATAGTAATTATTTTATGTATGAGATCTGCAATGAGGCCAAGCTTTTCTATTAATGGCCTGAAATAAATGTATCCAAAATTATATGCCCAACTTGTTACCAAATAACCGCAAATAAATGTGTCTAATGTTCTAAAATATCAGATGTCCAACTATCAAAAATTTCAAAATTTAACGACGGGAATATATTTTTTTTTTTTTTAATTTGGCTTAACGTCTCTTTAACATCTATTGGTCATTCAAGACGGGGGTTTTACCCTCCATTCGCTGGAAACTTGCAAACCAGCTACTCACATTCACCTCACCCAGCCTGGGTTGGGCCGGAAAAAGCCAACGATACGTGGTGTTCCCAAGCGGTCACCCATCCAAGTACTGACCACGCCCGGACGTTGCTTAACTTCAGTGATCTGACGGGAACTGGTGTATTCAACGTGGTATGATCGTAATGTTCTTTTCAAAAAGTCAGTGAAAATTTTCACGTTTACTTGGCAAGTTTTGTAGCTTGAGTTTTATGCAAACGCATACAACAACTTGGCCTCATTTCAGATCTCAATACTTTTATATTAGGCAGAACTTTTTAGGCATTGGAACTTGGCCTTTTTTACATTTTTGTTTTTTGTGAGATATGGACTACTGGAAATTTTGTTGGTGTTTTATGAACAGTAAAATACGTAAAATGAGAAACTTTGGATAAGCCAGCAGCTATGGCACATTGAAAACAACTGTTCCGTTAGATCCCTAAGTGGGTGAATACGTAGGTTCACACACTCGTGATGCTGGCTATACATACTGGGTGAGGGCAATGTGGGTAGCTGGTATGTAGTTTTCCAGCAGAGTAAACCCCCCATCTCGAATGATCAATAGAAGTTAAAAGAGACATTAGACAAAAAAAAAAAAAAAAAAAAAAAATTGACTTTGAATCTTTTCGAAGCAAAAAATATGAAATGATATCACATGAATGCAATAGTATCAAATAGCTATAATACGGGGTGTCTGAAAAAAGGAGCGGAGCTCAATATCTTTGAATTTCGAAAAACGCTGATAATTAAATTATTTTGAGATCGGTAGGTACTCAAAACAGAGCCGGAGTTATTCCATGTTGATCTTAAGCTTTTTAACCTATTTTTGAATCATAACTAGAGATTATGATCCCGAACCTTCTTGACAATCCCAAAGTTTCGGAACTGGAACGATCACAATCTCGGGATCCCGGGACTGGTCCCGGGATTAGAAAAAAAAATTGAGAACTTTCCAAAAATCGAGTAGAAGTAGGCATAGTTACTATAATAAGTATATAAAATAAAAAATCAAGTTTTTACCTTTTGAGATGTGTGTGGAGTCCTTTTGTGGAATCACCAAGAGTTTTCAAAATACTCGTAGCATCCCATTTTTTACACTTTGCATTTTTACCGTCTTTGAACAGTAAAAAATGACTCCAAACGGATGAAGGATCGGAATCTCTTTTGTGCGATATAAACCGTCCATTTTAAAGTAAAAAAACACAAGTTGTTACGTTCAAAAAAGATGTTAGAATATATTAAAACATTAAAAATTAAGTCTATGCACACTTTTACAAGTCAGAAGATAAAAAGGAACTGAAACAAGTGAAATACCGACTCCTTTGTTTTTACCAAAAGGCTATTAGGTACCTATTTTTGGATAATTCGCTTGCGTCATACAAACAACACAACGGTCATCGTTCATTCGGTCTACACAAAGAGGAAAAAGATTTAAAAAGGTATTGCCTTTTTTTATTGCATGGCAGATGGCAGCACATCCACTTTCATGTAACGTGATGTATTGGGGCCTCATTTTCAAATTCAATAAAAAAAAAATAGGTTTTTTGTTTGTTTTTATTATATCACTGTCAATCCCGAAAATCTCCTTACAACCTTTAATTTTTATAAATGAGCTTCTTGCTTTGTCAACTTTTAATAAATCAACTGAAAGAAACAATCATGAAATATGAAATGTACGACTAGATGATCGTGGGGAAAATATATTGAA
>CM022881.1:5383436-5394164 GCA_012654025.1 Pachypsylla venusta
TATTTAAATAATTTTCATATTTTTGGAAATCCAAAAAAAGGGGCATGTTATTCTTAAAGAGTTTCGTCGGGTTTGCAGAACTTTTTTCGGGACTTTTTCACAAATTATTTGGCGAGCCCGCTAAAATTTTAGAACTTTGTTTGTTTAGAATTGGAAAAAAATTGGTTATAATTGGTTATTTTGTTTAGCCCCATGTAACATATTATTTCTATGGCAAATTTTGGTACACCTCACATGCCAAAAGAATTTTTTTGATACAATGTGCAAAAAAAAGTTATTCCTCAAAAAGTACCGCAAGGTCATGTATTTTGAAAATAACACCAAAAAGCCGCCATTTTGAAAACGGTACATTTCCGCCATAGGGTATATTGGTCTTTTCGACTGCAAATGGTGTGTTCTAACACCCATAATTTTTTGTCGGTCTATTTTAGATACACCCTGTATAGGAATGAAATTAGTAAAATCTTTGTGGCTATAGGTACATTATCACTGAATTTTGTGATATTTTGTCTCCGTTTTAAATTTCATCAAATTTGGAGTGATACATTTAGATAAGTGACACGAATTTGAGGTTTGGTACCCTAAAGTGTCCCCAAGCCACATGAAGACCAAAATTTGTTGATGATATGTCACAAATTGTCTCTGTTTTAAATTTTATCAAAATAGTGCCTACCGTTTGGGTTCTAAAGTGTCATCTCAAAAAGACCCTTTTGACCCATAAATGGACCCCAGAGAGTGCTATCTCCAATATATATACGTTTTGGCTGGAATTATGGCCTTGAGGCTAATAATTCTCAAAAAATCAAAAAGTTTTTAGAAGCTTGATATTCATACTACTTATGATCATGCAAATCCCCCCTCTACGTCGTCACAGAAATTGACTGAAGTCTACAGTTCACAGAAACACTAGTATTTTATTAACCTAATTTTGATTTTTTCCTTTTATTCCAGCGCAAAAAGATCGATAAATTATTAGAAATACCATTTGAAGATCCAGAAAACCCCGCTATGAATTATTTTGATAATCTTCATGACTATAAAGAGCAAATAGGAATAACCGGAAGCATGATTCAAGATATTGAATTCATTAAATTCTATAAACGATCTATCCCACATGTTTTGTAAAATAGTACGAACCGGAAACATGATTCAAGATATTGAATTCATTCAATTCTATAAACGATCTATCCCACATGTTTTGTAAAATAGTCCGAACTGGAAACATGATTCAAGATATTGAAATCCCACATGTTTTGTAAAATAGTACGAACTGGAAACATGATTCAAGATATTGATTTCATTCAATTCTATAAACGATCCATCCCACATGTTTTGTAAAATAGTACGAACTGGAAACATTATTCAAGATATTGAATTCATTAAAGTCTATAAACGATCTATCTCACATGTTTTGTAAAATAGTACGAACCGGAAACATGATTCAAGATATTGAATTCATTAAATTCTATAAACGATATATCTCACATGTTTTGTAAAATAGTACGAATTGGAAACATAATTCAAGATATTGAATTCATTCAATTCTATAAACGATCTATCCCACATGTTTTGTAAAATAGTACGAACCGAAAACATGATTGAGATATTGAATTCATTAAATTCTATAAACGATCTATCCCACATGTTTTGTAAAATAGTACGAATCGGAAGCATGATTCAAGATATTGAATTCATTAAATTCTATATACGACCTATCCCACATGTTTTGTAAAATAGTGCGAACTGGAAACATGATTCAAAATATTTAATTCATTCAATTCCAAAAGCGATCGAGATTTGCAAAAATATGTTATTATGATAAAATACTACTTCAGTGATGAATAGGTACCTTAAAAAAAACGATACTTCGTACAATATTCGTAATCGAAAATATCTTGGGCCTAAAGTGAACTCACTTTATGGAAAAAAAATCACCTGCATTTTTTGTACCTTTTAATATTAATTCCATGACGAATGAAATGCGGTCCTTTGACAACTATTCGGATTTAAAGAAGATCCTTATGGCTCACATAGATAAAATCAAACTTAATTATTAGCGAAACAAATCGGGGTAGTTCATGTCTTACAATTTTTTTGTTTGATTGTTGTAAATCTTTAATATAAATTAGTTTTTGTAATCTTCAATGATTGGTCGCTGCATTAAATTTTCTTAGAAGTATAAAAAGGCTTGGGAAAAATACCTTTGTATAAAAATGTCATTATAATAAAAAATAAATAATGTTGAATTGAATTGATTAATCCCACATGTTTTATAAAATAATACGAACTGGAAACATGATTCAAGATATATATCTTAAATATCTGGACTGGGCGTCATGGTCACATCTGTATATTTAATTATATCTTCGGTTAACATATTGGGTGTACAAAACTCATTTGAAGTAGCTGCCCATTCTGGGGCTACCGCCAAAAAGCGGCCTTCAAGCGCTAATTAGCGGCCAGGAATATATTACACTTCAAACTAAATTGTATTTTTCAATTTCTTATATGAAATTTATATGGATTGGCACCAAATTTCAAGTTCTAGCTCTTTCCATTCTGGTTTCAGGCGGAACCGCAAAAAACTGCCTCCGACCGCTAATAAAATTAGCAGCCAACAATATTTTACACTTCAAACTAAGTTGTGCTTTTCAATTTGTAGTAAGAAATTGATGTGAATAGGCATCATATTTCAAGTTCTAGCTCTTTCTATTCTGGTTTTAGGTGGAACCGCCTCAAAGTGGACTTTAACCGCTAATTAGCGGCCAACAATATATTACTCTTCAACCTAAGTTGTATTTTTCAATTTCTTGTATGAAATTTATATGAATAGGCATCAAATTTCAAGTTCTAGTTCTTTCCATTCGGGTTTTAGGTGGAACCGCCAAAAAGCGGTCTTTAACAGCTAATTAGCGGCCAACAATATATTACACTTCAACCTAAGTTGTATTTTGCAATTTCTTGTATGAAATTGATATGAATAGGCACCAAGTTTAAAGTTCAAGTCTATTCAAGAGAGAGGAAACAAATATAGGATCCATATCGTAGTTCGATTTAATAATGTCTAACTTCTTACTCTGAGTCTGGCCTTTAAGATCGACTATCAGGTTGAGGAACACAACTGGGTCCACGGTAGGTTCAAACTCAGCGATGAAAGGGGAGAAAAATTGAAGATCGGAGTAAGGGTCCACACACAATTTCTTGTCTATATTAGCACAAGGAGGGGAAGAGCTACTTACCCGCTTCTTACTCTTAATGTCACTCACCTGACTCGATGAAGGATCTGCCAAGAGCTCGACATTAACAACACAGCCGGTATCAGGAATGCTGGGGACTCGCTATTAAGAGCATCTTGTGTAGAAGAAACCACTGGATCGTTGAGAATCGGGAGCGGGGCAATAGGACCCACACTGTCAGTGAGAGATATCAGGGAATCATTACCAGCGGGAGAGGATGACGAAAAGGAGGTTTCGTTGAGAGGTGTAATAGCCGTTACTTTAGTACGACTTGCGAATGATGGAAGGAGAGTATCAGAATTATTAAAAACAACAGGAGGAGGAACCAGTCCGACATCAATAAGTCGATCCTGAGCAGAAGAGGCTTCAGATGGGCAATTTTTTATGAGATGGCCCTCGCCCTGACACTTAAAACATAACAATAAAAATTTTGTGATTTAAATTATCATGGAACAAATTAATGAAGGGAGGAACATTATCTATTTTGTCAACGATAATAGTTCTTCTAAATCCAATGAGATGACAGAAACGTTCATTACGTGCACCCAAATTCACAAACTTCATATCGGACAGCACTCTAAAAAATTTGGAGATTTCGTTGATCAAATATTTTGTGGAATATTTTGTGACCGTTTTCAGATAGTTTTTGGACGGTTAGCACTTTGCCGTCAATTACTATCTCAGGGTGGTTAGCATATAATTTTTCAACCTCGTGTTCATTGGTTAAATAGACTTTAACGAAATTGTTATTTTTCCCAGCAAAGACCATTTTGTCGTCGCCAACAATGTCACCGACCGCACATAGGTATTTATCCATTGGGATAGAATTATCAAACGGAAGGGAAAAACAGCACTTTTTAGAAAGATATAAATTTTCCACCTTAGGAGCGCTTGTATGAGGAACAGATTTATAGTACCCGGCCCTGGGCACATAAGATACTCGAGGAGGGGAGCTGGTCAAAGGTACAGTTGCAGATAAGAGTAAAGATCTTTTTAAAATGTCAGAAAAATTTGAATTCATTATGAATTTAAGAAATGAAAATATATAGTAAAGTACAAAAAAAAAAAAAAAAAAAAAAAAAAAAAAANTACAAAAAAAAAAAAGTGTTTCTCAGCAGAAAAACACTTAAATTAAATAGTAAAGAAGAAAGTGTTTCACAAAAGAAAAACACCTAAATTAATAAGTAAAAAAGAACAAAAAAAGAAAAGTGTCTCTTTGAAGAAAAACACTTAAATAAAATTAATGATGAAAACACGTAGATAATTAAAGAGAAAACACACAAGACAGATTGCAATGATACATAGTAGCAGAATTTGGAATAAACAAATTGTTACTATGGCAACGAAAAATTAATAGATGCAAGTTTACCAAACTAGCAACTTAGAAAACAGAAATTGGAAACCATGGTTACGAATAAACAAAAATTAATAATGATCAAAAAGCACAATTTTAAAATAGGTTCAAAAAGGGTAAAAACGGCAAAATTATCAAACACTGATATCACAGATCGCACAAGGGCAACAAATTAAGGCCCTATGCAAAAATTCATAATTTTTAACACACTCTAAACAGGCAAAATAAATATAAAAAAAAACACCACAAAATTTAACGTGACTGCACGCGAAAAAAATTTAGCGAGGACTGGTAAATGTTTTTGATCCCATAAGTATGAGGGGTTTCAGTCACGCAAGGATAGGACTAAATGAACTGAACTACTCTCTGATGCTCTCAGTTGGACTCTTGTTAATCCATCGTCATGAGTGTGAGTGTGTTCGTGGGATCTATATTTTGTGCCATCCTTTTTATTGGTAATATCATTTCACTATCAGATAGGTATATTTTAGCTCAAGAATTTTATTAGATGAAAAACTCTGGCAATGTGACACATGGGTTTATTATTTTACTGGGTATTTTTTTAGCCAGTAAAATACCCCCCCCCCCAAAAAAAAAAAAATTGAGCCGAAATTAAATCCTAAATTTGTCACACATCTTATCTACCAAATTTCAATTCTGTAGCTCTTACCGTTCTCTTTTTAGAAAACCGCTAAAAAGCGGCAAAATCTGCCAAGGGTGTATTCGATTGCTCCCAAAATTTTCCGGATACCATTAAAGCCTAGATGGGACCTATATACCATCCAACTCGGTCAACGCCAAGTGGCAAACTTTAGTATTGAACTATACGAGTATATAGTACGGCGGACAAACGCATTTTTTTTTTTCATTTCATTTTTGGATTCTACGTACCTTGAAAAGTAAAATATCAAATTGTGAGGGGGTGTATTTTTTTCGTGACGATTGCAAAGGTCCATTATTTTTAAATAATAATCCAAAAACAATCGAAAAAACCAATTTCATTCAAATCGGATATCGCTAAGTGCAAAAGTGCCCATCACGGCGTACGGCGAAACGTATTTTTTTATTCGATTTTGGATTGTATACGTATCTTGAAACGTAAAATATCAAAATTTGAGGCAGGGTAATTTTTTTTTTCGTGACAATTCCAAATGATTATTATTGAAAATAATAATCATTTGGAATTGTCACGAAATTGTGATAACACCTTATCACACGCACTCTTGTTTACATGCGAAGCAACATTTTGTGGCTTCAAATACATTCTATTGAATTGAAATTTTATACACAGAGGGATAATTAAGTTTTCTATTAATTTATTCATTTTTTTTAAGTTGGTTAAATTGGGATACTATGTCAAGTAGAACCATAATGAAGGTTGAACATTACTATATCTTCACTTTTTTTAGTCAAGTGAACTTATAGTAATTTTCAACTTTCATCATTTTTTTTTAGTTTAATTTTAATTATTTATTGTGTTTCCGAAGTGGCTAACCTCTGACACATTTCAATTGAATCTACATTTCCCCATCCCGATTCCGATGATGACAAAAGATAAAACAGATAAAAAAAAAATGACAATAAAAGGGCCTTACAAAAAGAATTGACCTTTTTTATACATTTAAATTTTTTTGGAGGGCTCTCATTCCTTTTTTCTAGTGAAGATAAAATAGTATATCTTCACAAAAAATAAAATAAAGCCCAAACCTAAAATTATCGACAGACATTTTACCAAGTATGATTTCTGGTTGTGAGAGTTGGGTGATGAGTGCAAAGGTTATAAATAAGTTGAGAGTAACAGTGAGAGGTATGTGAAGAGATATATTTTGGGAAAGACGAGAAAGGATAGATTGAGAAATATTCATGTGAGAAAAAAGACGGGTTTTAAGGACATTGCGAAAGTTGTTTTAAAGAGGGAATGGAAATGGCGGGTCATATAGCGAGATACAGAGATAATAGATGGACGAAAGAAATCATGGAGTGGTGTCCAAGAGAAAATAAAAGGGGAAAAGGAAGAGCGGTGGATAAGTGGGACAAGGAAATGAGACTAGTCTGTGGCGGTGCAACATGGAGAAGAGTGGCTCAAGAGAGAAAAGAGTAGAAAAGAATGGAAGTGTGTATGGAGATGTGTGGCTGAACCGC
Source organism: Pachypsylla venusta (assembly GCA_012654025.1). NCBI lineage: Eukaryota > Metazoa > Arthropoda > Insecta > Hemiptera > Aphalaridae > Pachypsylla > Pachypsylla venusta. The sequence goes on from CM022881.1 coordinate 5,390,169, forward strand.
TCAGAATAAAAGAAAACGTATAATAAAAAAAGTACAGCTCAGATTCCAACTTATAAAGGAGAGCCCCTAAAAGGTGAATCGAACATACAATGTTCAAAAATATACAACAGTTTTCGAGTTACGGCCGGTTTTTCGATTTTTGAATAGAAAAACATATTTAATTTAGGTGTGTTCGACATTTTAGTCGTTTCACATTTTTTAATTTCATTTTCGTCATTTGTTATTGACATTTTTTAATTTAGGTGTTTTCGACATTTTAGTCGTTTGACCGGTTTGACATTTTGTAATTTCATTTTCGTCATTTGTTATTGACATTTTATAATTTAGATGTTTTCGACATTTTAGTCGTTTGACATTTTTTTATTCCATTTTCGTCATTTGTTATTGACATTTTTAATTTAGGTGTTTTCGACATTTAAGTCGTTTGACTGTTTGTTATTTCATTTTCGTCATTTGTTATTGACATTTTTTAATTTTGGTGTTTTTGACATTTTAGTCGTTTGTCAGTGCCGGCTCCAATAATATCAGCGCCCTGTTCGAAAGTGAAGAATGCGCCCCTCACCCTACTTCATCGATATTGAAGAAGTATTTTTTTTTATTATNCGTGCACTGATTTTATACATTAAATAAAATAGTAGTTTAATAATCAGGCCTCAGTGCCGTGCATTGACTTTATACATTAAATAAAATAGTAGTTTAATAATAATGAATTTTATTTTATTTTTTAATTGTTTTTATTAATTTAATGTACAAATAAAGGCTTATTATGATATGTTTAGTTTTTATTTTCTGTAATAATTCTTACAGGGAGAAGACCTTTAGAGGGAAAGTTCTTTCCATTTTACAGGCCTCTTTTTTACTAAAATAGTTTAAAATGATTAGGTACCTAAATTGTTTATATATTTTACGGATTTTGAAATTTTTCCCTATCAAATCTATTTAGTAAATTTTTCCCCTATAGGTATTAAAAAAAAAAAAAACTAATTTAAAAATTTTCGAACGATAAAACATGTTTGTAAAATTACGGATTTTTTAATTTCTTTTCATTTTAAGTTTGTCCAAGTTTTTTTGAAAATTTGAAGAAACAAGGACTTCACTGGACATAATTATTGGTATGATGGTGACGGTGTTCAATTTCCATATTCTTCTTAGTTCTTCCCTCAGGTCTTCATATTTCGTTACTTTTTCTCTTTCTGTCTTGCTGATGCTGTGTCATAGTGGGAAGGCCACATCGATAATGATGCCGTATTTTTCTCTTTTGTTTATGAGCACTATGTCTGGTCTATTGTACGCAATAGTGCGATCGGACATCATTGGTTTGTCCCAATAAATGATGATGTTATTTTTTTCAATCACAGGTGGAGGTGAGTAATTATAATAAGGTGGAGCATGTGTGATTAGTTCGTATTGTTTGCATAATTCTAAAAATACTATTTTGGCGACTTGATTGTGGCGGCCTAAGTAAATATTATCAGCCATCATGGAGCATCCTCCGATAATGTGTTCTATGCTTTCTCCTGGTTGTTGACATTTTCTGCAGACATCCGTTACATCTAGTTTCATGATATGTTTCTCGTACTTTCGGGTTCTCATAACTTTGTCCTGAATGGCTGCGATAAACCCTTCTGTTTCGGGGTGTAGATATCCTTGTCTGATCCAAATTAGAGAATATTTACAGTCAATATTTGACTCGTGTATATTGTGTGGATATTTTCCATGCAGAGCTTTTGCCATCCATATACTTTTTCCACATAATGCAATATTGAATTTCTGATTCATTTGACTTCCCCGGTGCTTGTTTCAAATGGTACTCCAAGGACTTAGGGATTGCGCCTAGTGCACCCAATATAATTGGAACTATTTTTGTTTTTAATTACCACATTCTTTGTATTTCTATTGTTAGGTCTGTATATTTCAATTTCTTCTCCGCCGTTTTTTTAATGATATTTTGGACAGATGGAACGGACCCTCAGGATCCACACAGAAATTCGATTATTTTAAGGCTTTAGTAGGCCTCATAGAGTTAGGGGAAAGGAATGCATTTTGGTATTGATATTTGATATCATATGGGGAGCTTTGTGACAGTCATGTCCCTTGATTTTTTAACGTCTCAAAAATCCCAGGATTCACTCGTATTAGTGAGATTTCGAGTGCTGAATTCAAGGGAGTTAGGGGATAGGAATTGATTTTGGTGTAGATTTACGCTTCAATTATCTCGGGATCTACTTATCATAGAAAACTGAAATTTGAAGGGCTGATAGAAAGCATTGAATTGGGGGATATCTATCTATTTTGGTGTTATCTTTTGGTGGGCTTTGACAAACTTTTTTTACACTTGGTCAGTTTTTTCTAAGAGGATTCGTAAAATACTACCTTTTTACAAACTGGCCAAGTGTAAAATCGGTATTACTTTAAGAGAATTTGAAAAGAAGAATGCGCAATAATAAATTTAATTGCGGGATATACAGCAGCAACAATAAACTTGGCCCCAATAATAGATATCACTACTTTCATATAGGCGGATTTTTTTTGTTGAGTGGGTGGAAATTGGCCTTTTTTCAATGATAATGTTTTTGTGAGATATCAATACTTTTTGTAAAGGTTACTATACTCGTATATGTAACTGATTATTTAGCCGTTTTTTCTTCATTTCGATTACACAACATATCGGAAACCAGGAAATTTCTGTGTAAACCGGACCCAAATGTGCAATAAGATCTAAATCCTAAGTATTAATAAACTAATATGCACCTCAAACACAAGTAAAAACAGCAACATTTATAGAGTACCTTCTTCTCTGAAGTTATAACACTGAGAGTTAAAGAGTTTGAATTTTGATATTTGCGGATTCATTTGAATTTAAGTCTCTCTACCTTCATGCAAGATTTCAGCGTCTTAGCAGTTAAAACTAGTTTTCGAACATCTCCTTCCCTAAAGCGGAACCGGTAAAAGAGTTCAAATATAAATTATTTCCTTCTTAATTGCATGTAAATATCTAACATTATTTCAGTGTATTATCAGTAAAAACTACATTACAAAACGTTGTATTGTCTTCCTAAAGCGACACCGTTTTGGAGCACTCTATTAAAAAGTTTAAAATTACTTGCTAACTTCGTGCAAAATTTCATCGCTCTAGGTATACGGGAAGTGCCTGAAACTTTTGATGATGAGTGAATCAGTCAGTCAGTCTACATATTATACTGTTCATTTGAATGTTCTTTTGAAACAGCCGCCCTACGCATATCTACAAATCTACATATTATACTGTTCATTTGAATGTCATACAGATGCATTTCTGCATTTGACAAAACAAATTATGAATTTAGTTAATTTGCATTTTCATTATAAAGAACAAATTTTAGACATCGTCTTCACTTGTATTATTAAAGTTAATCAAAAATTTGTATTTTAAAATGCGAACAATGGAATCTTAACTTTAATTAGTATTTGTGAGTGCAAAACATTAAAACGGATAAAATTTTTAGATTTTTCTTGTAGATATATACAATTATACATACCTACAAAAACCTTCTGAGGGGAAAAAACCGTCCGACTTTATCCTTTGTCTCTACATCCTGCTCAAATTTGTCAATTTTTCCCTAAAAAATGATTTCAACAAATGAAAATGACAATGATCCGAATTGAATATCATTATTAAAATTTTATTAGTCTGGTCAAAGGCATTTTGTCTTTGTATTTTGAATCTAATAACATTTGAGCATTTTCTTGGAAATGAATTATTGGGAAGTTGGAGGGAGCAATAGTGATTTCAGATTTAAGTCCTTTTAATATTTTATTTTCTTGGAAATGTATTTTTGGGAGGTTGGAGGGAGGAGTGCATTTTCTGTTTTTCTTAAAATGCTGAGGATTTCAGATCATTACCTCATCATTTAGGTCCCTTTAATATTTCAATTTTTGAATTTTGCGCGAGTATACCTCAAAGTGATTACACAGGGTGTCCTTTTAATATTTCAATTTTTGAATTTTGCGCGAGTA
>CM022881.1:5398882-5423236 GCA_012654025.1 Pachypsylla venusta
TAAACGCCCCCCCCCCCCCAGAGAGGTTAGGAAACGTTTTGATCGGCCATGTCTCGATTAAACTCTTGCACCATGCTTGAGAATAATTTCCTACATATACCGGTGATTGTATACAATCACCAATTATCTACTTTTAGCGTAACATTACTTTCATCAAGCTCCTCCGGCGATTGTATACAATTCTCGGTAAAAGTAGATAATTGAGAATAATTTCGTACATTTACCTGATTTACCAGTGACTTTGGTGATTGTATACAATTACTGGTAATTGTATATAATCACCAATTATCTACTTTTGCCGTAACATATATATTATAAATAAAGAATAACTTTTAGGCCCGATTCACACTATAGTGCCAGTCTCGGTTTGGTAAAATATTATCAAATGAAAAACAATGTATGTATTCATATTAATCGAATTTTATTTCATGGAACAATGGATTAATCCAACTCACTTCGCATTTTATTTCGTTGAATTTTGGAAGCAAGATTGTGAAAACAGCTGATTATTCCTTTTCTTTATTTACCAATTTGGCCACTAAAGGGAGCGTTCTCACCTCAAAAGATGGGTCTGGAACAGGGGAGGATCGTCTGGCAACCCTTCTCAAAAAATTTAGTTTTTTTTTTTTTAAAAAAAAAAACCTTCTTTATTGGCCGTCATGGATCTATTTTGGACGGTTGTACATACGAAATACAGGCGTGGTAGTAAAAACGTCTCCTAACACCTCTAATTGGGTTAAAATTGGTAACAAAAATTGGCCAGACACTCCTCCCCGGTTTCAGAACCCTCAATGTGTCAGAAATGAGGTTAGACTCTACAAAACTAAACAGAGGGAAAAATTCAAAACAACAAACATGAATCGGAACAGCCAATCAGAATGGGAACAAAAGTAAAGAACAAAATGGCGGATTTGGGAACCAAGAAATACTTGGGTCACAATTCTTCATTTTCGCCATCTTGCTTCTAAATTGTTCCCGAAATAAAATGCGAAGTGAGTTGAATTAATCCATTCTTCCAAGAAATAAAATTCGATTATTATTGACACCAGTCCAGTTCCGATCCAGTTTCGTTCCAGTCACGATCAGTCACGAAGCAATTTTGATCGGAGCGAGATCGAACATGTACCGATAGTATGAATGCTCTTTCGTTCCCGGTTCAGTCTCAGTCAGTCGGTGAAGCTTGTTGCAAGTGTATATTATTTATTTTTAATAAATAATATACACTTGATTAATTAATTAAGAGATTTTTAAATTCTTATATTTATTAATAATGGAATTATTAATTAATAATAAATTATTATTAATTTACGCTGGTTGATAATATTATCTTCTTCGTCAAGAATAAGAGCGATAACCGCTAAGTCTTGAATCGAAAAATTTGATGTCATTTTTTACTTTTGACGTTAATTTTACAACTTTAATAATTTTTTTTTAACAAAATGCATCCGCCTTCGATTATTGACGTGCGCCGAAGGTGTGAAGACTGAACTGAATCGTGAACTGAGATGTGAGCATGATCAAGATCGAGACCGGAACGAGACTGACATTATAGTGTGAATCGGGCCTTTAAATGTAAATAATCTTGTATATAATCATAGAAACAAGGTAGGATGAAACATCCCCCCCCCCCCACCATCTTCATAATTATAGAACTCTCTCTCATCTATAGCTCCTGAGTTCAAATTAGATTAGAGTCAGTCTACTTGATAATGTCGTAACAAACGAAAGCGCTCGTGACTCACCAATATTTTTTTTAGTCGAAAAAGTTTTTTTATTGAAATTTATAAAACAAACCATTGCTCACACAGAATTCCATAATTATTTTTCAGGTGTTACGACACATAATGAGAAAATATTTGGATGTTCATTTCGAAATCCTGATCAGTTCACTCTGCCACTCCATAAAATAAAGACTAGAAATAAAACAGTGATGTTTGGTGACACTGATAGAGCGGCCCAAATAAACGACTGGGATGTTGTCCACAAAATTTTGGGGACACTGCAAGATATTATTAAAATTGTTTATGATACATGCCCAACCGATGGCTTTGAACCTTTAAATCTGTGAGTCTTCCCCTAATTTTTTTAAATCTGAAATAAGTTGTTAATGCTGTCAGAAAAGTCATCCAGCCTTAAGGTATTTATGAGGCTGTCAGGGAGCAACCTTAAAACAGGAAAGGAATAAAATTATCCTTCAGATCAGGGGTTCCCAAACTTTTTGGTACCGCGCCCCCTTTTCTTGAAATGAAAGCCTCCACGCCCCCCTCCCCTTTACATTATAAATTATGAATGGGTATGGGTGTTGCTGAATGCTATCTCATTCAAAACGCTAATGTGTTGCTGAATGCTATCTCATTCAAAACGCTAATGTGTTGCTGAATGCTATCTCATTCACGCAAATGTATTGCTGAAAGCTATCTCAATAACGCTAATGTGTTCCTGAATACTATGTAATTCAAATTTTCTAAACATCATGTTCAATAAAATTACCTTTGTTAAAAAATTGTGTACATATATTTCAACTAAATGATAATAATTCAACTTTTTTTCTCGCCCCCCCCCCCCCCCNTTCCCCCCCCCCCCCCCAGTTTGGGAACCTCTGCTTTAGATAGAAATAAGAGATTGTTATATATAGAAAAATGTAAAACTTATGTGACTAATGTGACTAATGGCTTACGAGGTTTGCTAATTAAGTCACTTACGAAATGTGACTTATGAGGTTTGCTAATTAAGTCACATACGAAATGTGACTTGTGAGGTTTGCTAAATAAGTCAGTTAAGAAAGATGACTTAGGAGGTTTGCTAATTAAGTCACTTACGAAATGTCACTTACGAGGTTTATATGACATACGAAATGTGATGTTTCCTCAATAAGTCACTTCCGGTTAAGAAATGTGACTTGCGAAGTAAGATAATTAAGCCAATTACGAAATGTGATTAACAGGGTTTGCTATTAAAGTCAGTTACGAAAGGTGAATTACGAGAGATTTTTTTTGAGTGGAAAACAATCGTCTACACAAAAAATAAAGAGTACGGAAAACAGTACTAAAGTCTATTCTAGGACTTTGGCAGGCTCCCGATGATGTCGCAGGTATTTGATGATTAGCAGTGGCAGCCTTCGGCTGTTACCACAGCTCTGTAGTGAAAATATTTTTGAAAATGGATTTCACAACCTTCGGCTGTTGTCACAGCCCTAATGTGAAAAATACTATTTGAATTACATTTGACAACCTTCGGTTGTTGTCATAGCTCTCTAGTGAAAATAGTATATGCATCATTAGATTTAGCAACCTTCGGCTGTCGTCACAGCCCTTTAGAGAAAATATTATATGAATTAGATTTGGCAAATTTCGGCTGTTGCCGCAGGCCTATAGTGGAAAAAAAAATATTTGAATTACCTATACAGGAATTAAATTTGGCCTCCTTCGGCTTTTGTCGCAGTTCTAATGTGAAAAAAAAGATTCCAAAGATTCATTTAAAAAAAAGTTGGACCCCCTGGGGGCCACATGGGACCAGCTCCTAAAAAATTGGTCACACCATCAGGTGGTTTAATTTGGGGTATAATACCATGCAAAATTTCAAAACTCCACATAAAGCTGTTCAAAAGATATTCAGGTGGTCTCGGACTTTTGTGCCACCCTGTATAATTGTATTTCTGCTCTGGGGATTTCAAAACGTGTTTTGGCATTGAAAACTCGGCATCGAAAATGTCAGCCCATTACAATACTTTCTTCTAATTTTTTATAGATAAGGAAAGTCGTCTGACATTCACACCAGATTTTTTGGTATCTAGTCGTCATAATTCGTCCAGAAAAGTAAAAAAAAAAAAAAAACATCGAAATTTTTCACCAATACAATACTTTACTTACCTATATTTCGTACATGGGAAGATAAAGTAAAAACTCTGCCAATGTGACACCTGGGTTTATTATTTTTTTGGCAAAAAATAATAAATTTGAGGGGGGTTATCTTGATGATTCCAAATCTGGGACGTAAATAGACCCTAAAGTGGCAAAAGTGCCCATCACGGCGTATGGCGTACGGTGGACAAACGGATTTTTTTTATTCGATTTTTGGATTCTACGTACCTTTAAACGTATAATATCAAATTTTGAGGGGGGGTATTTTTTTTTTTTTTCCGTGACGATCCCAAAGGTTCATTATTGAAAATAATAAACCAAAATCGCGACGAAAAGAACAACGTGAAATGGGAACATGAAGTCAATTTATCAATTTTTATTTTTTTATATTTTTTATAGATTTTACAGAAAAATTAAAAGAAACATCAAGGATCAGGGATTGAATTGGGAGAAGCTTGATCACACCTTTTTCACACATCGTTTGAATGAGTACAAAGCCCATTTTTCTGAATATTCTCCTGTCTACGGTCAAGTTATTAAGGTTGTAAAACACTTTATACATAATCATCCTGAATACATATACAATGTTTATTTTGTCACTGCGTACCTGAATGCACCCAATGAATATATTGCCGCACAAATATCAAAATTTGATATAGATCATCCAACTTTTGTTCATAGTCATGTCGCAGGTGAGAAATAATAATAGCACAAAGAGCCGAACAACTGCAGGCCCGTATCCAGGAGGGTCATGTAAAGGGAGATTTACCATATAGGGGTTATATTGAGTTAAAATAGCAAATTATCAATGTTATACTGATTTTCAATTTTTTTAAAATAATTCAATTTTTTCAAACAATAACCCTTAAAAGCCTGTACTGGATACCATGCGAATCAGACTCAGAGCAACAGACAATAGGAACAAAAAAATAGAGCACTAGGGGGGTCCGTGTGCGCCCCCCCCCCAAATATAAAAAAATATTCAAGTTCTTATGCACATACAGTGATCGAACCCTATATTACCTTGTGCACGATTAGTGTGTATAAACAAGGGAGTACACAAGGGGGCTATAGCCGGGATTGGCCGGCTATAGCCCCCCCCCCCGATTTTTTTTTTTAACAAAATTTTCTTTTTTTTTTAACAAAAAACGCGAGTGTATATCATCTAACCCTGTGCTTCTATTTCAATGTCACGCAGAAAACACTTTTTGGGAAAGGTGTTTCATACTCACATAACAAAGTGCAAAGTTGGGGCGATTTAACTTTTTTTCTATATATTTTCAAATTTTTAGTTGTACCTACCTTGCTTTTTATTATTACCTATAATTATTTGTGGTTTGTGTTATGGGCTAACTAGTTGAGTAGAGTTTTTAATAATTACCTTTTTAACTAAAATAAACTGGGTGGGTTTCACAATTAGGGCTTCCAATCCCGCATGCGGGATTGACTTTGAATCCCGGATGGGATGGGGGATTTGAGCTTAATCCCTCGGGATCCCTCATTTTTTAATATTATAAGGAGGAAAGTTTTCAGTAGGTAGGTATATCCTCATACTCATACATGCACACCATTTACGCTAACTGCTTTTACATATATTTGCCTGCTCTTTGACTACAATCAACCAAGTGTTGTGTTTATAAAAATCTGGTGTGAACATCACACAACTTTCCTTATCTATGTAAAAAGAAGAAGAAAATATTGTAATGGGCTGAAATTTTCGATGTCGAGTTTTCATTGCCAAAACACGTTTTGAAATCCCCAGAGCGGAAATATAATTATATATTACACATCTTCATATATTACACTTGAACCAAAGTTGTATTTTTCAATTTCTTATATGAAATTGATATGAATTGGCACCAAAGTTCAAGTTCTAGCTCTTTCCATTCTGGTTTTAGGCGAAACCGCCAAAAAGTGGCATTCAACCTCTAATTAGCGGCCAGCAATATATTTCAATTCAACCTAAGTCTTATTTCTCAATTTCTTGTATGAAATTGATATGAATAGGCACCAAGTTTAAAGTTCTAGCTATTACCGTTCACATTTTGCTAAAACCGGCATAAAACCGCCAGCAGTACATTCGATTTCCACCGAAAGCTTATTTTGCCGTTCATGGCATAAAACTGACATACATACCAAATTTCAAGTCTCTAGCACTTGCCGTTCTTGAGATATTTTGTTCACAGACAGACACACCCACGGACCAGTGGCTGAAACTGGGGAAATTTTGCTCTGGGGACCCCAAAACGTGTTTGCATTGAAAACTCGACATCGAAAATTTCAGCCCATTACAATACTTTCCTTTTTCATAGGATAAGAAAAGTAAAATATCGATTTTAAAATGATAAAATATCGATTTTCACTTCCTCTTTTTTTGTATTCCTTTTTTTGTAATACCTAAGATAATGTTTTTTTTAAAAAAAATGTTGCGGGATTTGCGGGATTGGAGCTTGCGGATCCCGCAGATTGCAAATCCCGCAAAAAACGCGTGAATCCCGCAAATCGCGGGATCCCGCATCCGCGGGATTGGAAGCCCTATTCACAATTCACCAAGAGACTTAAATGTTAACAGGAGAGTTAACTGGCAGGTTTTCATTGAACCGATCTGAGGTTTCATCTGAGGTCTCAGATAAATATTTTCCATTTCGATCGGTCAGTGGGTTTTTTGCTTGTTACCTAATTCCAGTACCGACTCTAGGGTAGTTCGATGCGTTCCGCCGAACAGAGCGCCAGAAAATGGGGGGCGCAGAATTATGAATAAGCAATCACAGAAAGTTACAACCTCACGTTATCAACTTAACACAACGGATCGCAACAAATGCGCTACATAGAACTAGGAATCGCTAAACAGATATACCAACTTATGCTAGGGATGGTTCTGCTTGTTTGCACCCCCCACCACACAGTTATAGTTGTGTTGGCATCGGCGCTTTTAACAGAGGTGAGCAGTTGACAGCAGCCAGACCGTTTGACAAGCTTCATTGATGCAGGACAGGCAGAAGTGCAGGCAAGAAGATAAAATACACATTTTTTTAGAATATCGCTTACCGTTGATCTGTTTTCTCTATATTGCAGTTACAACGAATATACGACTTTCAAAATGAGCTAGAGTAAGCCCCCAGGCGCTGTATAAAAAATAAAGAGTACGGAAAGCCGAACTAAACTTTAAATTCCTTTACTCTGGGAAATTGGCAGGCTCCGGATGATGCCGCAGATACCTATTTGATGAAAATATTATATCAATTAGCATTGGCAACATTCGGCTGTTATCACAGCTCTTCAGTGAATATATTTTTAAAAATGGATTTGGCAGCCTTTGGCTGTTGTCACAGCTCTCTAGTAAAATTATTATTTGATTTAGATTTGGTAGCATTCGACTGTTGTCAGCACAGTTCTCTAGTGAAAATATTTTAAGGGTCTCCCAGTTGAGAAGTTGAGATAGCTTTATAAGACCCAAAATTTGTGAATTATATGTTTCACAGAGTATTCATTTTAAATTTCATCAAATTTGGAGTGAAAATGCCACTTTAAGGTACGTTATCCGAATTTGGTGCCCTAACGGCTTTTAGAGAAGTGACCCGAATTTTAGGTGCTCGCAGATGAAAATAGCTCTATGAGGTCCCAAATTTGTCGGTGATATGCTACAAACAGTCCCTGTTTTAAATTTCAGTAAAATGAAGTGATATTGTCGCTTTTAGAGAATTGACCGGAATTTGAGATTTGGTGCCCCAAAGTGCCCGCCCCCCCGATCCCTATCAAAATTTTAATTTAATCAAATTACCCTTTTTGACCAATAAATGGACCCNAAAAAAAAAAAAAAAAAAAAAAAAAAAAAAAAAAAAAAAAAAAAAAAAAAAAAGAGACATCCAAAATTTTCACCAATGCAATATTTTATTTTCCTATAGTTTGTATAAGGTAAAAATGGTATTTATTCATTATCGATAAAATAGAGGTCTGAGGGGGCGCATTTTTCACTTTCGAACAGGGCGCTGATATCATTGGAGCCGGCACTGCATAATTCTAATGGTAACTTTGAAACAAGGCCGCCTGATGGGGAGGGCGCCGCGGTTTGAGGCAAAATAAATAACTTAGGTAGCATAAGAAAAAAAAAAGAAAAAAAAAACGCCCAAATGTTTACTGCATATGGAGGGAGAAACGTTTCCCAAAAAAAATCCTATGTCTTGGGCGCGATAGAGTACATTACCTATTAGGCAGAGGCGTAGGAACGGTAGGGCGTACCGCCCCGGATGCCAGTCCTATAGGGATTTGCTACGCCTTTTATCTCTAGAAACATTCGATTATCAGGGGGGGGGGGGGTATATCTCTCTGTGAATGTGAAACTAGTTGGGTTCAACACCACGACGCTGTTATGGTTACCTATATACTTGGTTAGCCCAGCCCCCCCCCCGAAAAAAAATCCTATGTACGCCCCTGTGTATAAATGTCAAAATAGCTTCCTCACCAATTCACCTTTATAGTACAAATTACTTAATAATACAGTCATACCTATCCCTAAAATCACCAGTCTGGTCCGGTCAAAAATTGAGCTTTTTAAAGTTAAGATCCTCCAACAGAGTTGAATTTTTCTACAGAGGTGAAACGGCGAGGAAGCTATTTTGACATATATACCCACTAAACGTGCATTATTGGATTCGATGACTGTATGCGCATAAAAACTTTGAAAGGCTCCATAGTTTTTACAAAATATAGAAGTACTTTTTTTGGTTTAACTTCTTTTTTCTATAATTTTTCCATTTTTTGAGTTACCAAGGTTTTTCTTTGTTAATTTTGTGGACATAATACCATTTCTGCAATCAGCGATTCATTTTTTTGTTCCAGCAATCTTTAAATTTAACTACAAGGATGAAGATTTTTATATTCTCATAGATCCAGGAAATGGTTTATTGAATCCCATTCTATTAAAATACAATGACACTGAATTCAGAGCCGAAAATATAAGAGGTAAAAATAACCCCCCAAAAATACCACTGTCTGTTATAAAAATTCCTCGCCAAGTCATCACCACAAAAAAGATATGAAATCTATTTTGGGCACCGCTATCCACTCGTCCGTTCTGAGAAATACCTAATGACTTTAAATTCCGACCCCACCCCAAACGATTTCAGAATTTTATTCTGATTAGTGAGGAAATCAACACGCAGTCTTGATGGGGTACCTCTAATTATTTATTATTGAACAAATTTATGAACCGCAGAACCGCTAAAGTAGAACAGAGGAACAGAGTAATCCCTATCTGCTAGTGGTTAAACGAACCGAGGTACCCCACCAAGACTGCGTGTTGATGAAGAGAGTGAGGAAATCAGAATAAAATTCTGAAATCGTTTGGGGTGGGTCGGAATTTAAAGTCATTAGGTATTTCGAAGAACGGAAGAGTGGATAGCGGGGCCCAAAAGAGATTTCATATCTTTTTTGGGGTGATGACTTGGCACGCAGTGGTATTTTTGGGGGGGTCTCATAACTTTTTGTAGCACGAAAAATATATTTATATTATGGTAAAAGGGCAGAGATCTTACAAAAGTATCATATCTGAATCATTATCATCTATCTTGAAACTATGACCCAGACAACGTCCGGTGGAGAAACCAAGGTCCAACCGGTCATTTCCTTGATGGCGCTGGACGTTTTTCGGCCTGTACTTTCAAATTTTTAAAAGAAATTTTTCAGTCAACATTTGGAGAAAAAAGTCTGAGTATGACAACGTACGGTGGAGAAACCAAGGTCCAGACCGTAATTTCCTTGAGGGCGCTGGACGTTTTTCGGTCTGTACTTTCAGATTTTATAAAGACATTTTTCAGTCAAAATTTGGAGAAAAAAAATCTGAGTATGACAAAGTCCGGTGGCGAAACCAAGGTCCAACCGGTCATGTCCTTGAGGGCGCTGGACGTTTACAGCCTGTACTTTCAGATTTTTAAATGAAATTGTTTAGTTAAAATTTGGAGAAGTTTTGACACTCCAAATGATACTATAAATGCACAGTTTTCAATAATACACATCAAGTTATCAGTAAATTTCAAAATGTTCTCCAGATACCTATGGCGGCGCCTAACGACGGAACCAAGTTCTACACAATTATTTCCTTAAGAGCGCTAATCATTTTCTGGTCTGAACTTTCAGGTTCACTAAATAAATTTTTTAGTCAAAATTGATGAAAATCAATCTATCATCAACTATCATTAATCAATGTGTCACACCCGGTATAAATAATTGAATGTTAAAATAATATTTCATTATGTGTCATGTGAGGAAATCCTAACTAAATAAAAATATGAAATTGTTAACAATTTATTTGTCTTATATAACACCCTGTATATGAGATAAATTACACTCTGTATATTTTCGGTACTAACCATGTAACTCCACTTGATTTGGTGATTAAAATTCGGAAAATATATTACATGTCTATCAATTAAATATCCCCAATTTTGAGGACTTTTGGAAATTTGGGACTGAAGAACCCACTGAGGGACAATATAAGTAACAAAAGGCACATCTGTCACCCACGAGAAAAAAAAATGAGTTATCGTTTATCAAAATCGGTCGAGTAGTTTTGGATGTAGGTGCGTCAACATCAAAGAAGAAGCAGCAGCAGCAGCAGCAGACGATGAGAAAAAAAAAGTGTACTCTTCAGAATCCTATATCTCCGATTTGACTTAACCGATTTTGTTGAAACTTCATATACTTCGTCTCTGAGTTCGCCTCATACGTAGGAAATAAATCCTGAGTTGTATAGTTTTTCCTCTGGAAGTAGCTGAAATCGGCAATGTAAGCTGTGGCGTATAATATACTCTTGGTAGCTACTGCATTTTTTTGACTTGGCCGGGCGGAGCGCTACCGCCCTCCGTAATAGTGATTGCTTTCAAAATGGTTGTCATTTTTCTTGAATAACACGAGCTTCCGCCAAAAAAGGTCACCTATAGAGATGTGAGTTATGAATATTTTAACTGATTAGATCACTACTGAATCACTCAGTAAAATGATCTAATTATTTTTATGATTCATTCAATGATTCATAATCAAATGGATCTACATTCTAGATCTTAGCTCATATAATCACACTCAATTGAATGACTTATTTCCATTCTCTTTTGTGCGAGCTTTCTTGCATTACGAACCATCGATCAAAGAGGAGAAGAAGAAACAAAACAACAAATAAGGAATAACCTTGAAGTAGCCAAAGGGATCATTCCATAATCAACACACGAAGAGACTACACATACCTCTTTCTATTTCACTTGTCTACACATCTCTAAAATCGTTTTGAACATATATTAACAAGAAGGAATGTAAGGTTTTAGCTCCGTACAAACATCGTTAGACACTTCTTGTAAAGCTAGGGTTCTGGAACTGGGGGGGAGTGTCTGCCAACCCTTTGAATTTAACAAATTTTAAGCCAATTAGGGAGGTGAGGAAACGTTTTTACGGCATGCCTCTATTGCATATGTACAACTGTCCAAAATGAATCCATAACGGCCAATAAATAAATGGTACGGAAAACCGTACTAGAATTTCTCTTCCTTAATCATTCCATCAGACTACCACAGAATGCAGATGTTGTTCTTCTAAAGTTTTAAGTTTTTTAGTTATATATTTTAGTTATTGTTATATTTCTATTTTCTGTTGATGTTGACCATTATTTTAAAAAGCTTTTGCAGCCTTCGGCTGCGGACTTTGTTCTTTAGTNTTCTTTCCTCTTTTGAGGATGGTCGTGCTGTCCATTCTATTTATACGGACGTGGCCAAGGCCTTTGATAGGGTCAATGTTTCATTTTTAATTTCAAAACTTAGGTCTTATGGAATTGGAGACGTCTTTCTTTCTTGGCTTGCAAACTATCTTCAAGGTCGAACTCAACAAGTAAAATTGGGCAAATTTACATCATCGTCCATAAATGTTCTATCTGGAGTGGGTCAGGGAAGTCACATTGGCCCTCTCTTGTTTTGCTTATTTTTTAATGACTTACCGCTTGTTATTAAGTTTGCTAAAACTTTAATGTTTGCTGACGATGTAAAGCTTTACAAATCTATTTATAGCATTGACGACTGTAAATTACTACAGGAAGATTTGAATTCCTTTAATAATTGGTTACTCGACAATGACATGCAACTTTCGGTCCAAAAGTGTGCTGTTATAGAATTTTCTCGTGCTAGGCTTTCCCCTTCCCTTGATTTTCAGTATTATTTGGATTCTTCAATTTTACCCTATGTTAGTGAGATAAAAGACCTGGGAATCTTCTTTGACAAATCTTTATCCTTTACAAATCAAATTAGCAAACTTTCCTCAAAATGTCATCGCTTGTTAGGATATGTTAATAGAAATTCGAAAGGTCTTTCACACGAAGCTTATTTATTGCTATATAAAACGCTAATTCGTTCAATTTTAGAGTATGGTTGTGTGGTCTGGGCTCCGCATTATGATGTTCATATTAAAACTCTTCAAAGAGTACAGAATAAATTTAAAGGTAATTGCCGTTTTCGATTTGCCCGAGAATTAACATATCTTGAATCGCTCGTTGATAGACGTAAAAATTATGACTTAAAGTTTATTGATAAAGTTATGTCAGGACAGATAAACTGTCCCCAACTCGTACCTACAATTATTAATCAATCTTGATTGCACCCGTATACTACGACACTGCAAAACTTCTTTTCTTAATCAATGTGATACAAATTATTTATATTATGCGCCCGTTAATCGAATGATGAGAGAAGCCAACAACCGTACCTAACTGTGCGGGGAGGGGTTCTAAACTAATATTGAAATTATTGCTGTGATTTATTTTATTGTTTCGCTTTTTCTTATTTATATATTTATTATTGTTATATACCTATTGTATATTGGGTTCGTCCCGTAAATAAAGCATATTATTATTATATTATTATAATACTTTGGTGGCTATGCATACCAAATTTTATCAAAATCGGACGAATTTTATGTTTTCTTCATTTGTGGGCCCCTACCGGGCCCCCAAAACCAAAATTACTACAAAATACCAAAAGATGTCAATTATAGTACTTGGGCAACGGTGCATACCAAATTTTATAAAAATCAGACAAAATTTATGTTTTTTTCATATTTGGGGCCCATCCGGCGCCCCAAATGCAAAAAATTTGCAAAACACCAAAAATTATCAAATATAATACTTTGGTGGCTATGCATACCAAATTTTATCAAAATCGGACGAATTTTATGTTTTCAAAATCGTCCGATTATCAAAATCGAATTTTATGGGGCCCCTACCGGGGCCCCATAACCAAAATTACTACAAAATACCAAAAGATGTCAATTATAGTACTTGGGCAACGGTGCATACCAAATTTTCTCAAGTTCAGACAAAATTTATGTTTTTTTTTTTTCATATTTGGGACCCGGCAGGGGCCTCAAATGCATAAAATCTAAAAAACACCAAAAATTTTCGAATATAATTTGGATGCCTGTGCATACCAAATTTTATCAAAATTGGACGAATTTTATGTTTTTTTCATTTGTGGGCTCCTGCTGGGGCGCACTGGCGATGCCCCTGTCAAAAAACGCAACCACATGGGACCATTTTTTTTTATATAAATAAACCAATACCCTATTTAGCTACCCATTTTAAGTTTAAATTTCATCAAAATTGGTTGTGTGGTTTGGATTTTAGAGATTTGGTCCAATTGTGACGTTCTTGGTCCTGAACTGTGGAGTGGGGGGTTGGGGGCTCTGACTAAAAACTGAAAAACAGATAATATAATGAGTCAAATAATCCCTTTAGGCTCTAGACATCAATTGTTTTGAATTTTAAGTGAATAAAAGGGACCGTTTTCTTTTAAATCGATAGTCAATTGAAGGAACTTAATTNTTTTTTTTTTTTTTTTTTTTTTTTTTTTTTTTTTTTTTTTTTTTTTTTTTTTTTCATAAAAAGATGCCATAGTTACCCATTTTAAATTTCATTAAAAATGGTTATGTAGTTTTCATTTTAGAGATTTGGTCCAATTGCGACGTTCTTGGTCCTAAACCTTGGTCCTCCACTTAGTCCACAGCCGAAGGCTGCAAAATCTTTCAAAATAATACTGTCACTATAGAGCAAAGTCCGCAGGCGAAGGTTGCAAAATCTTTCAAAATAATACTGTCACTAAAGGGCAAAGTCTGCAGCCGAAGACTGCAATTTCCGCAGCCGAGGGCTGCAAAATCTTGAAAAATAATACTGTCACTAAAGAGCAAATTCCGCAGCCGAAGGCTGTAAAATCTTTCAAAATAATACTGTCACTAATGAGCAATGTCCACAGCTGAAGGCTGCAAAATCTTTTTAAAATAATACTGTCACTAAAGAGCAAATTCCGCAGCCGAAGTCTGCAAAATCTTTCAAAATAATATTGTCACTAAAGAGGAAACTCCGCAGACAAAGGCTGCAAAATCTTTCAAAATAATACTGTCACTAAAGAACAATGTCCGCAGCCGAAGGCTGCAAAATCTTACAAAATAATACTCTCACTAAAGAGCAATGTACACAGCCGAAGGCTGCAAAATCTTTTTAAAATAATACTGTCACTAAAGAGCAAAGTCCGCAGCCGAAGGCTGCAAAATCTTTTAAAATAAAACTGTCACTAAAGAGCAATGTCCACAGCCGAAGGCTGCAAAATCTTTTAAAATAAAACTGTCACTAAAGAGCAATGTCCACAGCCGAAGGCTGAAAAATCTTTTTAAAATAATACTATCACTAAAGAGCAAAGTCCGCAACCGAAGGTTGCAAAATCTTTCAAAATAATACTGCACTAAAGAGAAAATTCCGCAGCCGAAGGCTGCAAAATCTTTTTAAAATAATGGTCAACATCAACAGAAGATAGAAATATAACAATAATATCACTAAAAGACTTAACACTTTAGAAGAGCAACATCTACATTCGGTAGTAGTCTGATGGAATGATTAAGGAAGAGAAAGTCTAGTACGGTTTTCCGTACCATTTATTTAAACCCAGCCAATTTTCCACATCAAACTTGTGTCCATTTCTATTAAATCGCCTATCCGCTTTTGTACATAATTCTATCAAAATTGAAAATCTTGTGCTGTCATGAAAAAAATTAAAATTTGAATATCAAATTTTGAGGGGGGTAATTACAATACTTTCCGTTTCAAGGAACGTAGAATCCAAAAATCGAATAAAATAAATCCGTTTGTCCGCCGTCATGGACACTTTTGCCACATAGCGTTGAACGATTTGGATGAAATTTGTACATAGGTCCCATCTGGGCTCTAATTGTGCCCCCGAAACTTTTGGGTGCAATCGAATACACCCATGGTGTTTTATGTCATTTTAGTATTGCTGACTGAAAAAGGAAAGGTAAGAGCTAGAGATTTGAAAATTTAATAAACCCATGTGTCACATTGGCCGAGTTTTTCTTCTTCACTTGGTAACTTCAAATAAAATATTTTTTGCAGGTTTTACCTATTACAGTATGTTATCCTCTCACTTATACGACGCTGCTGGTAATATTGTCGAAATTTTGAATCCGCACATGATTCAAGCTAAAAATATTATTGAAGGCTTACCAATCACCACTCATTTATATTATATAAAGCAATCATTTTGTGCAATGATGTATCTCACCACTAGGACAAATATCTTGAATCCAATACGTTCGATAGACAAAAGAGATGCAAATGGTAATTATGTTGCAAGAATTATGACCGACATAACACAGAATTACACAGAAGAAGATCCTGCAAAGTTTCTAGTATATACAGTATCATCACCGGTACCAGTACCCGTGTACTTTGGAAGATTTAAAAAAAAAACAGAGGTGTGTATAAATCTTAGTGATGGGCTAGTTATCCAAGAGTCGACTCTCGAATCGAATCATCTTTTTGAGTCGACATTGGAGTAGCTTTTTTTGTTGACTGATAAATATAATAAAGGGAGAAATATAACATCATCTTTATTTTATAACTATAGATGAGAGAACGTAATATATCAGGAGCTGGATACCGCATTAGGTTCATTAAGTTTTAAGACCTTATTATAAAGTAGAAGCCAGTTTTCGATGTTGCAGGCTAATCCAGGTATATCACCAAATTCTATTTTTCCGGGTGTTTGTTGTTTGCTGAAGGAAAATATTCTTTTCTTCTGGTGACAATTGATTGTGATGAAGTCTTTTTAATGTATTCACCGAAGTTGGGGACGTTTATTTGGTAGATGCCACTTTTGTCAATTGGTTTTATTATGTCTTTTCGATCAAATAACGTGTTTTTTAAATTGTCACTCGACACAAGTGGACTCACCTACGTGAGACGAAAATCGGGGGGGGGGGGGGGGGNGGGGGGGGGGGGGGGGGGGGTAAGACAGCTTCCTTAATCCTAACCCCGTGTACATACAGAAAGAAAGGAGGAAAAAATAGACTCTTGAGTGGAAGGTTATCACTAGGCGAGGTTAATGCCTGAGGCATTTTCTACCACCTAATGGTAGAAAAGGAGGTTAATGCTTGAAGAAGGAGGTTAATGCCTGAGGCATTTTCTACCACCTAACACACATTACCACATTGAAGTAGAACTCTACTTCAATGTGGTAATGTGGTGAAATACTCAAAATAATGAGGAAAAAATCCTACCTCTGCTGCGCATTGAACCCACGCCCTCCTGTTTGCCAGGTGAGCGCTTAACCACTTAACCACTGAGTTACCGAGGAAGTCTACCTGCCTCGAAATACAGAAAGTTTGTTATTAAGAAGGGCAACAAGTAGCCTTGAAAAAATTCTGCTTCAAACCAAAATAATGGGAAGTAGGTATGTGTTTTCCTTTGACTTGCTTCCACGCTCAAGTTGCACTTGACTAGGCACGTAGATATAATATCGTTATTTTGGAATATCGTTATTAGAGATTCGATATATCGATACAAAAGTTCTGATATTATCCATAATATAAAAAAATGGCTATTACCATTCTCATTTTAGACAAGATTAATGAAAACTGCTAAAAAGCGGTAAAAACTGCCAAAGTTATGTTCGATTGCACTCAAAAGTTTTGGGGCATAACTAGACCCCAAACGGAACGTACATTTTATCCAAATCGGTCAAGTCTATGTGGCAAAAGTGGCCATCACGGAGAACGGCGGACAACCGGATTTTTTTATTCGATTTTTGGATTGTACGTACCTTGGAAAGGTAAAATATCAAATTTGACGATTCCAAATGTTCATTATTGAAAATAATAAACCAAAATCGCTAGATGATCCAGTGACATATGTAATTAAATGGATATGTTATGTATCCATTGCATGCTTGTCAATCGTCAGGTAAGAAGTAAAGGAAAATAAATTTAAAAAGATTGTGCAGCATTCGGCTGTGGACTTTGCTTTTTAGTGATAGTATTATTTTAAAAAGATTTGGCAGCCTTCGGCTGTGGGCATTGCTCTTTAGTGATGATATTATTTTAAAAAGATTTGGTAGCCTTCGGCTGTGGACATTGCTCTTTAGTGATAGTATTATTTTAAAAAGATTTGTTAGCCTTCGGCTGTGGACATTGCTCTTTAGTGATGGTATTATTTTAAAAAGATTTGGTAGCCTTCGTCTGTAGACATTGCTCTTTAGTGGTAGTATTATTTTAAAAGATTTGGCAGCCCTCGGTTGTGGACTTTGCTCTTTAGTGATCTACAAAGATTTGGCAGCCTTCGGCTCTGGACACTGCTTTTTAGTGATAGTATTATTTTGAAAGATTAGACAGTCGTCGGCTGCTGACTTTGCTCTGTAGTGATAATATATTAATATTAGTTTTAATATTTGGCAGCCTACGGCCGTTGACGTTGCTCTTTAATAATGGTATTATTTTGAAAGATATTGGCTGTGCACGATTTTTTTAAGTGATTTAGATGTGGTATCCTTCGTCTGTGGACATTGTGATATTAGTGATAGTATTATTTTGAAAGATTAGGCAGTCGTCGGCTGCTGACTTTGCTCTGTAGTGATAATATATTAATATTAGTTTTAAAATATTTGGCAGCCTACGGCTGTTGACGTTGCTCTTTAATAATGGTATTATTTTGAAAGATATTGGCTGTGCACGATCTTTTTTAGTGATTTAGATGTGGTATCCTTCGGCTGTGGACATTGCTCTTTGGTGATAGTATTATTTTGAAAGATTAGGCAGTCGTCGGTTGCTGACATTGCTCTGTAGTGATAATATATTAATATTAGTTTTAAAATATTTGGCAGCCTACGGCTGTTGACGTTGCTCTTTAATAATGGTATTATTTTGAAAGATATTGGCTGTGCAAGATCTTTTTTAGTGATAGAATTATTTTAAAACGATTTGGCAGCCTTCGGCTGTGCACGATCTTTTTTAGTGATAGTATGATTCTACAAAGATTTAGCAGTCTTCCGCTTTTGACGCTGCTCTTTGGTGATATTAGTATTATTTTAAAAAATATACCCATGGGTCACATTAGCAGAGTTTTTTTATTCTTAGAATTATACAAGACAGTGACTGAGCCGTCTGGAGTTTAGAGTGGCAGATTTCAGGGGCGTCAAATTTAAAATTTCAGGGGCCGAAATTTCTACAAATGTGCATACCAAATTTTATGAAAATCAGACAAATTTTATGTTTTCTGATTTCTGGGCCCCTACCGGGGCCCAAAAACTAGAATTCCTACAAAAATTGCCAAATATAATACCTACTTGGGTAACTGCACAGTGCACACACCAAATTTTATCAAAATCAGATAACTTTTATGTTTTCTACAAAATATCAAAAATTATCTAATATAACTCTTGGGTAAATCAATATACCAAATAGGTATTGTCAAAATGAGACA
Source organism: Pachypsylla venusta (assembly GCA_012654025.1). Lineage (NCBI taxonomy): Eukaryota > Metazoa > Arthropoda > Insecta > Hemiptera > Aphalaridae > Pachypsylla > Pachypsylla venusta. Next base: position 5,417,537 of record CM022881.1, read on the forward strand.
ACTTTTATATTTTTACATTTGTGGGGCCTGCCGGGGCCCCAAAACCGAAATTTCTATAAAATTCCGAAAAATATCCAATAAATTACTCAATTGACTGTGCATACCAAATTTAATCAAAATTGGTAATGTGGTTTGGATTTTAGAGATTCGGGGTCCTAGGGGCGATATCGAGAAAGAGAAAAATATGGGTCAGGCTTTTTGCCCATTGATCGGACCAGCGGTTTGGCTCCCGAAGCTCTGCACACGATTCCGTACGTACGCCATACGTCATACGTGGAACGTCGGACATATCGGTTTTTTTAAATCCTATGGCTCCAAATATTTCCAAACTTCAAAAATGACACAAAATAGTGAAAATATGTTCTCAAAGCAATAGGAAGTGACATATTTAATCTCTATTTCGTGTTTCGGGTTCCAGTCAAACGATTTTTAGGCCGAAATATGTCCAAATTTTCTGCACGATTACTATACTTTTATAGGAAGAGAAATTTCAGAATAAAAAATATAAAAAACACCACTAGAATGGGAACTATTTAAATTTAATTTTAGCTTAATAGTAAGTAGCTAAAAACAAAAGACGTATACAGGATGATGGATTCATTCATTTTTCTAGGGATGGGATTTTCGACTCACTTATGTGAGTCGATATGACTCGACTCAACTCACAAATATGAGCCCACTCAATGAGTTGACTCTTATCGAGTGACAATTTTCAAAAACGATTAGAAAGACATAATAAAATCAATTGACAAAAGGGGCATCTACCAAATAAACGTCCCCAACTTCGGTGAATACATTAAGAAGACATCACAATCAAGTGTCACCAGAATAAAAGAACATTTTCCTTCAGTAAACAACAAACACCCGGAAAAATATTTCTCCTTTTATTATCTTTATCAGTCAACAAAAAAAAAGCTACTCGTAAGTCGACTCTTTGAAGAGTCGCCTCATTTCAAAAAGATGATTCGACTCTAGAGTGGGTCGAGTCGTAAGTCGACTCATGACTCGACTCGTAGATGACTAGCCCATCCCTACATTTTTCATCATTAGTTCATTTTCATCTCCAAGTGGAGGCACCTTAAATACAGCCGTGACTTCAACTACAGCATTTTTTATACAAATCAACAATCTAAAAGGGAAATCTGTTGTATGTGTGTATGTTTGTTTGTCCGGATTTGTTTGGCCAGAAGGGTAGGAGATATCGAAAAATTGATGAGTATGGAGCCCACCAAAACCATAGGCTACGACCCCAGGAAAATTACCAGAGTTCAATAAAGTTGAGCCGTTTTCAAATTACGGCCGATTTTTCGATTTTTGAAAAACTCAGAAAATTGGCCAATAGTCACGGTCCAATATCTCAAATGTTTGTAACATATCATCAGGGGTGTAGCGAGGATGGAAACTGTGTGTGTGCGGTGGGGAGTAATGTGTATGAAAATGCCGATTAACCACTGCAATTTGCCGACTGCATATATAACCCATATACAGGGTGTATCTAAAATAGACCCACAAAAAATTACGGGTGGTAGAACACACCATTTGCAGTCTTTTCGACTGCAAATGGTGTGAGCAATATACCTATGGCGGAAATGTACCGTTTTCAAAATGGCGGCTTTTTGGTGTTATTTTCAAAATACATGACCTTGCATTACTTCTTGAGGAATAACTTTTTTTTTGCACATTGTATCAAAAAAAATCTTTTGCCATAGAAATAATATGTTACATGGGGCTAAACAAAAAGTTATAACCAATTCTAAACAAACAAAGTTCTAAAATTTTAGCGAGCTCGCCAAATACTTTGTGAAAAAGTCCCGAAAAAAGTTCTGCAAACCCGACGGCTGCCATGCACCATCATTGGATGGGTCGATGAATGAAACCTCGCCACCATCGTCGATCATTGTATTTCTCATGTTGTTCTATCTCCGCCAAATTGATGCCCCCCTTTCTATGAACATCATTTTTCATTGTGTCGCTGTAGAGATACCAGAGATTTTATGTGCCTTAATAATTATTAATAAATTCTATTTATTAAAATTGGTTTTATTAAATATTACTTCATTGGAAAATGAAAATAAAATTAATGTCACATAAAATCTCTATTCAATAATAAATTTTTATTATTCAATAATAAAATTATTGAATAATAAAATAACCATTTCTGTAGACTCGAACCAACAAACCCTAAATAAGTTATTTTCGTAAAGAAATCGTCAGGAAAAAGTCTGGTGACATTGATACCTACTCATTTAGGTATTTAATTTTTACTATACGTACTCAGTTCAAAGCAAACCACGACCTTCTCAAGTAATCAATTCATAACTTCCCCAATATGCATGTTATTTAAATAATTTTCATATTTTTGGAAATCCAAAAAAAGGGGCATGTTATTCTTAAAGAGTTTCGTCGGGTTTGCAGAACTTTTTTCGGGACTTTTTCACAAATTATTTGGCGAGCCCGCTAAAATTTTAGAACTTTGTTTGTTTAGAATTGGAAAAAAATTGGTTATAATTGGTTATTTTGTTTAGCCCCATGTAACATATTATTTCTATGGCAAATTTTGGTACACCTCACATGCCAAAAGATTTTTTTTGATACAATGTGCAAAAAAAAAAGTTATTCCTCAAGAAGTACCGCAAGGTCATGTATTTTGAAAATAACACCAAAAAGCCGCCATTTTGAAAACGGTACATTTCCGCCATAGGGTATATTGGTCTTTTCGACTGCAAATGGTGTGTTCTAACACCCATAATTTTTTGTCGGTCTATTTTAGATACACCCTGTATAGGAATGAAATTAGTAAAATCTTTGTGGCTATAGGTACATTATCACTGAATTTTGTGATATTTTGTCTCCGTTTTAAATTTCATCAAATTTGGAGTGATACATTTAGATAAGTGACACGAATTTGAGGTTTGGTACCCTAAAGTGTCCCCAAGCCACATGAGGACTAAAATTTGTTGATGATATGTCACAAGGGGTCTCTGTTTTAAATTTTATCAAAATCGTGCTACCGTTAGGGTTCTAAAGTGTCATCTCAAAAAGACCCTTTTGACCTATAAATGGACCCCAGAGAGTGCTATCTCCAATATATATATATATATATGTTTTGGCTATAATTATGGCCTTGAGGCTATAATTCTCAAAAAATCAAAAAGTTTTTAGAAGCTTGATATTCATACTGCTTATGATCATGCAAATTCCCCCTCTACATCGTCGCAGAAATTGACTGAGATCAACAGTTCACAGAAACACTAGTATTTTATTAACCTAATTTTGATTTTTTCCTTTTATTCCAGCGCAAAAAGGTCGATAAGTTATTAGAAATACCATCTAAAGATCCAGAAAACCCCGCTATGACTTACTTTGATAATCTTCCTGACTATAAAGAGCAAATAGCAGTAACCAGAATAATGATTGATGATATTGAATTCATTAAATTCTATAAACGATCTATCCCACATGCTTTGTAAAATAGTACGAACTGGAAACATGATTCAAGATATTGAATTCATTAAATTCTATAAACGATCTATACCACATGTTTTGTAAAATAGTACAAACTGGAAACATGATTCAAGATATTGAATTCATTAAATTCTATAAACGATCTATCTCACATGCTTTGTAAAATAGTCCGAACTGGAAACATGATTCAAGATATTGAATTCATAAAATTCTATAAACGATCTATCCCACATGTTTTGTAAAATAGTCCGAACTGGAAACATGATTCAAGATATTGAATTCATTAAATTCTATAAACGATCTATCCCACATGCTTTGTAAAATAGTACGAACCAGAAACATGATTCAAGATATTGAATTCATTCAATTCTATAAACGATCTATCCAACATGCTTTGTAAAATAGTACGAACCAGAAACATGATTCAAGATATTGAATTCATTCAATTCTATAAACGATCTATCCCACATGCTTTGTAAAATAGAACGAACTGGAAACATGATTCAAGATATTGAATTCATTCAATTCTATAAACGATCTATCCCACATGTTTTGTAAAATAGTACAAACTGGAAACATGATTCAAGATATTGAATTCATTCAATTCTATAAACGATCTATCCCACATGCTTTGTAAAATAGAACGAACTGGAACATGATTCGAGATATTGAATTCATTCAATTCTATAAACGATCTATCCCGCATGTTTTGTAAAATAGTACGAACTGGAAACATGATTCGAGATATTGAATTCATTCAATTCTATAAACGATCTATCCCAATATGTTTTGTACAATAGCACAAACTGGAAAAATGATTCAAGATATTGAATTCATTCAATTCTATAAACGATCTATCCCACATGTTTTGTAAAATAGTACGAACTGGAAACATGATTCAAGATATTGAATTCATTCAATTCTATAAACGATCTATCCCACATGTTTTGTAAAATAGTACCATCCCGAAGTGGTACTTCTCAATTCCGATTTTTTGGTGGTGAAAACCGTCCTTAAATTGGGGAGAAACCGGAAATTTTCAAATTTTATATTTTCTATGGGGTCCTTATATACTTTTTTGTGGGGGTCTATTCTCGGTAATTTTTCGGTATCCCTTTTAGTTTGCCCAGAAAAAAATTGCAAAAACAGCCGCTAAATAGCGTTAGTTTTGGCGGTTACATGCTCCCACTTGAACTATATTTTTTTCCTTTCTTATTACGCACCTACATACTAAAAGGAACCTGTGTGCCAAGTTTCAAGTCTCTATGTTTAGCCATCGTGGAGGTACGTTGATTATTAGTCAGTCAGTGCGTCAGTCACTATACCAACTGGGCTTTGCGTTTTATAAGTATATATAATATCTTCAGTTAACATATTGGGTGTACAAAAATTATTTAAAGTAGCTGCCCATTCCGGGGCTAGAAGTAAACTATATCTAGACTGGGCGGCATGGTTACATCTGTATGTTTAATAATAATATCTTCAATTAACAAATTGGGTGTACAAAACTCATTTAAAGTAGCTGCCCATTCCGGGGCTAGTGTTAAACTACATCTGGACTGGGTGGCATGGTTACATCTGTGTATTTAATAAAAATATCTTCTGTTAACATATTGGACGTACAAAACTCATTTAAAGTAGCTGCCCATTTTGGGGCTGGTCTATCCCACGGAAATCCCATTGGGGCCTTGTCCGGATACACTGATTCCATTTTGCCGCAGTAACTATAAGCTTGTTTGCATGTTAGATCGTTTTGGATTAAGGGATTTGGTGGAACAAACTTCACATCTTCAACCTGAAAAATAAATGTTTCAAAAAGAAAATAAATGAAACTTAGTCGCGGGGGAGGGCGCCCCCGAAGATTCCGCGTTGGGGGAGGGGATGTGGGTTTGAAATGTAGGGTATATATGTTCAATGCAAGATTGTTTTTTTTTATCTATTCTTAGATAAAAAGAAAGCCCAGTAGGTATATACTGACTGCTAATCAACGTAGCTCCACGGTCGCTATCATATTCATGACTCACTCAATGACTCATAATCAAATGGATCTAGCTCATATAATCACACTCAATTGATTGACTTATTTCCATTCTCTTTTGTACGAGCTTTCTTGCATTACGAACCATCGATCAAAGAGGAGAAGAAGAAACAAAACAACAAATAGGGAATAACCTTGAAGTAGCCAATAGGATCATTCCATAATCAACACACGAAGAGACCACACATACCTGTCTC
>CM022881.1:5424813-5442450 GCA_012654025.1 Pachypsylla venusta
AAAGTGTGCAATGGCTTAATTTTTAATGTTCTAATATATTCTAACATCTTTTTTGAACGCAACTACTTTTGTGCTCGGTTGGACTTTAAAATAGACAGTTTCATATCGCACAAAAAAGATTCAGATCCTTCATCCGTTTGGAGTCATTTTTTAGTGTCCAAAGACGGTAAAAATGCAATGTGTAAAAAATGTGATGCTATTCTGAAAACTCTTGGTTGATCCACAAAAGGACTCCACACACATCTCTCAAGTTATTTTTAATGTTCTAGTATATTTTTAATTTTATTTTTAAATTTAAAAAGGTCTTGCATAAAAATGTAAAATAAATGTTCAGATTAAAGTTTTTTTTGTAAAAAACTTTAATCTGAACCCTTTTCTAAATCTGGTTCAAATAAAAATTTGAACCAGATTTAGAAAAGGGTCCATGGCCATTCGATTGGTGACAGTATAATCCAGGTTCCATTCCCGAAAATGGCATTTTTTACAAAAAAGTTTCGGTTTCTCAAGAATTTTATATGGGATGGTACCAAATTTATTTTTTAATTTAAAAACTGGAATAAAATAACTAACTTTAAATTATTAATTTGAGAATGAACAAAGAATATTTTATTGTTACAGGCCTTAAAAAAAGGGGGACTGAAGTTAAAATATAGAGTATAGTTCAAATAATAGGGAGTACCTGCTTCGTTAATTGAGAAGCTTAAAGATTTATTTTTTAATTCAAGTAGCGGTATATTTTCGAGAGCCATTCTTTCATTTTTCATTGAATTTTGCTTTGATATAGAGAGGAATAGATCTTTGAAATTAAAGCGATACGTATTATTTTCCATATTAACACGCGATTCCTTGGCATTATTAGAGATTAGGCCTTCGATAATAAACAGTGCTGACAATGAATTTTATATAATTACTCCTTAATGTTTTTTTTCCATACATTTTACGGTTTACTCATTATATATACCTGATCACTCCTTATATTTCCCGGTTTTTCCTTAATATTTTCAATAAGGAATCCCACGCTTTAGCACCAGAACACGAAAGTTTGTAATGAGTACGGCAAAAATTTATTTTTTAGTGTGGAATCCTTAGAAAACAATTAATTTCCAAATAAGGAGAGTATCATCCTTAACATTTTTTTTTTTAGTGTGCGCCTAAAATTTGACGCCCTAGGCTCCAGCCAATGACGTGGTTATGTCGTATCTATAGGGACAGAAATTTTAATTTATTACATAGGTAAACGATTTTTAAGAGAAACTTACTGTCCACAAGAAATTTGTCCAATTCTATAAACAACGACCTTTGTGCGCTCAATGACATTTGTTTTCCGTCTACATCAAATTTGGCGACTAAAAATATTCTTATGGTACCCTTTTTCTGTTCGTTGTTTTCATTTTTAATCTGAAATCAGTCAATTTAATTTTTAAAAGATTAGATTAGAGTGACAGATTAGATTAGAGTAAAAATATAATTATAGTGTTTCAGCCATATTCTCTCTAATTTTTCGATTGTTTTTGGTTTATTATTTTCAATAATGAACCTTTGCCATCGTCACGAAAAAATAACCCCCCTCAAAATTTAATATTTTACATTTCAAAATACGTAGAATCCAAAAATCGTTTGTCCGCCGCGCGTTAGCCGTGATGGGCACTTTTCCCACTTAGCGTTGACCGATTTGGATAAAATGGTATATAGGCAGGGCCGGCTATACAATAGAGTAAAACCAGGGGTATGACACTCCTGCTAAATCTGTCGTTGCTTAAAGGGTACAACCCACACATATACACTTGGTCTCGGGGACACGGAGTCCCCCTTCACCTCTGTCCTCCCCTTCTTCACATACGCCTTTCGTACGTTGCGTTACGAACTTTTCCGAACGTATAGATTTTGATTGAAATTTGTGCAAAAATCATGAATTTCACTACTAGGAGGGATAACTATTCAGTATTATCATTAAAAATATGAATATGAGTACTTTTACTATTTATATTAACTAACGAACAAATTAAATATTATATTCAGGGGGCGGCTAAATTTATTTGGCTAGGACGGCAAATTCTCTTGAGCCGGCCCTGTATATAGGTCCCATATGGGCTCTCATTTTTATCCTGAAGTGTGTAGTTTTTCTTCTGGAAGTAGCTGAAATCGGCAATGCAAGCTGTGGCGTATAATATAATAATAATAATGGCCAGTCAACTGGCTTGTTTATTAACGGGCAGAACCCTTTTTACGTAAATTACATACAAATAATTAAAAGTAAAAAAATTAACGAAAAAAAATATATAAAAAAAATAATAATAAAAAATACTGATATACAAAAATATTAGAAATATATGAAGAAGAAGAAAAAATATATATATTAAAATACAAAAGTAAGATAATAAAAAAAACTCTGCCAATGTTACTCATGGGTTTATTATTATTACTCCCCCCCCCAAAAAAATACCCCCTCAAAATTGAGAGGAGATTCTCGTGACGATTCCAAATCAGACATACCTACTTAATTTAGACCCTAAATTTGACATACCTACTAAATTTGAAGTCTCTGGCTCTTACCATTCTCTTTTTAGACATAATGAATGAAAACCGCCAGCGGTATATTTGATTGAACCCAAAATTTTCGGAGCTAAATGAGACCCCAAATATGACATACATACAAAATTTCTCTAGCTCTTACCATTTTCCTTTTAGACAGCAATACTGAAAACCGCTAAAAAGCGGCAAAAATCGCCAAAGATGTATTCGATTGCACCCGAAAAGTTTTCGGGCACAAGTAGAGCCCAGATGGGACCTATATACCAAATTTCATCCAAATCCGTCAACGCTACGTGGCAAAAGTGCCCATGATGGCGGACGGCGCGGCGGACGAAAGAATTTTTTTTTATTCGATTTTTGGATTCTACGTACCTTGAAACGTATAATATCAAATTTTGAGGGGGGTATTTTTTTTTTTTTTCGTGACGATTCCAAAGGTTCATTATTGAAAATAATAAACCATAAATGCATCAATAAAGGAAGTACCGAAACATGATAAAAAAAAATGCAATACAAAAGGAAGGTACTGAAAAAAATAATACTGAAATATAAAAATATTATTGGAAAATAAAAGGGTTCCACACTAGAAATCAAAATTTTCTATTGAGAGGGGAATAAAATAAATAATTTGTGACACAAGGTGTCTCGACTGTCCTCACAGTCTGTGAGGACAGTCTAGAGACACAAGAATCAACAACCTGGGGCAGTCAATCCCACCAGAGAGGAGCTTGGACAGAAATCTCAAATCAGCCTGAATAGGCCTATCTAGCAAACTAAGCAGGTTATCAGGTTGATCAGGATAACGCATGTGTAAATAAAACAAAAATCTTCCCTGTGCCCTTTTCAACAATTGACTATGAACATTATAATGCGGTGACCACACAACACACGCATATTCCAACAATGAACGAACTAACGCGACATAAAGAAGTCTGAAAGCAGCCGAAGATAAACCCTTGGAAGATCTGAAAATATAACCAAGGAGCCTATGGCAACGCATATTAGATGGATTAGAAATTTGTGGCGAGAAGGATGAGACCTAAATCCTTGATCTGCTCGACGTTAGCGAGAGGCTGAGAATTAAGATGATACTGAAAGTGGAAAGCCTCTTTTAGTCTAGAAAAGCACATGATGGCAAATTTGCTGACAGTTAGCTGCAAGTTATTAAAAATGAAATGCATCCAGATCTTGTTCGAGTAACATGCAGTCTTCTTTAGAGACAGACCTGTAGATATACTCTTGGTAGCTACCGCTTTTTTTGACTTGGCGGGACGGAGCGCCACCGCGCTCCTTAATATGTTTCCACGTCAATTGTATTGTGATCCATTCCGATTGTGATTCATGAATCAATGACTCAGCAAATTGATTTGGCTCATTTGAGTTAATCAATCACTCATGACACATATCTACTTTACATGAACCCCCGCCCCCCAAAATATAATCCTGGATACGGGCCTCGCATGGTTAGGAATCACTTACGTACGATTATTTCATATTTGAAGTCTTCATGCTGTAAATGTGTTGGTCTGTCATACTCCTGTGTTAGAAAGTCTCTCTGGTAAATAGTATCCATTAGAATTTGCTGTTCAAAGGTCTCCAATCGATTCACGTTGCCCTTTGCACTAATAATTTTTATACTTTTGACAATGATGTGTGGGAAATCTAACTGTAAAGAAAACAAAATCATTAGCTGGTTTTTTTTTGGGGGGGAGGGGGGCTTAACGCCTCTTAAAGTAACGTTTGACCAAATGGAATTGAGAAGCACCACTTCCGGAAAAGTAATATCCGTGGGTAGAATATTGAATTTCCTTAAATAGGAGCAATGTTCACCCTGGGGGTCGGTTCCACCAAAAATACAAACTTGAGAAGGTTTAATGTCGTAATCTCAAGTGTTTGGTTGGATTTTTTAACCGTAGCGAAGCACGGCAAACAGCTAGTTTATCTATAAATATAATAGGTATATATATAATATACTAGCATTTCAAGAAGTCTGTAGGGTTAATCGTTTCGGCTCTACGTTGATCAGTCACTCAGGACATTGCCTTTTATATATAACGATATAATATATATGGTATATAAAAGTGAATGCCTGCTTGTTTGTTTGTTTGTTTGTTCGCTTATAAATTACGAAATACATCATGGAATCGCAGGAAACTTTGCACACTTATTTGTTTTTACCCGGGGAAGGTTAGAGACATATTCTTATTCGCATATATATATAACACGGGAACGGTCATACCTCTAAGGCGCCAAGCGAAGCGGGCGTATCATGCTAGTACCTATTTAAATAAATAAATACTCGTATTCGTATTTTTAAATATAATTTTTTTCAGATATCGACATTTTTAGTGCAAAAAGGTCGCCTCCGTGGAGTCCGTGGTTAGAACCTGGATTTCACCATAATCAATTGGCCCCTTTTGTAGCCCTAAAGCTTGAAAAATGAAAAATTCCCAGCCGGTTATGTTTGGGCACAATGTATGCCCAAAACTCACATCTTGTCTGGTGTACTCTGGTAAGTTGTTCAATTGAATCTTGAAGATATCATCCACGTATGTGTGAAAACGGTAGAACACCGGACATCTCGGTGCGGTCCTAGTATCGCCAAGATCTGCTAACACTTGCTAAAGACATAGAAATGGTTCAAAGAAATATAAAATTAATAAATACCAGCTGAAGTACATAAACTACGTTTGAAGAAGATGAGAGAGAAAAAAAATCTCGTGCGAAAATCACACGACATTCCTTATCTATGAAAACGCTGCCAATGTGACAAATATGTTTATTATTTTACGGGCTATTAAAAATACCCCCACCCTACCAAAAAAAGCTGGGACGTAATTAGACCCTAAATATGACATACCTACATGTCAAATTTCAAGTCTCTAGCTCTTACCATTCTCTTTTAGAGAGGATTAGTGAAATCCGCTAAAAAGTGGCCAAAATCGCCAAGAGTGTATTCGATTGCACCCAAAAGTTTTCGGGCACAATTAGAGCCCAGATGGGACCTATATAGTATGTATCAAATTTCATTCAAATCGGTCAATGCTAAGTGCTAAAAGTGCCCATCACGGCGGACGGCGAAAAAAACGGATTGTTTTTAATTCGATTTTTGGATTCTACTTACCTTGAAACGTAAAATAAAACGGGTATGTTTTTTTTTTTTTTAACAAAATCGTCGGGTGACTTAAAGGTCGCCTGTATCGACTAAAAAGTAAAATGGAATTCAGTTGTGTTAAACTAAATATGCTTAAATATGTTCATGCTTGTATTCGAACCAGCAGCCTACGTACTGCTGTAGACTTAGGGTTCGAGGATTAAGTAGTCTTTGATTAAAAACGGGTTAACTAACTTAAAAAAAAAAAATAGAAAAGAAACTTAAAAACACTTTATTAAGGAAATTACAATATTTTTTTTAAATAAAAGGTAACAAAAATTCGTATACTGTTTAACTTCGCAAATACCGTATTCAAAAAACGCGAGAAAACTACGTAATTCACATGTGAAAAATTCACAAATTAATCACTCGAAATAACTCACTGAACGAACTATAGAAATTGACTTCACTTTTAAAACTAACTTATCACTGAACTAAAACTGACTGACTCGGTTTCTACTCGCGGCCTATATTTATACATTCCTAACGATTTTCTAGAACTATCCAAAATAAAAGATTTTTCTACACCTTTCTACATGTTCTCGAATGGGGAAGTAACTACGCAGTACACATTCTATAAATTCTTCCTAAACAACCTACTATGTTCTCGTATATTATAGAAGAATTTGGTGTAGAACTGTTTGGTCGTCATGTGAGCGACAAACATTTTTATACTTACAATGTTAACCTTTTTATTTCCCATATAATGACAGTAAGCAATGTTGTAGTGTCCCATATTATGTGACCCACCATAAAGTTCAGAGTTTGGTGTAGAACTGTTTGGCGGTCATGTGAGCGACAAACATTTTTATACTTACAATGTTAACCTTTTTATTTCCCATATAATGACAGTAAGCAATGTTGTAGTGTCCCATATTATGTGACCCACCATAAAGTTCAGAGTTTGGTGTAGAACTGCTTGGCTGAATCATGTTTCCTAGTAAATCCACTGAAATTGGGATGTGTTCACCTGTGTTCTCCTGAAAAATTTAACAAAGAAATTATCATTATTTTGACTGCGCATTGCTAACGATCATGGTTTCGCAATCCTATTCAAAATCTTGATTGTTATTTTGAATGTGTAGTACTAAAGAAACTGGTTTTGCAATCCTGTTCAAGATCTTTATTGTTATTTTGACTGTGCGGTGCTAAAGATCGTGGTTTTGCAATCCTATTCAAGATCTTTGTAGTTATTTTGACTGTGCAGTGCAAAAGAAAGTGGTTTCGCAATCCTATTCAAGATCTTTATTGTTATTTTGACTGTGCAGTGCTAAAGAACGTGGTTTCGCAATCCTATCCTTGATTGTCAGGTGGCATATGAAACATCAGGAATTCCTACTGAATACTTCTTGAAGTTGACTGAGTTGCTCAATTAAGAAGTTTGCAATCCTATTCAAGATCTTTATTGTTATTTTGACTGTGCAGTGCTAAAGAATGTGGTTTCGCAATCCTATTCAAGATCTTTATTGTTGTTTTGACTGTGCAGTGCTAAAGAACGTGGTTTCGCAATCCTATCCTTGATTGTCAGGTGGCATATGAAACATTAGGAATTCCTACTGAATCCTTCCTGAAGTTGACTGAGTTGCTCAATTAAGAAGTTTGCAATCCTATTCAAGATCTTTATTGTTATTTTGACTGTGCAGTGCTAAAGAATGTGGTTTTGCAATCCTATTCAAGATCTTTATTGTTATTTTGACTGTGCAGTGCTAAAGAATGTGGTTTTGCAATCCTATTCAAGATCTTTATTGTTATTTTGACTGTGCAGTGCTAAAAATTGTGGTTTCGCAATCCTATTCAAGATCTTTGTTGTTATTTTGACTGTGCAGTGCTAAAGAACATGGTTTTGCAATCCTATTCAAGATCTTTATTGTTATTTTGACTGTGCAGTGCTAAAAATTGTGGTTTCGCAATCCTATTCAAGATCTTTATTGTTTTTTTGACTGTGCAGTGCAAAAGAAAGTGGTTTCGCAATCCTATTCAAGATCTTTATTGTTATTTTGACTGTGCAGTGCTAAAAAACGTGGTTTTGCAATCCTATTCAAGATCTTTATTGTTATTTTGACTGTGCAGTGCTAAAAATTGTGGTTTCGCAATCCTATTCAAGATATTTATTGTTGTTTTGACTGTGCAGTGCTAAAGAACGTGGTTTCGCAATCCTATCCTTGATTGTCAGGTGGCATATTAAACATCAGGAATTCCTACTGAATCCTTCTTGAAGTTGACTGGGTTGCTCAATTAAGTTTGATATTTTTCCACTGATCAAATATTTCGGTGTCTTCTTCAGTGTCAATCTACTCATTTAGACGACAATTTTAATTTTTTTCCATCATCAGGATTTTTTCTTCAGCCAGGCTATGTTATTTTGCCCCCCCCCCCCCCCGGCGGTGACCTCCACAGCGTATCCTTGGTTGTCTTATGATTGATGGTCACACGGAGTCAGTGAAGGATTTTAACTTTATAATGTACAGAAATTACTGACCTCCACAGCGTATACTTGGTTGTCTTATGATTGATGGTCACACGGAGTCAGTGAAGAATTTTAACATTATAATGTACAGAAATTACTTACCTCCACAGCGTATCTTTGGTTATCTTATGATTGATGGTCACACGGTGTCAGTGAAGGATTTTAACTTTATAATGTAGAGAAATTACTGACCTTCTCAGCGTATCCTTGCTGGATGGCATCTGTGAGATTATTATTAGTGAGTCAGTCTTATGATTTATGGTCACACGGAGTCAGTGAGGAATTTCAACTTTATAATGTACAGAAATTATTGACCTTCTCAGAGTTTCCTTGCTTGATGGCATCTGCGATATTATTATTAGAGAGTCAGTCTTATGATTGATGACTACACGGAGTCAGTGAGGGATTTTAACTTTATAATGTACAGAAACTACTGACCTCTACAGCGTATGCTTGGTTGATGGCACATGTGATATTATTATTAGTGAGTCAGTCTTATGACTGATGGTCACAAGAAGTCTGTGAGGGATTTTAACTTTGTACAAAAATTACTGACCTCCACAGCGTATCCTTGGTTGATGGCATCTATGATATTGTTTGTCCATTGTTGCATATTGCTGTATGATTCCGTACAAGCACGATCATAAGAAACCTGAAATCCGAAAGCGACTGATAGCAGATGTACCCAATGACGGCTATGATTCACCCATTAATATTTGGTTTTAGGGATGGGCTAGTCATCCACGAGTCGAGTCATGAGTCGACTCAAGACTCACTCGAATCATCTTTTTGAAATGAGTCAACTTACGAGTAGCTTTTTTTTGTTGACTGATAGAGATAATAAAGGGAGAAATGTTTTTCCGGGTGTTTGTTGTTTACTAAAGAAAAATGTTCTTTTATCCTGGTTGTGATGTTTTTTTAATGTATTCACCGAAATTGGGGACGTTAATTTGGTAGATGCCCCTTTTGTCAATTGGTTTTATTATGTCTTTCTGATCAAAAAAGGTATTTTTAAAAATTGTCACTCGATAAGAGTCGAGATCGAGAGTCGACTCACATAAGTGAGTAAATTCCACCCCTATTTGGTTTAAATTAACATTAACCGTCGTGTCAGATGCAGACAATAACTTTAACAAGTTAAATGCAAAAGTTATCATGCGCGTTATAATAAGCACAGTTTGGTTTATTATTTTCAATAATGAACTTTGGAATCGTCAAGAAAAAAAATCTTTGTTTACTTACTACGTCATAGCTTGGAAACTGGTAAGTACGTTCTATATGGCTTTCTAACTGAATATAGTCATGTACACTAGGAATGGGCGGGTCTCCGTTGGCTATCTTCTCAGTATTGAATCTAAAAACAAATGAAATTTCAACACAAAGTTACGTTCTATATGGCTTTCTAACTGAATATAGTCATGTACACTAGGAATGGGCGGGTCTCCGTTGGCTATCTTCTCAGTATTGAATCTAAAAACAAATGAAATTTCTACACAAAGTTACGTTCTATATGGCTCTCCAACTGAATTCAGTCATGTACACTAGGAATGGGCGGGTCTCCGTGGGCTATCTTCTCAGTATTGAATCTAAAAACAAATGAAATTTCAACACAAAGTTACGTTCTATATGGCTCTCTAACTGAATATAGTCATGTACACTAGGAATGGGCGGGTCTCCGTTGGCTATCTTCTCAGTATTGAATCTCAAAACAAATGAAATTTCAACACAAAGTTATCGTGCAGTACAGAGGCGCACCCAAGATTTTCATTCCGGGGGGGGGGAAGTCCCATATCTACTTTTCAACTTTATCAGTAAGATGTGCGCAAACCGTTGGGCCTCCAAAACCTATACAGCAAATTTTCTTCATACCATAAAAATATATATCTACCAAATTTCGTCAAAATCGGATGAAAATTGTGGCTTGTATGGCGTAACATACATATATACACATATAGAAGTGCATTTTGGGATGTATATGGGTGTCAAAAGTGGAGTTCACTAACATTCGCAAATAGCAAATCCTCTTTTCTTTCCTGAGTCGTTATCCCTTTTCTTTCCGGAGGAAAAAACAGGCATTCCCGAACTTTTCTCGCACATTGTACAAATATTTCGATTGAAAAAAATTAGGACGTATACAATTTAAAAACGAAAGATGGCCTTAACCAGTGCTGGCTTTACAAATAGGCTGAAGCCTAGAGCGGCAGATTTCAGGGGCGGCATATTTTGGCCAATTTTTTTTTTATGTATTGCAGAAATTAAAATGGTTCATATTTATATACCCAATCCTATTAGGTTCATATAAATATTTCAACAAATAATATGTTTCACCCTTTATTAGATAATTTTTACTTTCCTTATCCTATAAAAAGGAAACTATTGTAATGGGCTGAAATTTTTGTTGTCCAGTTTTCAATGCCAAAACATGTTTTGAGTCTCCAGAGCCCAAATGTCGATTTTCATGCGTTGGCCAGTGAGTGTGTCTATCTGTCTGTCTGTGAACAAGATATCTCAAGAACGGTAAGCGCTAGACACCTTAGGTAATCCCGCCTAAAGGAAGTTTGGCTGTTTTAGGTAATCCCGCCTAAAGGAAGAACGATAAGAGCTTGAAATTTGGTCCCAATTCATATTACTTTTATGCATTGATTGCAAAAAGACACCTTTGGTTGAAGTTGAATAACCCGTTCTTGTCGGGTTTCGGCCGCTTTTGGAGGTTCCTGCCTAAAAAGAGTACGGTAAATGCTAGAGCTTAAAATTGGGTACTTATTTATATCAATTTTGATCAATGGAATGCAATCTTACACTTTTGGCTGAAATCTAATCTTCCCTTGCCGTTTTTTGGCCGCCTTTGAGCGGTTTTGATGAGTCTGGTATAAATAGAAAACGGAAAGAGCTGGAGATTGAAATTTGGTGCCTATTCATATCAATTCTGCGGGAAGTGCTAATTTTTAGCGGGTTTTGGCCGATTGGCGGTTTTTACAAATTCTGCCTAGAGGGAAAACAGATTTGAAATTTTGATAGTATGTCAATCGTATTTATTAGGCGCATCACGAAACTTTTAATTAAAGTCCAATGTTTACCTCTTTTTGTCTGCCGTAGGAGCCGAAGTTGGTTCGTGCTGTGGTAGGTATACCTACGCCATGTGGTGTTGAGTTCGCGAGAGATGTACATAATTATGTAGTAGTATTAACGCATACCTCACTAGTAATTAGGACGAAAATGCACAAATCAAACAATTTCATTTACAAAAATTGCAATTAGGTAACATTTATGATTGTGTTTCCCAACTTTTTTCCACGGAACCTTTTTTTAAAAACACCACCCCCCCCCCCNAACCCACCCCCCCCCCCCCTCCCCCCCTTTGTCAATGTACTTTCTGATCCGTCCATTTTTATGACTTCCAGCTCTTCATTCTCCTTTACGTCTCATTTAAATCACCCATGTATAATTTTATACCTACCATGTCAGCATATTAAAAAAATATAGCCTTTGACTACAAAAAAAAGGAGTGAGTATACGTAAATAAGTAACTCGTAATTTAGGTTGCTAAACTTTCTGTAATATGTTAGATTAAATAAATTTCACTGGACACATGGCAGAAAGATTGATGTTATTTTCACTGTCAAGGAATAGAACTGACTGAAAAAAAGACAAGCAAGAAAGTGAACAGGCCCCGATTTTGCACAGAGCCTAAGGTCACCGCGATCTTGTTTATGTTAGGTATGCGTGTTTTAACCGAGGTAAGTATACCTGAACCTAATGCATACCTCTCTGGCTTTACCTTTTTTTATTGGTTCATAGAACTGTTCTATATTCATCCAAAGTCCATTTTACGGTTTTTAAATTCTTCATTTAGGATTTCTACGACATCCTCAGTGATTGAATTCAAAACATCATTTTTTCTAGTGTAAAATTATACTTCTCAAATTTTCTTGCGGAACCCTTGGCATCAACTCGCGGAACCTCTTGGCTCCTCGGAACACCAGTTGGGAAACACTGAACTAGGGTATCGAATTGTAAAGGTCGGGAGGGGCGGCAAAATTTGAATAGCCTACAGGCGGCAAAAGTATAAATGTAAATCCGCTACTGGCATTAACCTAGAGGATTTGTCAGGATTGGACAAATGTATTAAGATCAACACCATGAATATGCCCCCACAGCCCCCATTAGATTTTTTGTATTTCCAATGTTTGAGAGGGTTAAACCCTAAACCTCCTAATGCTTGACCCTTTTTCTAGAAAAAATACCTGGCCAACATCTGTTGATGCATATAGTAGAATGATTCTCCTCTTCGATCATTTTTAACCAATTCTCCAGAGAAAGGATTGGCCGCATGCCAATGAAAATGGAACAGATTGATTCCCAAATCATGCCGATAGTACTCCAAATGGTCCTCAACCTCGTGCAAACCCTTCTTATCAAAATACAAATTGAACATATTGTTACTCAACTGAGTAGAATTCACCTGGAAGAGTAATGAACTAGTTCAGTGAACTGACTCACTGAACTAGAGAACTAAAGTCTTAGTCTTCCACCTCGTGCAAACCCTTCTTATCAAAATACAAATTGAACATATTGTTACTCAACTGAGTAGAATTCACCTGGAAGAGTAATGAACGAGCTGAATGAACTAGTTCAGTGAACTTACTCACTGAACTAGAGAACTAAACTCTTAGTCTTCCACGCGAATTCTACTCAGTCTTCTTAAGGTTTGTGTACGCGCTTCTTTTCAAAATACAAATTGAACATATTGTTACTCAACTGAGTAGAATTCACCTGGAAGAGTAAAGAACGAGCTGAATGAACTAGTTCAGTGATGTGACTCACTGAACTAGAGATTACATTTTCCATGTCAGGTACTCCTAAAATCAATTTAATTGTGTTTTCAAACCGGGAAAAAAGAAAGAGAAATGTATTGAATCGATATTTTTTTGGACTTTGGAAGGCTGCCATTTTGGTTCACGCTCTTTTTTTGAAAATCTAATTTGACAGCTGTGTCCAGGACTAAAATTGGAGCTTATTTCTAAAATTTTATCGTAATCGAACCATTTTCGTGGTTCTCCCTTAACATGGGAATTGAATTTTTTGTTCGATTTTTCAATTTTATTTGACACAAAAATTCTTAGAAAAAGACGCTCTTTTCAGAAGTCGAATCATTTTTGAGAACAGACAAAAAAAATTAATCACTTTTCAGGTTTTCCCCCATTTTGCTTTTGTTTTTTAAAATTTTGATGGCATATTTGAAATCACCCCCATCAAAAACTATTATTTAGGGTCCATCTTCTTTTTGTTCGGTCACACAGAACCCACCAAACGACGTCGAAAGTTGTCCAAAAATGACCTTCTCCACCCTGTAACTCGGCTATGCTCCGCCTGGCTCACTAACGAATTTCGTAAAAAATGATCCATTAAATTTGACCTCAGCTACACACCATATTCAGGGGTCCCATTTATAGCCAAACACGCTCTATGTTCCCCCAGGCCACGATTTCCTACCAAAACAGCATTCGTGGTCTCACGATATTTACATACTGAGGGGAGGTATTTGTCAGGTGGAGTCGCGCTCCACCTGACAAATCACATACAAAATGAGCGTTGCATAAGTGATATATTACTTAACGTCACAAAGTGCACTTTTCAGGTCTCTCTACAGCCACGAGAAAATTATATGGAGTGACTTTTGTTGAATATTTCATCGTCTCCTCACAAGGAAAAGATGGGTAGACGATGAGATTTCTATTTTGATCGCAAAGACTGAACTTTATGCTACTTCCTATAATTCTGTAATGTTACCTGTTTGTTGAAGTCATTCGCATTAGGAATAATTCCTCGGGAAATCGAATCGGATCGAACAAATAAATGGGGTCCAATGGTTTGTGGCGGAAGCAAAAATGGAGATCGCATCCAGAAGTTTCCACGGGCACTTTGGGACACCCATGAAATGGAGATTTTTAAAATTGCGGACAAGATGCTAAGGAATATAATTTCCTGAAAAAAGAAACATAGTTCGCCAGCGTCTATAGCACGTTGAATACACCAGTTCCCGTTCGATCACAGAAGTTAAGCAACGTCCAGCGAGGTTGTACCATGTGGGTTCGCGCCCTCGTGATGCTGGCTATTTTTCCGGCCCAACCCAGGCTGGGTGAGGTCAATGCGGGTAACTGATTTGCAAGTTTCCAGCGGATGTAGGGTAGAACCCCCGTCTTAAATGACCAATAGATGTTAAAGAGAGCAATAAATGTTAAGCCAAATTAAAAAAAAAAAAAAATCTGTATAGTTTTATTGTGCCAATTAGGCAGAAACTTGAGTCCAAAATACCATGTAGGATTAAAGGGGGGGGGGTTAACTAACTAAAAAACTCGAAAAGAACTCAAAACACTTTATTAACGAAAATAAAATCAAATAGGGTAACAAAAAGTCGTATACTGTTCTTCAAAAGTACCGTAGGTGTACAAAACACGCGAGAAAACTACGTAATTCACACACTAAAAATTCACAATTAAATCACTAGAAATTAACTGACTGAACTGAACTATAAAACTGACTCAAGTTTCTACGCGTAGCCCTTTATATAGCTTCTAACCAATTTCTAGAATTTTCTAGTATACAAGGAACACCCTATACACTTCTACATTGTTCTCGAAAGGGGAAGTGAATTCGCAGTTCACATTCCAGAAAAATTCAGAACAATCAAATATACCTATTTTTTTTTTTTTTGGGCTTAACGTCTCTTTAACATGTATTGAACATTCAAGACCGTCCATTCGCTGGAAACTTGCAAACCAGCTACCCACACCGACCTCACCCAGCCTGGGTTGGGCCGGAAAAATGAGCCAATGATACGTGGTGTCCCCAAGCGGTCACCCATCCAAGTACTGACCACGCCCGACGTTGCTTAACTTCAGTGATCTGACGGAAACTGATGTATTCAACGTGGTATGATCGTTGGCTTAAATATATTTTAATACAAATATAACAATCAAATAAAGGGAAGAATAAATGGTCTTTTTTTAGTTTTTTAGGCGAGGTTAATGCCTGAGGCATTTTCTTCCACCTGACCCTTAGAGCTCTGTTTTTATTTAGTCAAATACTCAAAAAATGAGGAAAAAAATACTGCCTCTGTTGGAGATTGCCCCCTGTTTACCTTGCACGCGCTTTACCATTAAGCTACCGAGGCAGTTCTCCAACAATTATACTAAACCAAATAAAAGATTAAAAACAGTGGTTAAATAATTTCCAATACTTTGAATGATTCCTGTCGGCTCTAGACATTATTTTTTTTTAAAAAAATCATGTGAAAATACTGATCGCTTTTATTTTAAAAGAAATTTCCATTTTAAAGACCTTGTTTGGCCCCTGACGGCGCCCCTGACAGGGATTCGCCCGCGTGAGACCATTTATTTTAGATAAAATGATTCCGTAATTACTGATTTTAAATTTCATCAAAATTGGTTATGTGGTTTGGATTTTAGAGATGCGGTCTCAAAAAAACTTGTTCGGGGGGCTAGGACCGCCCCTGGGGGCGATATCGAAAAAAAGAAAAATAAGAAAATAATCTTACCATGTCCTACGTAATGTAATTTTGAACCGAGGAAAACAGAACTAGCGAATAAAAGCCAAGAACTAATTTAAATGAAAGTCTGACTTGGTGAACTACGAGTATGTAAGAGTAGGTGGTGATGTTACGCGTAGCTACACTATCAAAATGAGATAACTCACGAACGAAGCATGGTGCACGTTTAACGAGGTAAACTCACAGAAAGTAATTAAAATTTTAATACAATTTGACCCGTGAAAAACACGAAAATTTTCTTAGTTCTACAGAAAAGATAATTAGGTAAATTGAATATTAGAATGATGAGATTTAACAAGTGGGAGACTGTGGACAGGGGGACTTCAAAAGAATACTTTCAAGGCACCCAAGTTCATACCAGTCGTAATAGGTGACTAAAGGAAGGGTTGGAACAGTGCGCCAGGCCAAGTTGCAGAAAGCACCAGTGTATCTTTACACGAAGCAATTCACCAGATTTTTCACACCATCAGATATCCGGTTCTACAAGGGATAGGTCATTGAAATTTTGAACATACATTCCGTAGTATAGTAGAACACTACAAGATAAACTTCAAAAGATAATGTTAACCCGGACGGGAGATGCGTAATTTCAGAGTTTGCACTTTTGGATACTCACTGACTGACATATTGACTGATTCACTCATCATCATAAGTTTCAGGCACTTCCCGTATACCTAGAGCGCTGAAATTTTGCATGAAGTTAGCAATTGACATCCAAGTAAAGGGAAAAATCCGAAAATTTGAACTTTTTAACTCTAAGTGCTCCAAAACGGTGTCGCTTTAGGGAAGACAATACAAGGTATTGTAATGTAGTTTTAACTGATAAAACACTGAAATCTTGCACAAAGTTAGATCTTTAGATGCAATTAAGCAGGAAATAATTTATATTTGAACATTTACACTCCCGACTCCCGGTGCTCCAAAACGGTTCCGCTTTTGGAAGGGAGATGGTGGAAAACAGTTTAAACTGGTAGGACGCTGAAATATTGCATAAAGTTAGATATTTACATACAATTAATCAGGAAAAATTTATATTTGAACATTTACACTCCCGACTCCCGGTGCTCCAAAACGGTTTCGCTTTAGGGAAGGAGATGCTCGAAAACCAGTTTAAACTGGTAGGGCGCTGAAATCTTGCATGAATGAAGATATTTACATGCAATTAAATAGAAAATGAATATATTCATTCTTTGACTGCCAGTGTTCCAAAACGGTTCCGCTTCAGGGAAGAAAATGCACGAAATCTAGTTTCACCTGCTAAGACGCTGAATTCTTACATGAAGGTAGAGAGACTTAAATTCAAATGAATCCGCAAATATCAAAATTCCATTACCCATGCAGAAAGCAAGAAGAAGCTACTGCATTATATCCTTCCTATGTCCCCTGTGGATAGGGGAACTTAAAAAGAATACTTCCAAGGCACCCAAGTCCATGTCCGTCGTAAAAGAAGACTTAGGTCAGGGTCGGAAACGATATCTTTTCCATTACCCATGCAGAAAGCAAAGATTTACTACTGCATTATCCGTAAGGATTCTCAAGTATTAATAACTCATGGCGAGTTGTTGCAAATAACTCAATAACTCATGGCATGTTGTTCCTACCTTGAAATTTAAATAAAAAAAAATAATAATTTGGGGGGGTATTGAAAGAACAAAGCTCGCGCATCTTTAAGACTGCTGCCCTGAAAAATCAAACCTAGTTCATCTCATGCTAAGATTTTTTTTTTTTGCTTAGACGAAACGAACAAATAAAATTTCTTCAAAATGTGCTCCAAAACAAAATATCTAGCCCCTATATAACAGAAAAAAATCAAATTCAAGTTCCGAAACCCAGACTCAGACCAACAAACACAAGGGGACAGTTATTCCATGTTCCACACAGAAGAGATTTTTTCAAATTCAAGTTCCGAAACCC
>CM022881.1:5442734-5472241 GCA_012654025.1 Pachypsylla venusta
AAAAAAAAAAAAAAAAAAAAAAAAAAAAAAAAAAAAAAAAAAAAAAAAAAAAAAGTCTCTTTAACCTCTATTGGTAATTCGAGACGGGGGTTTTACCCTCCATTCGCTCGAAACTTGCAAACACGCTATCCACATTGACCTCAGCTAGCCTGAGTTTGACCGGAAAAATAGCTACCCACATGGTAAAACCTCTCCGGACGTTGCCTAACTTGATCCAACGGGAACTGGACTGGAATTCAACGTGCTATAGACGCTAACTACTTAAATATATCATTTCAAATTTGACCTACATAAGTGTAATTACTTTTCAATCCCCAAGGGCCTGTTTTTGGGTAAAACAATTATTATGTACGATGTACACCATTCCACGCTCAGGTCTCATCAAATGTAAATTAACTTATGCATAACTTACCCACGTAAGTCAAGAAATGCAATTTGTGCAATTTAAATTCAGTGGTGTGGAGTGTGCAGTTGCAGTGTGCATACTACTATTCTGCGTGTTCTTTCCACTTATCCTAATAAATGAGGACTTTTGTACGTATGTACCTTGTACCTACGTAGTAGGGGTTGTCTGTTACAATACCACAGCCCAAAACGGTAGCAGATAGCCCAAAATTATAGGAATGGACCCCTAAAATCATCCTCTACGACCCCAGGAAAATTATCTGAACTGAAATAGGTCAAACCGTTTTCGAGTTACGGCCAAATTTTCTAATTTATTCACCAAAATCGAATAGTCACGGGCGTATCAACTCAAAGCGAGAAAGTTTTAGGTGGTCGTTTAGTCCTTATTTTAGGACATTCTCAGCAATGGTATGACTAGCCATTCCAGAGTTACGAGTTCGAAACCGGAAGCGGGCAAAATAAAATTTAGAAAATACTAAAATTTCAGAACGGCCATGCCTCTAAGGCCCCTGGCAAAACGTTTAAATCTTGGCTTTTTTAAGGGGTGGAATATACAGGGTGGACACAAACCCTTCCCCTTCCAAATTCCATTGTCCTTGCAAAACAAAAATATCAATATAAGAATCGTAGCGAAGCGCGAGCGTTGATATTTTCAGTATCGAGTTTCAGCCATTGTCCGTGTGTGTCCAGGGAGTTTGAGGAGGTTGTTGCTCACTGATCATTGATGTTAAGAAACGTCGGCAGGGTTGAGCGTGTTGTTGCGATCTTTACGGTGCACCCAGGTTCGTGATCTACAAAAGTAAGAAAACTTACCCTTTCAAAAGCCATTTTGCAAGAAATGTTTTTTCTAAAAAAAAAAAATAAAAAAAAAAATGAATGAGCTATTAACACTAATTGCATCTACACAACAGAGTTCCGCGAGCATCTAGGCGCGATAGAGCAAATAAATACGACCAGAATGGTAATTTATTTTATTTTCAAAATATTACAGCACAATTCTTTCCTCGATAACTGGTCCAGGAGTCAGAGTAAAAGAAAAAAAGGGATTTGAATGCAAGAATTGCGGTAATTTTGAATTTCAGGTAATTTTGTAAGTATAATAACTTACTCGTAAAAAATCATACCTTTCGACTTCCCAACCTTTGTGCGTTTGTTTATGCGGACATTTTTACGCCAAAAAGCGGCGTTAAATGTGTAATTGTGTAAATAGCGGAAAAAATACTTTATTGGAAAAGTTGGATGCTCCGATTTCATACAATTTCAATTGCATATTTTGGTTTATTATTTTCAATAATGAATCTTTGGAATCATCACAAAAAAAAAAAANNCCCCCCCCACACACACAAAATTTGATATTTTAAGCTTCAAAGTCCCCGCCGGTGCCGTTCGCCGTGATGGGCACTTTTGCCACTTAGCGTTGACCGATTTGGATTCCATCTGGGCTCTAATTGTGCGCCGAAACTTTTTAGAGGTTTTCAGTATTGCTGTCTAAAAAGAAAATGGTAAGAGCTACAGAATTGAAATTTGGTATGTTTGCTTGGGTGCAATCTAATATACTTACCGCTGGCGGGTTTTAGCCCTTTTGAGCGGTTTTCATTAATTCTGTCTAAAAAGGGAATGGTAAGAGCCAGAGAAATTTCGTATGAATGTCAAATTTAGGGTCTATTTGGGGGTGGGTATTTTTTTAGCCAGTAAAGTAATAAACCCATGTGTCACATTGGCAGATTTTTTCTTCTAGAATGTAGCGATTTTACAGACGCGTGCCCAAAACTTGTGGCCCAAAACTTTCCTCCATACTAAAATTGTATGATGGAACCAAATTTCATCAAAATCGGTCAACGCTAGGTGGCCGGCAGGGCCGTTCCCAAGATTTTTTTTCGGGGGGGGGGGAGGAGGCGAAGCATTGACAGCCAAGCCAGGACTAACACCTGAAAATGATGATCATGGAAGGTGATGTTGTTGTTCTTGTTGTTGCTGCTGTTGCTGTTTTTATTGTTGTTACTGCTGCTGATGTTGTTGCTGCTTTTGTTGTTGTTGATGCTGCTGTTGTTGTTATCGTTTCTAAAGTTGTTGCTGTTTATGTTGTTGTTGTTATTATTGTTGCTGTTTTTTTTTAATATTATAGGTCACGTGCAAAGTAGAGTATTCTCATTAAAAAAAACTAGGTATTGAAATTTCGGAGGGGGTCTGCCCCCCCTGGGTACAGCCTTGGTGTCCGATATGCTGTGCACAAGGTAAAAGGAACTAAGGAAGAACCATTTCTTTTTTATTGGATTTCTGGTCACATTGGCAGAGTTTTTTTTTTCCATCTCAATATAGCTCACACCGCCTCTTTGTAATAAATGAGGGGATATGTTTATTTCGATGATATAGCTCACATCGCCTCTTTGTAATAAACGAGGGGGTATGTTTATTTCGATGATATAGCTCACATCGCCTCTTTGTAATAAATGAGGGGGTATGTTTATTTCGATGATATAGCTCACACCGCCTCTTTGTACTAAATGAGGGGGTATGTTTATTTCGATGCCAATACGACGTAGAATGGATAGGCCTAGGTCTGTGGGCACGTAGGACGTAGGAAAACTACTACACCACATTTTACCTGTCAATCTTTAGATTGACATTGATTTGGATACGGAGCATCTGTTATGAATAATTAAAAACAGCTGCAAGCCAATGCTTTACAACGCTGGATTTTGGATTAAGTAACATTGGGTGTGATACGTTCTCGGATAGGAGTCACGCCGATGGCGTGGGCTCCTATTCAAGGGGGAAATGTTGCCTTCAGCCTAACCACACTGTCTCAGGGGAGTGCAGTTGATTTTTTTTTTTTACATTTTGTACCTGAATATAAGATTACTAGCTGTTTCGCCCGTGCTTCGCTACGGCCTATAGCTTGGAGGCATGGCCGTTCCCATGCTAATAGTATTTTTTCTCTTTTCCTAAAATTGTGAAAGTAAACGTGTGCGCTGTGGTATGTATGTACACAGGGTGTCGCAAAAGTCCAAGACCACCTGAATATCTTTTGAACGGCTTTATGTGGAGTTTTGACATTTGTCGTGGTATTATATCCCAAATTATACCACCTGAGGGGGCCCCCAGGGGGTCCAACTTTTGTTTTTTACATACGAACCCCATCTTGTGATACATTTTTAGAAAGACAATAGAATTAGAAGTACTTTGCAAAAAAAATTTACACGTCTAGCGTGTTTGGTTTCAATCTAGAACTAGGCGAATTATGTCTAAAAAAACAGGTTCCTCGACATTGGTTTTAGACACTCTTGGAAAATTCAAATGGCCGTCATTTTGAAACCAAACACGCTAGACGTGTAAATTTTTTTGCAAAATACTTCTAATTTTATTATCTCTCTGAAAATGTATCACAAGATGGTGGTTTCTATTTTAAAAACAAAAAATGCCAGGTGGTTTAATTTCAGATATAGTACCATGCAAAATTTCAAAACTCCACATAAAGCCGTTCAAAAGATATTCAGGTGGTCTCGGACTTTTGGGACACCCTATATACATGTATCATGCTATCTCTCTCGCTTCAACGTACTTCTTATGGGATTGTTTACTTTTCGCGATTTCTACCCCTTAAAATTAAAATTTTGCAAAATCCTTAGTGCACACTTACATGGTACACCGTAGGACCCTGCCAAATTTAAAGTCTGTAGGGTTAATCGTTTCGGCTCTACGTTGATCTACGTTTTCTTGTAGGATGTCATTCAATCCATCTTCCCATCTCTTCCTTGGTCTTCCAATAAGCCTCATTTCGTTGGATTGAAGATGGAGTGATTTTTTGATGGTGCTGTTATTTTGAGCTCTTGCAACATAGCCAGCCCACTGCAGGATTCTTGCTTTGGTTACGTTTGTGATGGTTGGATTTTTATAAAGTGAATAGAGTTCTTCGTTCTTTTTGATCCTCCAAAGATTTTACGAAGAACTCTACTTTCAAACGTTTGTCTTCTTTGCAGGATTTTGTGTTTTAGTGGCCAAGTTCCTACTGCATACAGGATAACCGGCTGTATTATTGTTCGGTAGATTTTGACTTTGGTGTTTTGGGAGATGTTTCTCGATTTCAGGATGTTGTGCATGCTGTAAAAACTTCTGCTTGCATTCTCTGGAATCAAATATATAATTATATCGTTGGAGATTTAACACATTTTTGGCGGTATTCACAAAAAAAAAATACGAAAAAAATTTCCTAAAAAAGTCTGAGGAACATCACCCATAAATTTCATGTTATTGTTCTTAACGTTTTCGGGCAGAAACTTAAGATTTGGGTTCTAGAGATCTTAAACTGTGTTTTGGCATTTCATCCCATTACAATACTTTCCTTCTTATAGGATAAGAAGAAATGAAAAAGAAAATAAACAAATCATCAAGAAAACCAAACGAAGATTAAACAAAATTGATGTCTTTTTAAAAAAATAAATGAACAAAATATGTTTAAAAATACTAGTAGAATACGTTTGCTAGTAACTAAACAAATGCAATATATCTAATAAAACAAGGAACAATAAAATGAGAGGACGTTCAAAAAGTACCGAAACATTGGAAAAAACAGGAGAGGGACAAACTTTCAACGCACTCTGAATGAATACATCTCACTCCAATGTGTTGCTGTTATCAGAGCCGTAGCTAGGGTGAGGCTACTGCGGCACTAGACTCGGGCGCCGTCATTGGGGGGGGAGGGCGCCAAAACTTTTTGAAAGATAATTTGAATAATTTTGTTGCAATTTTTTCAAGATTCCGAGGATTTGTCGCTATACATTTTTATACATTTTCAAAAATTATGTTGAATCGAAAAATAATTTTGTGAAATAATAATTGATTTCAAATTTCAAAAATATTGGGGTTTACTCAAAATCATACATATTTAAATTGACAAATACTTTTCCTTCTTTCTTTCCTCACCTATCCTTATATATAATCACTAGCTGTTTTCCCGTGCTTCAAAACGGTTACAAAATTCAACAACAATTTCGAGATCGCGGAATTACCTAAATCTCCTCATTTTAGAACCGAGCCCCAGAGTGAACACGGCTCCTATTTAGAAAATTCAATATTTTACTCAAAGATATTACTTTTTGCACTGCGGAACACCTTCGTATAAAATTTCAGATTTCTCGCTTATTCCGAAGCGATAATTCTTAACTATGGGTTTTTGATGGAACCGACCCCGAGAGTGAGCACCGCTCCTAGTTATAAAATTCAATATTTTATTGAAAGATATGACTTTTTGTACTTCGGAACACCTTTGTATCAAATTTCAGCTTTCCCGCTCATCCCGAAAAGGTACTTCTCAATTCCGAAATTTAATATTTTTTATGGGGGGGTCTATTCTCGGTCATTTTTCGTTATCTCTTTTAGTTTGCCCAGAAAAAATTGTAAAAAGACCCGCTAAATATCGTCATTTTTGGCGGTAACTTGCTCCCACTTGAACTTTAATTTTTTTCCTTTCTTATTACGCACCTACATACTAAAAGGAACCCGTGTGCCAAGTTTCAAGTCTCTACGTTTAGCCATCGTGGAGCTACGTTGATTATCAGTCAGTCAGTACGTCAGTATACCAACTGGGTTTTGCGTTTTATAAGCATAGATTTTTACTCGACCTAGTGCGACATCTGTTGACCAGTAGTCACAGACATAACCAAGAAAAAAATGCAAGGCAACGCAACGTGCCGGCCTGCTGATAATTCCTCTAATTTTTCCAAACAATCTGGAAATTTAAAATGTCAGAAACAGTGAAAAGAAAAAAGAGTGGAGCGCAGAATCGCATTGAGGAGAAAAGGAGACTTGTCGAAAACCAAAAATTGGCAAATTCTTTCCAAAAGTGGCTTTCAAAATCGCAATCTCAAGACCTCGAATGTGGGGTGGGGTGGGGGGCGCTATTTTCAGAATTTTCCCCGGGAGCCAGTAAAGCTCGCTACAGCTCTGGCTGTTATTATGCAAAAGATAGGGGTGGAGAACTAACGATAGTTCCGATTATCGATAAACTTTCAGGAAAAGGGATACACTTCCAATGAACTCTGAAGAAATACATCTCACTCCAATGTGTTGCTGTTATTATGCAAAAGATAGGGGTGGAGAACTATTGATAATTTCGACTATCGAACACTATCGATAGTTTCGGATAACGAACGCTATCGATAGTCGATCGGTCACTATAGATAGTAGGGTTGCCGTATCGAAAAGGGAATATCGATATTACCGAAATTGATATTATCGAAAGCTTAATATCGATAAGCGATATTATCAGACGGTCAAAAATCAATATAAAATATAGGTTATATCGAAACATTAATATTGATATTATCGATGTAAATATCGACAGCCCTAACAGCAAAGCAGCGAAATTTCTGACGTAAATATTTACCTAAATATTTTTTTCGACATTATCGAAATCTCAATATCGATATAAAAATCGATTATAGCGAAACCCGAATATCGATATTATCGATATAATATCGACATCCCTAATATGTAGTTTCCGATAATACCGATATCCCTCATAGATTGTTTATCGGAAACTATCGATTAGGGATATCAGTCCAAGATCACCTGAATATATTTAGAACGGCTTTATGTGGAGTTTTGAAATTTTGCATGGTATTATATCCCAAATTAAACCACGTGATTGTGTGGCCAATTTTTCTGGGGCGGGTCCCATGTGGTCTCCAGGGGGTCCATTTTTTGTTTTTTAAATAAGAAGCCCTATCTTGTGATATATTTTCAGAGAGACAATAAAATTGGAAGTACTTTGCAAAAAAATTCACACGTCTGGCCTGTTTAGCTTCAAAATGGCGGCCATTTGAAGATTCAAAGACATGATTTCCAAGAGTGTCGCAAACTAGGCGAATTATGTCTAAAAAACAGGTTCCTCGACATTGGTGTCCTATGTAATTATTCAATATCCCATTGCAAATAATTCACCTAGTTTTAGACACTCTTGAAAGCCTAGACGTGTAAAATTTTTTACAAAGTACTTCTCATTCTATTGTCTTTCTGAAAATGTATCACAAGATGGTGGTTTGCATTTAAAAAACAAAAGTTGGACCCCTTGGGGCCACTAGGTGGTCTCGGACTTTTGGGACACACTGTATAAGGAATGTAATGTAACATAAGTTGATAACAATCCGTTTATCACATATTCTTGAGACTAAAATAAAATGATTTCACTCTATGTATAAAGCCGTCTCCGGAAATGCTTCCCCTCCAAGCTACGAAGCCACTTCGAACATAGAGTAAAATTATCTTATTTTGGTGTCGAGAATATGTGGTTAACGGATTGACATAGAATTATGTTACACCTTGCATAGATAAAGATTGATATTTGGATACCTTTTGAACTTTATATATAACAACAATAATTAAAATTTATATTTTATTTATTTATAAAATACATCCTTTGGATCATAAAACACATTTTTTGACTTAAAAACAGGAACTAAAATTTATTGAAAGCGTATTTTATTTTCAGTTTTAAAGAGCATTCACACTACACATCAGTGAAAATGTCAGTGACAGTGCCCTCACAGTGATTTTAATAACACCCGTCAATGTTTTCTCCGTGCTCAGCCAGTAATTTTTCAAATCACTGTGAAGATCACGGTACGGCGTCGGAGAGCACTGTCACTGACACTTTCACTGTGTAGTATGAATGTTTCTTTACTTTAGGATGCGTGGAATTATTTGTTTTTATTTGCACTGTCCTGGGAGCACTTGCAGCTTCAACATGCCGCAAAAGCGAGCAAGGTTACACCCCGCATTCTCGAAAACCCTATTTTTGAATCAGTCGCGAAACTTATCAGATGAAAGTTCAAATAAAGGCACAAAAACCCAAACCTACCGAAGAAATCCGCACTAGCTTACTCTAGAATGCAAACAGGACATGACTAAGGCAGTCTCATGACTGCCTTACTCAGCATTTCTAGGAAGCGATAGGAAGATGGAGTGAAAATCTCATCAAATAAAAATATATAGAATAGAATATTAAGCAAATTTTCTGTACCTAATTATTCTTGCTTGTGTGCGGAGAGCTATTAATAAAATACGCCTCATAATACTAGCTTGTACACAAAGTAATATAAAATAATACATTGATTTGTAGACTAAAGGTCGTATCACACTATTTGTCATGATTCCAAAATTTTGGCATAATTGATTTGATGTTTATTTGTTGAATTTGTGTGTTTTGGTATATATGTGCATCCCTATCTCACTATTTGTAATGATTCCAAAATTTTGGCACAATTGATTTGATGTTTATTTGTTGAATTTCTGTGTTTTGGTATATATGTGCATCCCTATCTCACTATTTGTAATGGTTCCAAACTTTTGGCACAATTGATTTGATGTTTATTTGTTGAATTTGTGTGTTTTGGTATATATGTACATCCCTTTCTCACTATTTGTAATGATTCCAGAATTTTGGCACAATTGATTCGATGTTTATTTGTTGAATTTGTGTGTTTTGGTAAATATTTGTATCCCACTTGTAATGATTCCATACTTTTGGCACAATTGATTTGATGTTTATTTGTGTAATTTGTGTGTTTTGGTATATATGTGCATCCCTATCACACTATTTGTAATGATTCCAAAATTTTGGCACAATTGATTCGATGTTTATTTGTTGAATTTGTGTGTTTTGGTAAATATTTGTATCCCACTTGTAATGATTCCAAACTTTTGGCACAATTGATTTGATGTTTATTTGTTGAATTTGTGTGTTTTGGTATATATGTGCATCCCTATCACACTATTTGTAATGATTCCAAAATTTTGGCACAATTGATTTGATGTTCATTGATGAATTTGTGTGCTTTGGTATATATTTGTACCCTTATCACACTATTCGTAATGATTCCAAAATTTTGGCACAATTGATTTGTTGAATTTGTGTGTTTTGGTATATATTTGTACCCCTATCACACTATTTGATGAGAAAATTATTTGCTTTCCAATAAGATTTTTTTTTTTTTTATGAAGGAAAGATTTTTTAATTTTTAATTTTCGTCGATTTCTCTAAAGTGAAAAAGTCAATCGACGAAAATTAAAACTTACAAAAATCTTCATAAAACAAAATATCAAATCTCAATAGACATTCCTATATTAAAAAATTTGTTGTGTATTATACCATAGCAACCAGACTGTAATAATTATAATTTTAATATTTTCTTTTTTTCAAATACGATTTTTGATCGAAAGTTAATTTTGTTTCACTCGTGTAATTTCTATAGTTGAACACTTGGGCGTCCATAGACGCTTCAGAAATATTTTTTAAAAGTTGATGAAATAGTGTTCAAAATCGATAAAGCGTTTAAACCCGATCAGACTATTTAGACAAATTTTGGTCACTATTGTTTTGATAAAATACAATCAAATAACAAATATATTTTTGTTATTCGATTATAAATTATAGAAAATTATCAAAATCTCAATCAGAAATGGAATTGAAAAACAAAAAGAGGGAGGATATGGACGACGCGCCGGGATGGCTGCATGTGTAGAGACAGAGTTCCCCTGTTTTGTTTTGAAAGGCAAATTGTGTTTGCGTCAAAATTAAAATAAAAAATAACAAATATATTGGTCGATCACACTGTTTGGTACGGTTAGAAGTAAAAAAAAAAATGACAAATAATGTGATACTACCTTGATCTCTTGACAACAAATTATAAAATAGTTACATACTATGCTAAAATCTTTGGTCCTTTGTAAGGAAATACAAGAAAAAACAACCTATTGTAATTCTCCTAACTTTGGCCTGACCTATTTGGCTATAATGTCCTCAAAATAGTTGAGCCTAAGTCCCAGGACAACTTGAGAGTCCAAGGACACTAACTGCAGCTACATTTTTTTCACTGAGGGGCGCTCGGCCAGTCGGTCTGCTTGAGATGCTACTCTAAATGACTGGAATCAAACAAAACCCACGGCCCCAGTAAACTCCACAATACTGTCAGCTATTGCCAACCTGTGATTCAAACCTACCGGAATGAATCGACATAAGTTATTGTAACTGATCTTACTACTATTTCCAATTATTGGGTATCACACCAATTTTGCACGCAGGAGATCCAGGTTCGAATCCTTGCGAAATCCTGTTTTTTTGGTTAACCGTGCTTGGTTGATCAGGGTACATTATAACCACTGGGGAAGGTATTGTTTTTAGATACTTTTACGCCGTACATTTGTAAATTAAGGACCCCTCTTTTGAATTCATTCCATGGTCCTCTGAGAGTATATAGTGCACAGAATGTGCCCGATAAACATCGTTCTAACTTGTGTTTATCGAAGCCGTACATTTGTACATTATGGATCCCTCTTTTGAATTCATTCCATGGTCCTCTGAGAGTATATAGTGCACAGAATGTGCCCAATAAACATCTTTCTAACTTGTGTTTATGGAAGCCGTACATTTGTACATTAAGGAAGCCCTCTTTTGAATTCATTCCATTGTGTTCTGAGAGGCATCCAAATCATTTGCGTCTTTCATCCATTGATCAATTTCTGATCTGTACATTCTCCTTTGTAGAACTTCTCTATTGCGAGGTCTACATCCAATAAATGTGGCTATGCCCTGTTGGAAATTTAAAATAAATTAATTTTGAAGAATTTTGTTACTTTGGGATACCTATGTAGGATAAGGAAATAAATGAGCAGAAAAACTTCATTCTATAATGAGGTAGAAAAAATACTTTGGATTTCAAGTCTCTAACAATTACCAATATCTTGTTCACAAACAGAAAACAGCCCCCAGTAACTCGGCCAGTTGAGGCGGTGGAATCGTAAACGGGAGGCTGTTGTTTCGAATTCAACTTCATCCCCCCTCTTCGAAACAAGATTGGAAATAGAATCTTTAGAAGAGGGCGCCTAATAAAATATATACATATGTATATATTTTTATTAAAAAAAAAATCACACACCAATGGTCAAAACTCGATATTTGGGCTCTGGTGAACTCAAAACGTGTTTCGGTATTGAAAACTCGAGATCGAAAATTATAATTACTCCAAATTAAAAAAAATTATAAGTGGAGTGAAAAAAAGTGAGTCCATCTGGTTATAGCTGACTCGTGTACGAGTCAACTTTCAAGTCTCTAGTACTTATCGTTCTCTTTTTAAGGCATGATTCGTGGAAACCACCAAAAAATTTACCAACAATAAATTGAATTTCAAACAAATGTTTTGTGGTTCGTCATTTGCATAACTAATCGTTCCTGAGATATCTTAGGTAGGGCGTAAGCTGAGACACACGCGACGCAGCACACGCAACACAACACACGTCAGAAAACTGTGTCGCAATATTTCCTAATGGTACCGCGTAAGCTGAGACGCATGCGTATGCGTGTCTGACACACTCGTGTGCCCCCATGTCACAGTTTGTAGTACAGACACAGATTTGACGACACATGCGACGCAACTATTGATCGAAGATGTCTTTAAATGAGCAATTGATTGAGATGGTGCGCGAGGTAACTGTGCTATACGATGTGAGTCATGAAGATTACAGCAAGAAAACATATAAAGATTCTTTGTGAGCCAACATAGCCAAGGAATTAAACCTAAAAGAATTTTTGGTTTATTATTTTCAGTAATGATCCTTTGAAATCGTCACGAGAAAAGAAAAATTAACCCCCTCAAAATTTGATATTTTACGTATCAAGGTACGTCGAATCCAAAAATCGAAGAAAAAAAATCCGTTTGTCCGGCGTAAGCCGTGATGGGCACTTTTGCCACTTAGCGTATAACAGAACCAATTCTGATTCAGATGCGTTGGTATCGGTATCTTCCATCTTCAATGCAACAATCAACAATGGCATGCGTGTGTCGCGTGTGCTTCAGCATGCGCTGGTAAAAAAAATTGTGTGTTGCGTGGCTTGCGTGTGCTGCGCCGCGTGCGTCTCAGCTTACGCCCTACCTTAATCACAGATAGTCAGATACACACAATCCAATGAATGAATTCAATATTTGGGCTCTAGGGACCTCAAAACCTATTTTGGCATTCAAAACTCGACAACGAAAATTATATCCCATTACAATACATTGCATTTTTATAGGATAAGGAAATAAATGAGCAGAAAAACTTACCCCTACAACTAGATCATTCCGTGGCTTCTCCAGCAGTTGAAAGTCTTGAATCCAACTTTAATGAACAGAAACACTTACCCCAACAACTAGATCATTCCGTGGCTTCTCCAGCAGTTGAAAGTCTTGAATCCAACTTTAATGAACAGAAAAACTTACCCCTACAACTAGATCATTCCGTGGCTTCTCCGGCAGTTGAAAGTCTTGAATCCAACTTTAATGAACAGAAAAACTTACCCCTACAACTAGATCATTCCGTGGCTTCTCCAGCAGATGAAAGTCTTGAATCCAACTTTAATTAACAGAAAAACTTACCCCTACAACTAGATCATTCCGTGGCTTCTCCAGCAGTTGAAAGTCTTGAATCCAATAATGAGCAGAAAAACTTACCCCTACAACTAGATCATTCCGTGGCTTCTCCAGCAGTTGAAAGTCTTGAATCCAACTTTAATGAACAGAAAAACTTACCCCTACAACTAGATCATTCCTTAGCTTCTCCAGCAGTTGAAAGTCTTGAATCCAACTTTAATGAGCAGAAAAACTTACCCCTACAACTAGATCATTCCGTAGCTTCTCCAGCAGTTGAAAGTCTTGAATCCAACTTTAATGAACAGAAAAACTTACCCCTACAACTAGATCATTCCGTAGCTTCTCCAGTAGTTGAAAGTCTTGAATCCAACTTTGGATTTCATCCCATCTCAAATCTACTTCTTCGTGTAACAATTTCTCCTCTGCAATTCATTTCAAAATTTATCGAATTACTCTTAGATTCCAAGTTAACCTGAAGAAACTTTATCTTTCTAAAACTTTTGGACATATTTGGAAAAACCTGGGGTCCTAAACCGAACGTACATCATACTTTGGCTATATTGCCTGCTGATTAGATTCTTGGGCGGATCTTGATATATGCTTGTGAATCCATGATGTTAAATTTAAATTACAGAATCCGTCTGTTTGAAATCTGGTGCTAAAGGCGAATGTTAAAAGTTAGCTAGGAGGACAAAGTATCAAATAATGAGATACTGGACAAACCTAATATCGAAGAAGCAGAGGAAGGCCCAGAAGATCCCACCAAGTAAAACCTCATTGGTCGTTGCTTAACATCAGTGTTCTAATGAATGGGAACTGATGTATTCAATGTGTCACTAACGCTTGACGGGTCGCACTTTCCATAATCTCTTATAGTGATGTTCCAAACCAGCTCAATCTTGAAAATAGTAATGCTATAGAAAAGCTCTCATTTATTGGGTTAAATGAGAGAAAAAAAGTTAAAAAAGAAACTTACCATCTCTTTTAGTGGTTTGTCTTTTATATTGAATTCTAAATCTGAAAGCTTCCAACACAGAAGCTACAACAATAGTCAGGACAACCATTGTGAGAAGATAAAATAGAATAAAGTAGACTCGACTGAGAGGGGTGACGGCAGCAGCATATCCATTCATTACTATAAACCAATTGTTAACGACTGTCAACTCGAACAATGTTATGTAACTAACAGCCAAATTGGAGAACGTATTCAAATAGTAGTAACCTAGGACGGACGTCTCGTTCTTGCCAGAATATTTGTAGAAATCTTCAACGGAAGTGCCACTGAAACAAAAATATATACATCTTTTGTGAAAATCAGAAAAATCTGTACTGGTTCTGTCAATCATTCATACATTCTTGCGGATCCCTGATCCGAGATTAAGATCCTCAAATACGGCACTATTTGATATCCCAAATAGGGAGGAGATCTATATGTTCAGATTTCCTTTCATACGGGTTCTGTCCGCCTATTATAAAATGGTAGTCAAACCCAACACATTTTAGATGGGCTTGTCAACTTGCGTCAGTAATTGCTTCGGTTGTGATTGAAACTCACAATCACAATTGAAGTGTAGACGCTTCTTTAAAAAAAAAAATACACGACTTTCATTTCTCTCATACAGGGTGTCTGTCTCCTCCTTAAGCGGGCATATGGCAGCCTCAGTAGCTCAGTTGGTTGAGGCGGTGGATTCGTAACCAGGAGGCTGATGGTTCGAATCTTACTCCATAACCGTCTCTCCCAAATACTGGTCACAATAGATCTAGATAAAGGTCGCAGTGATAATTGCAGTCTCAATAGTGATAAGTGCGCAACCAGTTTAATGACAATTTAGCATATACCCGAAAATTCTTCCTGAAGGAGATATTGAACAAAAGGTGAAAATCAAGTATACTGTGAGAGAATATAAAAAGGTGTGTGAGTTGGGTGAGGTGATTAGGAGTTGGTTTTGAGATATCTTACAGATGTTAGTGAGAGGACCTTTGTCTGCTGGATACGCTGGTAGGAAGTTTGATGTAATAGTTAATCAGATCTTATAATTGTGTTGAAACAGGCGCTGGTCTTGGTCGTTCGGAGTTGGTGCACTTCCTATCTCTAAAACTGATCTGATCCCCACTTAGGAAATCTCCTATGACTTTATACTGCTATCGACTTTCATCTCTGGCAATATGATTTCTCTTGTTTATTTTCCTTGCCGTGTCTGAGATGACGTCGTACAGTACTTCCCTATCTTAGTTCGGCAGTGACTGGGTGTCTCTGCTGTACTGATACTTGGGATCAATTTTTGCTAAGGTTTATTAGGTTTGCAAGAGGAAGCTGAGCTTCTCTCTAACAATACCATAAGTCCATCCGTGTGATCAGTTCTATTAAGTGTTCACAGCTCTGGTCCTCAGTTTCATTTCATTGAACAAAGGTCGCCGTTTTTGGTACAGTCTTACAATTTCTGGGCCATATATACAAATATATTATTCAGTAAACTGGATGAACATGTACGGCGACCTTTGTTCAATGAAATGAAACTGAGGACCAGAAAAAAGATAATCTTCATTCTATACGTGAAACATGGGTTCAACCTAGTTGCCTTACCTTAGGACACAACACAATGAACTCAATGCTCATGGTTTTAGTATTTTAAATGGCTAAAATAAATATCCCCCCCCCCCCAAAGTATACATACAGGGTGAGCCATTTTAAAGGACATAGTCATATATCTTGGAAACCGTTAGAGGTAGGAACAAAACGTTCAAATAACCCCCCCCCCCCTATTATTTAGGGGGAAATTTAATGGTGATCTTGAAATTTTTCTTTAAGGTCGCTTTCAGGGCTATTTCAAGATCATTTTTTATTTTTATTTTTTTTAATAGAACCCTGTATTTTTTATTGTGGTTTTGAAATTTTGTAATAAAAAAAGAAATATTTTTTGCTTAATTTTTTTTCGACTTGACTTAGTTTTTGAGATAAGTTTGTGCTTTTGGTAAGAGATATCTAACAATTGTAGTATTATGGCACGCCTATTTACAAATATTTGTGCAAAAACACTTGACGTTTCACTAAACTTAACAAAAATGGGCGTGTCAATTATAGTTCATAAAATGTTAGATATAATCCAATCAGAGGACATCAAGGTAAACATTATCTCAAAAGCTTTAAGTGAAATTGAAAAAAAAATTAAACAAAAAATGTTTCTATTTTAATAAAAAATTCAAAACCACAATAAAAATACAAGGTTTCATTTTTTTTTTTTAAAAAAAAAAAAGTTGACCTTGAAATAGCCCTAAGTCACCCTTAAATCCCCCTCCCTGAAATTTAAGGGGGATTTGTATCAAACGTTTTCTTTCTATCTCTAACGGTTTTCGAGATATTAGACTATGTCGTTTAAAATGACTCACCCTGTATATTTTTCGTTTCAAGGTACATACAATCCGGAAATCGAATCAAAAATCCAATTGTCCGCCGTAAACCACTGCTCACGAATACATTTAATTTTGAGGAGGGATTTTTTTTTTTTTTCGTGGTCGATTCCAATTTTCACTATTTAAAATAATAAACTTAAAATGTTGAGACCACCTGAAGCATTTCTCCTCAATGAAATGAAAAGAGTTCCGGGAACGGCAATTTCAATTTTACACAAAAAAAATTTCTACTCAAAACTATTCGTTAAAAAAAATGCGGAGATAAAAACGTGCAAAAAGTATGTTTGTTATTATTATTTTTTACACATCCCACCACGTTTGCACAAAAACACTTACGGTGGGACACAAAACAACAAAATAAATATATAAAAAGATTACATTAAAACAAAAAGTTATTACCAAAACATAAAAAATAAATCAATATGAAAATAAAAGGACAAAATAAAAAAATGAATAAGTAGATATGAGGTCACATCACGCACCCAACATCTCCCCGCTCATCTCTTCTAGCACAGCCCTGAACCCATCAAAGAGTTGGGCGAGCCCTGAACCCATCAAATGGTTGTTAGCCTATTTCTAGATACTGAGATCAAAGGGAGGCTTTATAATCACCCTGTACGAGTATATATTAAACTCACTTGCAACAATTCTTCATATCGTACTGAGCAAACAATTCCATGCCAATGATGGCAAAAAAATAATACAAAACGAGCATGACAACTCCAGCGGACCTAATAAGAGGTGACAGCAACGCAAGCGTTCCAATAATATCTCGATATCTCTTCTTCATTTTAAACAATCGTAACATACGCAAAGGTCTCAATGCGACCACATAGTAGAATGATGAATCAATGTACATGACGAAAATAGCGAACAAGGAACCATACGTGACAAGGAAATCGTAGAAATTCCAACCAGATTCAAAATATTGAGATCCTAAAGCCGCAATTTTGATGAGGGCTTCAACTGAAAATACTGAAACAAAAGAAAAGACAACTGTAAATGAATAGCTTCCGTCATTGACTCTGTGAAAAAAACTCTGCCGATGTGACACATGAGTTTATTATTTAGGTCTTCATATTCAAAATTTAGGTTGCATTCAAATGAAAAGAAACATTTAGGTCTAATGTAGCCACCGAGGGGAGCAAGCCAGCTTCATTAGGTGACGGTCCGTAGCCCAAGAAAATACAGAAGATTTGGTGTTAGGAAGAGCATTCAGTCTTTAAAAAAACTCTGCTTTAAACCAAAGATGAAAAATCATCAGAAAATTGCAGTTAGCTCGCATTGATACTATGAGAGGCGTGGGTCGCCGTGCCAGGAAGAAAATGAGGTATAGTAAAAGTATAGTATATGTGGTATAGTAAAATCAAGGAAGATAACGCTCACCTCAAATTGAATTGGGAAAAGGTGAATTTAAGTTTGCATTAAAAAATGGTTTTATTGTGATCTACATTCATATTGTTTGATTGATCCTACCTCTACTTTTACTTAAGATAGCATTCAATGACAAATGTAAGTGCCAGCATTTGGTGTTACAGAACCGGAATCAGTCGCTCCATAGTCAAAACATACATAAGCATGTTTTCGTCTGAACGAAAAGCGTTTTGGAGTACTAATGGCTCGTGACGTCCCGTATTTTTATGTGAATATCTTGAAATGGAGCCATTTCCAGACCCATTTTTCCTCGAAGTAAGTACATTAGGTTGGGACCAACGTAACGATATATACAAATACTTACAAACTGCAAAGAACACAGCATCCCAGGAAGCGCAAAATGCAAATGCTGAATCCTGTAACGTTGGGTAGGATTGCATTGATCTGTACAGCATGGCCAATCCGTTACACAAAATTAGAGAATCTAAAATAATAACAAGCAAAAATATTCCCTAAAGATTGATAATACCTCGCAACTAAAATCGCAGTTAGCCAACGATCATACCACGTTGAATACACCAGTTCCCGTCAGATCACTGAAGTTAAGCAACGTTGGTTAGTACTTGGATGGGTGACCACTTGGGAACACCACGTATCGTTGGCTCATTTTTCCGGCCTAACCCAGGCTGGGTGAGGTTAAGCTGGTTTGCAAGTTTCCAGCGAATGGAGGGTAAAACCCCCAATAGATGTTAAAGAGACGTTAAGCCAAATTAAAAAAAAAAAAAAAAAAAAAAAAAAAAAAAAAAAATCGCAGTTTGTCGCACATAAATTCAAAATTCTTCACAATTCAAAATTATCACGGAGC
The DNA here is from genome assembly GCA_012654025.1 of Pachypsylla venusta. Taxonomy (NCBI): domain Eukaryota; kingdom Metazoa; phylum Arthropoda; class Insecta; order Hemiptera; family Aphalaridae; genus Pachypsylla; species Pachypsylla venusta. The sequence continues at coordinate 5,461,194 of CM022881.1, forward strand.
GACGCGACCGTCCAGTGCGCCAGCTCCTAACTTCTCATGTTGATTTCAGAATTTCTGAATGTTTGATTCAGTTTGTAGTTTGGTCTGGTAGGCAAGACAATTCATTCATTCTATCATCATGTCCGATGGTAGCCAGATGTATGGAACAGCAGCACTAGATAAGTTATAGTCAAGAGCTAAAGTTTTTAATTGTCATCATACATCTGTTCTTGGAGGCTGATAATTGACAAGGGCCCCCAGAACCATGACAATCACTGTAATATAATTGCGTTAATAACACAAAAGTTACAAACATAATGATATTACAGAGTTGCTTTCTGTGTTATTTTACACCATCAGCTCAGATGGACTCAAGAAGATGTTACCCTCAAGTAACTTCTTCAAGTAAGATTTACTTTTCCTCATTGAAAGTTAGCGAGCCATAATTTTTTTGGAAGAAATTACGGCTTCGACAATTACAAAACCATTAACATCCGATATTCAGGTAGATACAATTTTAACACAATTTCTAATTTTTACAATTAATAATTTTGATATTCTGTGTCTTTTTTTTTTAATTATTTTTTTTTTATTTCTTTATTCTGTTTTTCTTTTTATAGTCTGTGTGATTTTTTTGATATTCTATAACACAAATATTCTGTGTCAATTTCATCTACGTACCTATGTGTGAGTTTTTTTCTCTAAAAACCCCATTGGAAACTTTAAATGTTCATTTTAACTTTAAATGTCCCACCGCAAAGTATGCACAGAACTCATATGTGTTGAACGAATCATTGATTTTATTTCTGAATAAGTGGTAAAATGAGTTTTTCAATTTTCTAATTTTTGTAAGATTTTTGCAATCAATGTGATGATTCGATGTCTCAGAGTCGCACATTCAATTATATATATATAAAAAATGGGTTTGTTATTTTATGGACCCAGAAATAAAAAAATCTAACTAAAAAATGCGTTCGTGACGGAAGGACGGATTTTTTTACTATCCGATTTTGGGTATCTCCATTTCTCCATACCATACCTTGAAGCGTAAAATATCAAATTTTGAGGAGATATTTTTTCGTAACGATTTCAAAAGTTCATTATTGAAAATAATAAATCAGAATTGAAAAACTGATGTTACCATGTAAATCAGGAGGTTTTTTAAATAAGGCTCCTCATTTAAAAATCTAAAATTGATACCAGATTGGCCGACTTCACGATATCTTTCCCGGATGTTAAAATGACGAAAATATAGCCAACGATCATACCACGTCGAATACACCAGTTCCCGTCAGATCACTGAAGTTAAGCAACGTCGAGCGTGGTCAGTACTTGGAAGAGTGACCGCTTGGGAACACCACGTATCGTTGGCCCTTTTTTCCGGCCCAACCCAGGCTGGGTGACGTCAATGTGGGTAGCTTATTTGCAATTTTCCAGCGAATGGAGGGTAAAACCCCCGTCTTGAATGACCAATAGATGTTAAAGAGACGTTAAGCCAAATTAAGAAGAAAAAAAAATGACGAAAATGACACGCTGTCAAAAATAAAAGAAACCCGTGTTTTTTTTCTATAGTTCAAGCATGTTCGGAGGAAATTGAGACTGGCTAAAAGCTGTACCAGAATGCAAGGCTGTACCCAGGGGAGGGGTGTCCGGGGGGGCCCAGACCACCCACCCGAAATTTCAATCGTTTTATTTTTAATGAAAATACTCTACTTTGCACGTAACCTATAATATAAAAAAAAAAACAGAAACAACAGCAGCAACAATATCAACATATCATAACTGATCATCATCATCACCACCACCACCACAAGCAACAGCAACAACAAAAACAACATCACTTTCCATGATAATTTTTCAGGTGTTAGTCTTGACTTGGCTGTCAATGCTTGGGACCACCCCCCAAAAAAAAACTTGGGAACGGCCCTGCCAGAATGTATGGGACTGCTCATTTTCAGTCCGGTGCCCGAATTTCCTTTCGACGGCCCTATTACTTACAGATAATATGTTCAAAATATTGCCAGTTAATGACATTGTGAAATGCTTGACAAATATTTTGAACTGGTTCTAATGTATTATGGTACCAAGGAATGTGACTATATTGCGGCTCCCAAGACATCATCACGGCATCATATATCATATACAGCTCATCCACTGAGAGATAGCCTGTGTTACTACGATTGAGATATTTGAACATGAGGACCACATCTCGAGCATCTGGAATAGAATGAGCAAATCGATATTTCATAAACATTGAACATTCAATATGATTTTGTTGCAGGTCACCGAAGTGAAAATGGTGCCGGCGGAGGGGATACTAACAACCACATTCATTCTGACATGGGCAGTAGATCAAATTTCAGTTTCAATCACGTCCATCATAGAAATGGCACAGACATTGTTGATATTACGCCATCAACGAACAATCATGTTCAAGATCTCCTACCCTGGGAAATGAACTATCATGAAGCAGCCATCTTTCTTGAAGTAAGTGCACAAACGAATTAAAGATGTGTCATGAGTGATTGATTAAACTCAAATGAGCCAAATCACGCTGAGTCATTGACATGAATCAAAATCTGAATGAATCACAATACGATTCTACCACTACACTGGAACACTCTATATTTTATATTCGGGTTCTACCAATAAACTGGACACACCCTCTATATTTTATATTCGGATTCTACCACTAAACTGAAACACTATATTTTATATTCGGGTTCTACCACTAAACTGGAACACTCTCTATATTTTAGATTCGGGTTCTACCACTGAACTAGACACAATCTCTACATTTTACTTACTCTTTTCTGGAGCATAATACCGCATAAGTCCAGCAAATTGTTGAAATTTGACTTGATGAGGATTCTGCAGTGTGGTCAATAGTTTGAAAGCATGTTGACAAGCTTTTCGTTTGTGAAGAAGAAGTTTTCTAAATTTATTTCTTTCTATTGTGGTAAATGTTTCATAAACAACGGCAAGCATCTGATCAAGAAAAAAAAACAAGTTAACGTCAAAAAAACATTTCTTACCAATCAATGAGTCTATTTCAAGGCCGTACCCAGGGGGGGCCGAAGGGTCCAGACCCCCCCGAAATTTCATTTTTTTTTTTATGAACTTATGTAATATTGTAAGGTGTAACTCATCATCACCAACAATAACAACAACAAAAACAGCATCATCAACAACAACAATATCATCATCAACAATAACAACAATATCACCAACAACAATAATATCATCATCAACAACAACAACAATAATATCATCATCAACAATAACAACAATATCATCATCATCAACAATAACAACAACAACAACAATAATATCATCATCAACAACAACAACAACAACAACAACAACAATAATATCATCATCAACAATAACAACAATATCATCATCAACAATAACAACAATATCATCATCATCAACAACAACAACAACAACAACAATAATATCATCATCATCATCATCAACAACAACAACAATATCATCATCAACAACAACAACAATATCATCATCATCACAGTGAGTTGTCGTCGGAACGGTTTTGATGGTCTTTGGTCATGCCCGAGGGCACAGGTAGCCTCGATGCGAAGAGCAAACCATCTTGAGGGCCAGTGAATGATGGGTGTGGTCGAGAGTAAGATTCTATTTGTTTAACAAGTTTTTTGCTGTCAAATCATGTGATACAAAATGAAGGCCATTTCAAATCTTGCGTTCCTCTAAATTATAGTTTCCGAGAGACTCACCAGATTCATAAGAATGTAGAGCACTATACAGAGGAAGGTGATGAAAAACAAGGAGTTCCATTTGTTCTGAGAATATGCTGGCATCATTACATCGGGGAAACTGCAAACAAAACAGATAGCACACCCATCAGTCGCGTTACCTTTAGGGCGCTCACAGTTATCAAAAAAGTGACAGATATCGTTATAATTTCATTATTATGGGAATATATTTTCACAATGAAGAGAGTCTCATTGTTTTTTTTTTTTTTCTTAACTCACATTTTTTAAAAAAATATATATATTTTAGCTTAAATACGATATACTCCTTACCAGGCCCGACGAGAGGGGGGAATTCCCACCAGACCCGGGATTTACTAAGGGGCCGGCGAGAAAATTATCATAATGAAATTTTTCATGTTTTTTTAATAACAAATAAATCAATTTAAAAGTTTTGAAAAAATTTCAAACACTCAAAATCAGAATTTTAGCAATAGTGGGCTAATAAGGGACAATGGCTATTGCAGGACACTGATTTTAATATATAGTATGACCTTTCAGCTTGTACAGCAATCATAAATATTGGTATATTTCGTAAACATCAGCATCTGATAATCGAATTATTTGTTGCCACAAGAAGCGTACACGCCTTTTCACATCAACTAAGTAAATTGCCTACTTTTACTTTTATTACTGCCCATTACGATGATTTTAAATGAAAGAATAATAGAGGGGGCCGTAAATTTTTCCCCCGGCCCGGATTTTGTGTCTACGGTCCTGCCCTTTACGTGACAAATATATCCATAAATTTCAAGGACATTATTTTTCTCTCCAAATATAAGGATAACAAAGAAGTAGAGAGTTTGAAAGAAAGATTTGACTTAGGCAAAAGAATTAAGCAAAAATAATTAACATATGCAGGTCATGACATAAGGGATCAGGTGAGTAGGGCGATATTGGAGACTGGCTAAAACTAAACACGTACGGGGAAGTTGAGAGATTGAACAATGAACATCCATACGGAGACACAAGGCTATATTTTTGGAACATGGAAAATTTCTGTTTAGATAAATTTACTTTGATGAACGAAAAGCAAAATTATCTAGAAATTTACATTTCATAATCACTACACACATCCTTAACCATATTTCTTGTTTGACAGTCTTCTCGTGGTCGTCACTTACTTAGCAGTCGTCAGTAACACAAATATGGACTATAATAAAAATAACTTACTTAGCAGTCATCAGTAACATAAATATGCTGACAATAATAAAAATAAGTAAGTTAGCAGTCGTCAGTAAAACAAATATGCTGACTATAATAAAAATAACTTACTTGGCAGTCGTCAGTAACACAAATATGCTGACTATAATCAAAATAACTTACTTGGCAGTCGTCAGTAACACAAATATGCTGACTATAATAAAAATAACTTACTTAGCAGTCGTCAGTAACACAAACATGCTGACTATAATAAAAATAACTTACTTAGCAGTCGTCAGTAACACAAACATGCTGACAAATGAATCAAACAAACTTGAAAAATGAGTATCGTTGGGATTTGATGAGAATAAATAGTAGCCTAAGATAGCATAAATTGATACGAAGAAAAATATCAACAATAACATGTCAAATATAGGTGGAAGAGATTGAAAAATTTGGCGAATGAATCTGCGAACACCGCCTAAATGTCGTGTATCAACGACAAATATTGGTCGCAAAGCTCGAGTCACTCGGAAATGTGACGCTTGTCGAAGCAGAACAATAAAAGCTTCGACGAACATAACGCCCAGCGTGAGACACTGAAATGACAAACAAAAAATTTGGTGTGAACATCACATGACTTTCCTTATCCATAAAAGTAGAAGAAAGTATTGTAATGGGCTGAAATTTTCGATACAATTATATATTACACTTCAACCTAAGTTGTAATTTTCAATTTCCTATATGAAATTGATATGAATTGGCACCAAATTTCAAGTTCGTTTTAGGCGGAATTGCCGAAAAGAGGACAACAATAATATTACACAACCTAGTTGTATTCTTCAATTTCTTGTATGAGATTGATATGAATAGGCACCAAATTTCATGTTCTAGCTCTTTCCATTCTGGTTTTAGGGGAAACCTTCAAACGCTAATTAGCGGCCAAAATATTGTTTTTTTTAAAAAAAATTATCTATTAAGCGGTTTGGCGTAGGAACGTAAAATTGGGTGCCCCGTCCCCTAGGGGAGCCTGCCCCCCCGCCCTGGGCTGATTAAGACCTTTTTGTTTCTATAAATGACTACTACACTAACGTAAACACCTGATCATCTTGATCCAGTAGTTTCTAAATATCTACACATACCTTTATCATGGTTCTTTTGTGTTTTAACACCGAATTCCACCCAATCCATCTTAATTTCAGAGTAAGTTCAACTCCTATCACAAACAATGCAAGTAATTCTATTGTGCTATGTACTGCAACGGGAAGCTGAAACGTAACAAATCAATTTGAAGTAGATTTCAACCATCATCTTCACGATAACCGGTTCTACACACTAGGACAATCTAAAACGTACACCATCACAGTTCCAGCAAAAGGGTCAGCAAATCAACTCAAAAAAATCCACTATTATTCCAAACCTGGATGTAAAATGGAGGACAATCACACCGTCACATTTCCAGCCAAGGGTCATCAAATCAACTTAAAAATGTCCACTATTACTGCAAATCTGGATGTAAAAATCTGGTGTGAACATCACACGACTTTCCTTATCTATAAAAAAGAAGAAAGTATTGTAATGGGCTGAAATTTTCGATGTCGAGTTTTCAATGCCAAAACAGGTTTTGAAGTCCCCAGATCGGAAATACAATTATATATTACAGTTCTTGATACACTTCAACCTAAGATGTATTTTTCAATTAATTTTAAGAGGAACGCAGCTACGACAATATTTCAACCAGAACCAACTTGCGAACAAATCCGAGAAAATTAAAGTAATGGCTAGCAGTAATGACCTCAGCAAAGTGACTTTGAAGTAGATACCAGGACACAGTGGACGTTGGAGTCCGAATAAACAAAGCCGCCGACCTAAAAGGTTCATGGGCCCGGGTGAGGTTTTGCTGAGGCTAGTAATTACATTAAACAAGCTTCAGAAGCCCGAAGTTCACAAGGTGATATTTTTTCCCTTTTAGCTCAACGTCTCTTAAACATATTGGTCATTCGAGACGGGAGGTTTCTCTGGAAACTTACAAACCGGGTACCCACATTGACCTCACCCAGCTATGTTGGGCCGGAAAAATAGCCAGCATCACAAGGAGACTTAAATGGTTTAAATTTTCATCTTCGACTGAAAAAAATCATTTGAGAGTTCAAATTGAATAAATCGAATCAAAATCGAATCGAAAATATTATTTTTCCTCCGAGTCGACGACCTAATACATAAAAACTAAACAAATTGCATGAACTTACTCTAAAAGCCTTTACAGCTGGTTCCTCGCCTAAAGCCAAAGATATTAAAATAAGAGATGTGGCCAAGTCCAAACCATAATACCAATCATTGTGGACAAGGAGATATGCAGGTAACGCTCCTGGGTGACCAGGATGGGAGTCGAATTTGTCATTGTTGGCCCCTTCCTAAAAAAAAAAATTCTGAATCAGTGGCGCACGCAAGGGGCTTAGGGTCCGGATCACCCCCCCCCCCCCGGAATAAANCCCCCCAGGAATAAATATATATTCAAGTTTTCATGCGCATACAGTGATCGAACCCAATATTACCTTATGCACGTTTAGCAGTTCAGCTGATATTTCAAGCGGAATATCAGCTGATTGAGTGTGCACAACAATATCGTTTTCATCCCACAATAACGATAGCGATATTATAATTATGTAGTTGGTGTGCACAGTCTTAATGTTGAATGTTGTCTAAGAGTGATGAAGCGCACTCTAGTGGCTCTTTAAATTTGAGTTTCCACACCATCTGCTCTATTAAGGAGCGCGGTAGCGCTCCGCCCCGCCAAGTCAAAATAAAGCGGTAGCTACCAAGAGTATATTATACGTCACAGCTTACATTGCCGATTTCAGCTACTTCCAGAGGAAAAACTACACACCTCAGGATAAAAATTATTGTTTCCTACGTATGGGGCGAAACTCAGAGACGAATTATATAAAGTTTCCCCCCAAAATTACCACTGCGTGCTATAAAAATTCCCCGCGAAGTCATCACCCGAAAAAGATATGAAATCTATTTTGGGCCCCGCTATCCACTCTTCCTTTCTTCGAAATGGTGGGGTAGGTACCTTTGATTTTTATCAAACGTAACAAATCATAAATTTGTTACCGCTAAAGTAGAACAGGGGAACAGAGTGGTCCCTATCTCCTAGTGGTTAAACGAACCGAGGTACCCCACCAAGACTGCATGTTGGTGAAGAGAGTGAGGAGATCAGACTAAAAATCTGAAAACGTTCGGGGTGGGGTCGGAATTTAAAGTCATTAGGTATTTCGAAGAAAAGAAGAGTGGATAGCGGGGCCAAAAAATAGATTTCATATCTTTTTTGGGGTGATGACTTAGTGGGGAATTTTTATAGCACGCAGTGGTATTTTTGGGGGGGATTCGTTATAGAGATGTGAGTTGTGAATATTTCGACTGATTAGATCTCTAATGAATCACTCAGTAAAATGATCTAATCATTTTTATGACTCACTCAATGAGTCATAATCAAATGAATCTAGGTCTGGCTCATATAATCACACTGAATTGAATGACTTTTTCCATTCTCTTTTGTGCGAGCTTTCTTGCATTACAAACCATCGATCAGAGAGGAGAAGAAGAAACAAAACAACAAATAAGGAATAACCTTGAAGTAGCCAATAGGATCATTCCATAATCAACACACGAAGAGACCACACATACCTGTCTCTTTCTATTTCACTTGCCTACACCTGCTCTCTCTCTCTCTCTCTCTCTCACTCTGCATTTTATTTCTCTATCTGTTCTCTGAATATGTTTCCATTTCAATCGTATTGTGATTGTGATTCATGAGTCAATAACTCAGCAAAGTGTTTGGCTCATTTGAGTTAATCAATCTCTCATGACACATCTCTTATTCGTCGTGCACTTACTTCAAGAAAAATGGCTGCTTCATGATAGTTCATTTCCCAGGGTAGGAGATCTTGAACATGATTGTTCGTTGATGGCGTAATATCAACAATGTCTGTGCCATTTCTATGATGGACGTGATTGAAACTGAAATTTGATCTACTGCCCATGTCAGAATGAATGTGGTTGTTAGTATCCCCTCCGCCGGCACCATTTTCACTTCGGTGACCTGCAACAAAATCATATTGAATGTTCAATGTTTATGAAATATCGATTTGCTCATTCTATTCCAGATGCTCGAGATGTGGTCCTCATGTTCAAATATCTCAATCGTAGTAACACAGGCTATCTCTCAGTGGATGAGCTGTATATGATATATGATGCCGTGATGATGTCTTGGGAGCCGCAATATAGTCACATTCCTTGGTACCATAATACATTAGAACCAGTTCAAAATATTTGTCAAGCATTTCACAATGTCATTAACTGGCAATATTTTGAACATATTATCTGTAAGTAATAGGGCCGTCGAAAGGAAATTCGGGCACCGGACTGAAAATGAGCAGTCCCATACATTCTGGCAGGGCCGTTCCCAAGTTTTTTTTTGGGGGGTGGTCCCAAGCATTGACAGCCAAGTCAAGACTAACACCTGAAAAATTATCATGGAAAGTGATGTTGTTTTTGTTGTTGCTGTTGCTTGTGGTGGTGGTGGTGATGATGATGATCAGTTATGATATGTTGATATTGTTGCTGCTGTTGTTTCTGTTTTTTTTTTTATATTATAGGTTACGTGCAAAGTAGAGTATTTTCATTAAAAATAAAACGATTGAAATTTCGGGTGGGTGGTCTGGGCCCCCCCGGACACCCCTCCCCTGGGTACAGCCTTGCATTCTGGTACAGCTTTTAGCCAGTCTCAATTTCCTCCGAACATGCTTGAACTATAGAAAAAAAACACGGGTTTCTTTTATTTTTGACAGCGTGTCATTTTCGTCATTTTTTTTTCTTCTTAATTTGGCTTAACGTCTCTTTAACATCTATTGGTCATTCAAGACGGGGGTTTTACCCTCCATTCGCTGGAAAATTGCAAATAAGCTACCCACATTGACGTCACCCAGCCTGGGTTGGGCCGGAAAAAAGGGCCAACGATACGTGGTGTTCCCAAGCGGTCACTCTTCCAAGTACTGACCACGCTCGACGTTGCTTAACTTCAGTGATCTGACGGGAACTGGTGTATTCGACGTGGTATGATCGTTGGCTATATTTTCGTCATTTTAACATCCGGGAAAGATATCGTGAAGTCGGCCAATCTGGTATCAATTTTAGATTTTTAAATGAGGAGCCTTATTTAAAAAACCTCCTGATTTACATGGTAACATCAGTTTTTCAATTCTGATTTATTATTTTCAATAATGAACTTTTGAAATCGTTACGAAAAAATATCTCCTCAAAATTTGATATTTTACGCTTCAAGGTATGGTATGGAGAAATGGAGATACCCAAAATCGGATAGTAAAAAAATCCGTCCTTCCGTCACGAACGCATTTTTTAGTTAGATTTTTTTATTTCTGGGTCCATAAAATAACAAACCCATTTTTTATATATATATAATTGAATGTGCGACTCTGAGACATCGAATCATCACATTGATTGCAAAAATCTTACAAAAATTAGAAAATTGAAAAACTCATTTTACCACTTATTCAGAAATAAAATCAATGATTCGTTCAACACATATGAGTTCTGTGCATACTTTGCGGTGGGACATTTAAAGTTAAAATGAACATTTAAAGTTTCCAATGGGGTTTTTAGAGAAAAAAACTCACACATAGGTACGTAGATGAAATTGACACAGAATATTTGTGTTATAGAATATCAAAAAAATCACACAGACTATAAAAAGAAAAACAGAATAAAGAAATAAAAAAAAAATAATTAAAAAAAAAAGACACAGAATATCAAAATTATTAATTGTAAAAATTAGAAATTGTGTTAAAATTGTATCTACCTGAATATCGGATGTTAATGGTTTTGTAATTGTCGAAGCCGTAATTTCTTCCAAAAAAATTATGGCTCGCTAACTTTCAATGAGGAAAAGTAAATCTTACTTGAAGAAGTTACTTGAGGGTAACATCTTCTTGAGTCCATCTGAGCTGATGGTGTAAAATAACACAGAAAGCAACTCTGTAATATCATTATGTTTGTAACTTTTGTGTTATTAACGCAATTATATTACAGTGATTGTCATGGTTCTGGGGGCCC